>MEHQ01003871.1:0-111911 GCA_008828725.1 Saccharina japonica | reverse complement strand
TGTTCCGAGATGCCGTCGTCGGCTGCGTAGTGAGGAATGCACACCGGTGTACGACATATACGTACAGAGACAAGGAAGAATCAGACACCGCATCACCTCCAAATACAACGTGCATAGTAGTAGGAATGGCTGCGGTAATAACCACACCTCCCCCGATAAAAACACAAAAGCTTGACCCACGTCAAGAAGTCAGTCGCTGTGCTGAGTGTTCTCTCCTCCCGCGTGCATGTGACATCCACCCTCCGAGAGAGCCTACCTGACGAGCAAAGCTCATGCCTGATGATGGCACCGCTACTTTATACGCACCTGGTATTTTATCGCACTGCATCTATCTGCGTACCGTATCTGCGTACAGCGTATCCGAGAGATTATTTTACGTTTTTGGCAGATTTTCCAGGACCTGAGGTGCGTACGTATGTTTGTTCATTGTGCGTGCGGATCACTTTGATTGCACGTATTATTTTTTTCGGATCATACGGTCCGGACCGCCCACCCAAAATGCAAGTGGTTTCATTTCCCAACTATCATTTTCACACCCTCCCCAGCCGCTCATTGGTCGTGCGCTGTACGGCCTTCTCATGTTCGTGATGCCTCTTCAGTTTGACAGTTACATGACGATTCGGGTTTTATGTGTTGAGGATTATGTGTATCTCGACGACTGGGTGCATATGTGACGACGCACACTGCTGTTACTTCCTGCTGTCCCTACCCCTAATACACGACTTGAATCATCAAACCATCGATGGTCTCTGGGTGTTTTGACTATCTTGCTTGGAGCTGACGAACACCGCAAGAGGAGGCGTCGTTTGCGGATGGTCGTCTAAACCCTCAGCATTGTGCCTTCTTGAGAGCCTTGGCGGACGACATGATGAGATGGTCGATGCGTTGTCGGCGCTGGAAACCAATGGTCCGAACGTAGGAGGAAGGTGTGGTGTGCCGTTCGGAGCTCAACGAAGTGCTCCTGGCCAAGGGTCCACGTCACACACCCGTACAGCAGTGTCTCCATCACCTCGCGGCCTTTAGCATGCGCACCTTTAGAATGAACGGGGCATCCTCCATATCGTACAGCTCCCGCTTGAACCGATCAGCACCTCCAACGCTCTGATTAACAACAGTCTTCTCTTACGATAGATTGAGACTGGAGACAACCAACGCGGAAGATACTCATTCGATTGCGATACTAACACATTGGACAAAAATTGCTCGATAATAATGCGGCCCTTTCTCAACACCTTATTTTTTAGTAAGACCGGAGACTAGCAACGCGAATGTTACTCATTCGATTGCGATACTAACACAATCGTAAATACAACTAGTATTGGTAGGTTTTTGTCTGTACCGTAGGTTGTATATAGTCCTATTTAGTCCTATTTAGTCCTATTATATGATATTTACTATGCTCCCCCGTGATAATGGGTGTCCTGTGCTGTACAGTACGGACACCCCCATAAGAAACAGGACATTTGATCCATGGCGATTATACTTTCAATACCAAAAAAGCGGTTAAAGATGGAAAGAAAAAAAAGTTGAAATATGAAACACCTTCGCTGCTTTTCACGCCAATCTCGGTGACGAGTCCGACCTACAGCGTTTTATCTGTCTGGCCTACAAATTTATGTGCTGCCCCAGGTACGTCCGACCTTTTCTCGGTCCGGGGTACCAGCAGTTTTTCCGCAGAAAACAACGAGATGATCGCCTCGTATTTCCTGAGAGTATATATATCTATTGCCCTTTCGCCGCTGCGTCCATATGACATTTCGTTACTGTCAAGGGTATGCGCGGATCTGAATCCCAGATACCCCACTACCCCCCCCCCCTATTTTGGAGGGAAGAACCGGACCGTTGTGATCCCAGAAAAAAATAGTCAACTTTTTTTTAATTACCCCCCCCCCCCCCCAGCGAAAACAAAATAGGGGGGGTCTCTAAAACCAAGTTAAAAAAGGGAACAAAAAACGAAAAAAAAATGGTTTTCGCTCATTTCGTCCTGTGATCACAGTGATCCGGTTTGTTTTTCATTCTGACCTTCCTACAAGTGTTAAGTGTCGTTTTCTCTTTTTTTTTTACGCCCTTGTTAACGTGGACAATATGTTATCGTTGGATATCCATGAGCCTCCTACGCTGCTTGCACGCCACGTCTCAGTGACGCGTCCGACCCAGCGTAATAGTTGTCTTCCTTCGTTTCTGCGCTTCCTTAGGTACATCCGACTGGTCCAGGTACCCAGCAGTTCCCACCGAAACACGAGGTGACGCCCCGTATCCTAGAGTATATATATATGTATATACCGGGTAGATACATATATATATATATATGCATGAACTCCCTACGTTTCTTCCACGCCACGTCTCAGTGACGCGTACGACCCAGCGTAGTACCTGTCTTCCTTCGTTTCTTCGCTGCCCCAGGTACGTTCGGCTTCTCGGTTCGGGCATCCAGCAGTTAGTTTCTGCCGAAAAAACACGAGATGACACCCCGTATCCTCCATGATATATATTATATATATATACGCATGGCCCTCCCACCGCTGCTCCCACAATTCCTTTCAGAAACGTGTCCGGCGCGGCGACCTGCTTATTGTTTGTTTATGTTTGCTTGTTTTGGCGCCCTTTTTGGTTCTACCAGCCTCTCGGCTCTCTGTACCTAGTGGTCACTGCAGAAACCCCGGGGCGAGCGCAGCCCCGATTACATCGTAATTTGCTTTTCTATATTTCTCCTCAATTTTATCTGTAGCTCGACAAAGGTGCCCCCCGAACCGCACCACATACCGCCCGTTAACTCTGGTTGGCAGGAGAAACCGTTTATCCTTCGTGGTTACCTGCTTATTGTGTCTTATAAACACCCCAGCATGTAAGTCTGTGTCTTATTGAGACCGCTCTCCTGCGGGTGTTATTTTGTATTCCTGTTTAGTTTATGGCTTTCCGAATAATATGCCATTATTCTGTCTCCCCGGTGTGATAAAATCTTCCACCTATTTATCTCTCGTCGTTTGTAAGAGAGAACATTATGCTCGTGCCCTGAACCTGACCCGCCGTTCGCCCGGCGCGAGTCTTCATTTAATGGCTGATATTTACGAGAAATGCCGTTTAAAAAACAAATAGTATATGATGTTCCGTCAAACGAGAATACGATATGCATTGTTCCGAATGTTCTTGTTACATGCATACTTCGTATATATATATGAAATGCATATTTATGGCTGGACTTTCCACGCTTCTTCAACGCCACGTCTTCGTGACGCGTCCGACCCAGCGTAATAACGGTTTTTCATCGTTTGCGCCGCCCCGGATACTTCCGACCTCTCGGTACCGGCAGTTACCGACTGTTCGTGTGTTATGCGTGTATATATACGAAAATTCACGATACGTGTACTCGTATATATAATACATATGCATGAACTTCCTACGCTGCTTCCGCACCACATCTCAGTGACACGTCCGACCCACCGTATCTTCTGTCTTCCTTCGCCTCTGCGCTGCCCCAGGCCCGTCCGACCTCTCAGTTCGGATACCCAACAGTCCCTGCGGAAACACGAGGTGACGCCCCGTATCCTCCATTGTATATATTTTAGATATTTTCATGGCACTCCCACCGCCGCTTCCACCCTTCCCTTCGAAAAACGTGTCCGCCCCCGGCGACCTGCTTATTTTGTGTTTCTTTGTTTCGGCATCCCTTGTTTGTACTACCCACCTCCCGGCTCTCTGTACCTAGTGGTCACTGAAGAACCCCCCGGGGCGAGCGTAGCCCCGGTTACATCGTGATTTTATTTTCTATGTTTCTCCATTATTTGTTTTTACATTGCGGCTCAGCCAAGGTGCCCCCCGAAATATGTCGACGTTTGTAACAGAGAAAGTATGCTCGTGCCCTCTACTTGGCCTGCCGTTCGTCCGGCGCAAGTCCTCGGTCAATCCCTAATATTTCCGAGAAATATATGTTGTGTGCACTATACCTGGCCTTATTATTTAATTAACTATTTCTTGGCGAGAAACATGGACCAGGCCTTCCGTGTATGCACCCTATGTACTCGTACACGTAGTATATACGATTATGTCTGACCTTTTCTTCCCTTTCTCACCTTTTTTTTTATGTTTTAAGTATACTATCATTCCGACTCGGACCATCCGTCCGCCGAGCTTATAAATTACATGTATACATATCATATGTGTTTCATGTGTACACATACACATTCACATGCGTCGTGTTCGTTATCCAGCCCAGCCATCGTCAGGCTGACCCGTTTGTAACTTTGGATTGATAATCCTCTTCCTACGACCCCGAAATCGTACGTATAGTGTGATTCCTTCCATAATTATTCCTGGGTATGGTACCCTCTGGTATGGGTCGTGCCTGTGTCTCGTTTGGTTTTTTCTTTTGTTTTTCATCTTCCGTTTTCTCTGTTTTTCTAGCTTGTGGCCCTGCCTCCGGTATGTATTGTTTTCGGTATAATTGATGATCCCTACGCCATCTACGATATACCTTGTACCTCTGCCCGCGAGGAAAACTGTTTTTTATATTTGAATTATTATTAGTATTGCCAATATTATCCTCCACGGAATATCTTCGAATTCCTGTACTTGCTTTTCGTGACTGACCGGAAAACGTGATGGCGCCCTCATGTTTTTGGGCTGGCTTCCGTCCGATGCGGCTTGGCTAGCCGTCGTATACCTCGTCCCCCACCTCACCCCGTCTAGTCGTATTGCGGACGAGTCGTACTCATCTATCCAGTGCTATTGGGTACTTGATGACTGACTTTCCCTACGACAGGTAACTTCGCCACTCTCGGTATGATAGTTTTCGCCTCTCTCCCCTCCGATAAGGGTTGATAACTTGTTTTGACCGTCGATTGGGTTTTCTCTTCTCCTCAGTTATCTCATGTGAGTATTACTGCGCATTCTATATATCTCGCGCCTCTCGATGCACTAAAAATAATGCCTATCCCCAGGACCGGTACTCCTGTTCCCCACGGTTTGCCCACATTGCCTCTGATGTGATATTCTCATCGTTCTCTGTTTGTTACATACCGTGGGGTTGTCTGTCCGTCCGGGCTCTTCTCCCCTTTCTGGAGGTCTCGTTCTATGTTAGTCACATAACGTGGGTAGGTCTGTCCGTCCGGGCTCTTCCCTTCCTGGAGATCTACGGGAAAAGGCGCTTGCCAGTGTTCTGGCTTTGTATACGTAGAGCGCCGCTGTGTATGCGATGTTGTTCCTTTGCGCCCCGCCGCTCTGTGCCTCCTTCAATGTTCGCTCCAGGAAACACTGCTCGCCTCGGTAGCTTCTCTCTACAACACTAACAACCAGAGACTGGAACCACAACCCCAAGCTATTCAGTACACTCTCCCGCGCCACAAACTACAGATTGCCCTCTCGTTCCTTCGGTACTTACAACCAATATTTCCCTTTATATATACAAACGAATGTAGTGGATGAATCACCCAAAAGTAAACGTATGCCACTGCAACTCCACGGAGGTTTATCCTAAGCTACGTATCATCGAACGACACGTGACCCAACACATCGTGCACGAGAATTTCACTCGTTGTGTACATACTCACACTGAACGGCACTTCAATAGTAAGAGGTATGCGTTGCCCAGTGAAACAATATGGCAAGGCTTACAAAATTGGCCGCGACTACGAGGAGTCGAAAGCGGCGGACATTTGTTTGCGGGATATTGCCAGAACTCTTTCGTAAAACATAAGGTCTTGTGTGGGGCACGATAGTAGAATATGCGAACAAAAGCAAACTCTTGCAGGAAATCACAAACTGCTACTTGGCGCTCGCGTTGCGATCCCAATCTACGGCGAAACGTGAAGCAATGCCGTTGATACATACATTTTCCGACGCGCTACTCTCGTGTTTGACGTGGCCCTTTCTTACCTCCGTAACGAATAGCCGAGTTGTTGTAAAACTCAAGTCTGCCGTAGACATAGACATCGGAGCGAGTAGCGCACAAGCCTCCTGCAGAAACGTAAACGTAATTGGGACTTATTGAGCTCTCCAATATATATTTGCTCCATGTTGAAATGTTACATGGACTTTTCTGAGCGACTGCCGTCATATGTACGAAATTATCATTGGGATGTGCGAGGTGGGAGGGGTATAAACTACCCTGTGCACGAGTCTTTGTTTCAGGGGTTTTATATATCAGCCAACGCCAAGCGTTGTAAACAATATAAGAGATGCCCAACGGGGTTATACCACCAGCGAATTGTAAAGATTTCCTCACATAAAGTGAACACTTGTTTATATATCTTAATTCACAAGTACGTGGGCCCAACCTTGCAACCACTACCGTTCATATAATCTTGAGGGTTAACGTACTGAGAAAGTATGATACGCGATGAATGTATCACCAGGTGGACGTCACAGGATATTTTTCGCATCGAGTACGATAGTCATGTGAGGATAAGATGGGTCCCAACGCAACTCGGGGGGTACCCGAGGGCAATATCGTGTTTTAGTGTGAGGAGGCCGTGTCCACGAAATCGTCAGGCGCAGAGCATGAAGAATTAGTCCCACTCTTCCCTCAACAAACGTCTGGTCTGAACTGGTGTAGAAATACCGCGAAGTTCACGAGTAAAGTGTGAACCTGTCTCGAACGACAGGTCTCAGCGAATATTTCTAAAGGCTAATTTCACGTTTGTCAAGTACGGTGTTATCGAGACGACAGTTGTATGAGTCTAACGCTATCTCCTGCGTACTTGATGGAAACGGTACTTAAAGTGATGCTTGTTTATACCATTGTTATTCACGACGCCCAAACCCTTGCGCCGGAATTGGTGTCGACCAAGTCAAATATGGAACTGACATAAAACCTTAATCACCTCCATGAGAATCGACAGTGTTGACCAAGAAGCCAATGCTTCCGCCCATGTAGACGTTTGACGACGCGAAGAGCACGGCACCTGTAGACACATTCACATTATCGTCATGAATCCTAGTTGTCGTCATTGCCATGGGGTTATCTCGGTCTACTTGACGGAATGATCCGACGGCATTTACAATGGAATAGGACCCTACAACCATTGTTTTATTTCACTTCCAGACGAACGGTACGCGAAACACTCCGTTCCCTCGCGGCCATGCTGCGTGTGCTCCACACAATATAAAAAACAAGAGGTTCCCGTGTATTCCGCCTCCTGTATTGTGGGTGCCACACACGCGTTAAAACTATGCCGCGCGCCACAGGATATTGCTCGCATCGAGTACGATCGTCACGTGAGAACTGGATAGGCCCCAACGAAACCCGGGGGGTACCCGAGGGCAATATCATGTTTCGGTGTGAGGAGGCCGTGTCCACGAAATCGTCAGGCACAGAGCATGAAGCATTAGTCCCACTCTTCCCTCGACAAAATTCTGGTGCGCTTCGCCTATTCAGTAGATGGTATCAGGGCTTTATCAGGGCACGGAAGCATCGGAAACGGCATAGTTAAAATGAATGAATTCAACGACCCCGCCTGAGACAAAAACATGGGAGAAACGTAGAAGACAGCGATGTGTACGACCTAAAATAGCGCGTTAAGCCTGTGGTCATACAATCGATTGGGGTACAGCATCACGACCCGAGCGTAACGTTTACGTTCAAGTGTATGGATGCGTTAATCATAGTTTTGAAATATCTTACACTCCTCGTCACGAACTCATCAAGTTTTAATTTGCCGTTTCATGGGTCGCATGGGCACTCACACGCTGCCTTGAAATCAATGAGGGAGGTACAGAATACACATCGACAATTTTAGTTGGCCGCTGGTCGGTCATTTTTCAGAGATAATATCGGTACGGCCAGGGCTGCGTCCGTGGCGCTAGCCCTACGTTTCCCATAGTACTATGTATAGTATCTGGTATGGTAGTATCTGTTTACTGCGATGTACAAAACAAAAGGACCATCGTGCTGGCCGGAATCGACCCGGGGAATGTCCCTTTTCGTCCCCGGGTTGTTGGAGTTGTAGTTGCGTGGAGCTGTTTCTGACCAAAGGATAGGGACTTATCGTCCCCGGGTGCGGCGGGGACTCGACCATGAGCCCCCCAGCCAAACCAACACCACCAGCCAAGTGGGTCAGATACGCCATCATGTGTTTTGTGAATATATGGCATAGGAACTATCAGCAGTGTCGTGTGAAGGGTTGCGTCGCTGAGTGTGCTGACTCCGCATCTGCTGGGTTCTGTTCTGGATATAGCACTGTTGGAAGCAGTGGAGTGGGTTAAACAAATTATGTTGCGGCGGATTGACGCGCACGTAACGTAAAATACGTACGTAGCGGAATGCTTCCTAGGACTGTGCAACTCCAGTCAGTCTAGAGGGCTCCGTTCTCGGCCAGTCTAAAACAAACCCAAAAACCACGAAAGCATTGAGGGAAAAAGGAAGAGAACTTGACCTGACGAGAGCTTGAGTGGCAGCGAACCGAGACTGAGTACAGCGATCGTTACCGTAAGGCATTGTTGGAGCTTGAGTGGCAGCGAACCGAGAATGAGTAAAGTGATCGTTACCGTAAGGCATTGTTGGAGGTTTTATCCGGGGATCTGTTGTGTAGCACTACTGTAGCTCTCGGAGGAGGACTGCGAGACTGGAGTTCGCAGGCAGCTGATGTAAAGACTGGCATTCGCAGGCAGCTGTTGAGATCAGAGACGGAGGAACCAACCTGAAAGCATACTCACGGATGGAAACGAAACAAGAAGTGGTAAGAGACTGGGAACAGGGGATTGAAGACCTGAGTGTTCGCATCTGTAAGAGCTCTTACCCTTCGTTACATGGGGCTTCAGCTGGGATGGGTCCGTGGTCTTATGTTTTACAGGTTGACTCTGACAAGCAATGTTTGCAGGTTGAGTCACAGGCACAGCAGCAAAGGAACACCAGCAAGCTTCTCTTGAGTTGAAGTTGATAAATAATGTACAGGAAATAGACTGGGCAGTCTAAACATGTACCAGGTAATTATTGTATGGGATGATTCAAGAAATTGCAGTCTATTGTTGCGGTAATATACTCATAGTAATATTATATTGTCGTTTAAAAGAAATCACACATCACGTACTCATACATGTTTTGTGGATGCACGATTTGAATCGATAAATGCGATGTAACTCTGACTCGAAATATAAGAACCGTTTGTATACTAACATTTAGTTGCTGTTTTTTTAGGGTCAGGACGGTATGTGGTTTCATGTACACAATTTGTCAATTTTCAGTTGTTTGCACTTTACCATGGTTATATTCGTTTCAAGGCTGAAGGAATCTGGTGCAATTTCCGAGAATATTTATTGAATCTACGCATTGTAAGCTTCCTGAACGTCGCTATTTAATGTCTGCATTCCTTTGCTATCTATTCATAGTTGACACTGACTCGCGTCATGTAATAAGCTTCCACATCATCAATTCGTGAACTATGGTTGGTGTATGACTGGTTTCTCTCTGCTGTAAGAGCGTGTTACTCTCTGTCTGATGCTATGTAGCTTTCCAATTTCTGTGATATTATTGCTCGAATTATCCGTTTTACATGCATGCACAGAGTGACTTTCCTTTGGCTTTAAAACAAAATGAACAATGGTTCAACTCTAGTTTAGTTTTTTTTTTGTATGCGACATACGTACGCGTACTTGTATAGAGGATAAGAGGGTGAAATCACAGGTTTGTTCTCCCCAGCAGGCTCTCAATACTGAAGACGTTGTGTGCATCGGTGGGGGAATTAACTATTTCGTAAATTGCTCCGCAAGACATTAGTTTGTTTTTGTTTAGGTATTCAATCAAGTACGTAAGCGTTGTCTGCTGTTAAGCTGGGGGGGTGTCTGTTTATGTCTAACCGTTAAGGGGCCCCTTCGGTCATGATGAAACAAGAGCACTTGAGTGATGAAAAATATACATTTTTCGTTTTTATTACAGCAGCAATACTATTTCTGGTATAATAACACCATATCAGTACTCCTTACGGAAAACGCCATAGCTCCGGTTCTAATGCTTAGATCTTCGCCCGTCAACGTATAACTTGTTCGTTATAGTCTCTAGGAGGTATTGGAACCGTTGTATCTGCAAGGGAGGGCAAGGATTGCTGTGTTTGCATCACGAAACGAAAGTGCTCCGCAGCAAGATTTTGATCGTTTCGGGACAACTTTCAATAAACCAGGAAGGTAGATATACATGTACTCGAAATCTTTTACCGGAAGGTAGATATACATGTACTCGAAATCTTTTACCACCCACTTGGTCCCGAGACACTGTTTATCCCCGTTTGATGGAGACAACCCGGTGTTACTACACTCCATCGATCCCCTGGACTCCACTCGTCTCCCTGGACTGCATCGTTGGACACCATCTTCGCGTTGTACGACGCAGCTTCGTCGAGTCCGTCGTGTACTGCGCAGCTTCGTCGAGTACATCGGGTACACCACATCGTCGTCTAGTCTGTCGTGTTCTTCACTATGTACGACACAGCTTCGTCGAGTCCGTCGTGCACTGCGAGTCTTCGTCGAGTACATCGGGTACAGCACAGCGTCGTCGAGTCCGTCGTATACTGCGCAGCTTTGTCGAGTACATCGGGTACAACACAGCGTCGTCGAGTCCGTCGTGTACTGCACAGCTTCGTCGAGTACATCGGGTACAACACAGCGTCGTCGAGTACGACGTGTACTGCACCATTTCGTCGAGTTCATCTTGCTCTACACGACGGCAAAGCGACAAGTTTCTTCAAAGGGAAATGAGCGGCGCCCCGGGTAGGGGGGGAGGAGTGATGGAAGGGAAGAACATAACCGGGTCACCAAATGGCCATGGCAGGAAGAGGGGGACCTTTTTGGGGACCTTTTGAGGGACCGTATCCGAAGGGAGGCCCGTCACAAAGCGGCCAGGCTGGAGGCCCACCACAGGACGGCCAGGTTGGATGGGGTCCGCAGGGTGGTGCAGGACAAGGGGCAACAGGACCGGCAAATCCCGTAGGAGCGGGAGGCGGGTAAAATCAGATGGCCCATCCCCCTCTACCGTCGCCCTTTGGAGTCGGAGGACGATGGGGTCTACAGGCAGCCCCAAGAAGAGCACAACCGAACCCTAGATCGCGGTTGGGACCTCCGATGGTGCCAAGGCCGCCGCGGCAACAACGGCCAGGGTTCGCTAGCCAACAGCAGCCAGGGTTCGCTGGTCAACAGCAGACAGGGTTCGCTGGTCAACAGCAGCCAGCGTTCGCTGGTCAACATCAGGCAGGGTTCATACAACAGCCAGGGTTCATCGGACCAGCGGGATTTCAGGGGTGTGCAGGCACCGTGGGGTGGTCAACCCATGATGCAGGGGAGAGGACCCCAGCGAGGGCAACCACCCTCCCCACTAGGAACTGATGGATCGCGGATCGGACAATTTTATCCGTTACACGACATAACCGGGGGGTTTTCTAAAGACGCCCAACGCATGGTCGACCATCTAGTCCAGGAAATGGGGGTAGAAGGACGGAAGAGCGCTTACGAGTCGGTGCTGCACCGGAAGCGGTAAGGAGGCTCTCGAACACCCCAGCCGGCGACTTCCGATTGAGGTGCTGGTGGATATTGGGGCGGGCGAAGGAAACCACGCGTCACGGCAGTTCATCGAATCCATTGAAGAACGTGACGGTTGGGGAAAATCGCTGGTGAGTCCAACGGGAAAGGCCTACTTAGCGCAGCAAACCCAAAGAACAGCGCCGTAACCCCGATAGAAGTGGTAGGGTCGTGCTTGCTACCGCTTTTCTTTGCACCGGTCGACCAGATCTTCCGTATGAAGTTCCGGGTGGTGAAAGGACTTCCGTACGCGATGATGCTTGGAGCCGCGTCCATGACGGATCATCGAAGTATCATCAGTATGATGGTGAAGAGGGTTTCCGGCCGACACCATCCTCATCGTGGGTACCATTCGCCCCGAAGGAGGTCGGAGAGGCCGCAACAAGAGCGATGTATGCCGAGTGGGACCACTATTGCGCGGTGAAACCATCGACAGACGAGCAAGAACCGGAACCGTTGGAGGAACCGAAGATTCGGCCGGAGATTATGGAGTTAGGAAGCTCTGTATGGGAGGGAGAAGGTACTCTGCACTAGAAACTACGCATTGCGAAAGACGTAGAGGTTCAGAGAGGTACCAGTATCCAGGTAGACGCTTTTGTCAAAGGGTTTCAACCTCAACTACAGCAGCTCGTAGTGGTAGAGCCAAATATCCGCTATGATCTTAAGCTAGGAGGGGATCTAGGAGTACCAAGGGGGGCACAGCGGTGGTTCCCGGGTATACCGCTCCACTGCAAGTTGTCGAATGTTACCCAGGATAACGTGAAGATCCAGAGGGGCATGGTGGTTGCGACGGTTTACGCTGTCAAGAATTACGATCGGGAACGCATGAAGTCACTCATGAACCCGGTGTCGAAGGAACCGACAGGCCCGAAACAGGATGAGGTGATCAACGAGAAAGACAAGGGGAGACCACCGGAGCAACTCGACAAAGGTGGTGAAATCGCAGACACTCCGAGCGAAGTCCCCACGGTGGACCTGGGGGAGGCCAACTTGGGACAGTTCAGTCCAAGCGAAAAAGACACACTGATGGGCATTCTCAACGAGTACATCGATGTGTTCGCGGTCAACCCCAAGAGCGTACCAGCATTTAAGGAAGTGCCAATGCGACTGGAGCTCAAAGATCCCAACGTCAAACCATACGTGGCTCCCATTCGACACTACAGCCCGGAACAGCACGAGGTGATTCAGACTGAGGTGGCGAAACTCCTGAAGAATGGGTCCATTCGGGAATAAACGTCCGAGTGGGCCGCCAATTGTTCGACGGTTCGCAAGAAAGACGGGACAGTGCGGGTTGTGCAGGATTTTCGAGGTGCTAATATGCTTCTCGAATCACAGAGTGATGGACTCGGGGACTTGCAGCACATTGTGGATGAGATGGAAGGGTCGAAGTATTTCTCCAGCACCCATTTGGCTTCAGGACTCTTAAAGCTCGAAATCCATGAGGACGATCGGCACCTGACGGCGTTTCGAGACGCCGACGGGAAGCTGCACGAGTACGTTCGCTGCGGCATCGGGTGAAAGACAGTGATATCCGCGGTTGCCAACTGCGTGGGAGGGCGTATGTTACCAGTCAAGTGCGTGGGAGGGCGTATGTTACGAATCAAGAACTGGTTACACGACATCGCCATCCCGTCGAAAACCTTTGAAGATCATTCGGGACTGCTTCGAGAAACGTTCGAGTGTCTACGGCAAGGACGTCTAACCGTCAATCTCCAGAAATCGCATTTCTGTCAGTCGGTCAAGGAGTTCGTCGGCATGACCGTGGATAGGCTTGGTACCAGGCCGGCTCTGATCACGATTGATGATATCACGCAGCTGTCAAGGCCGAACACTGTGGAGGAAGTGTGAGTGCTGCGGGGCATGACAGGGTACTTACGCCAAATCGTACCCCATTATAGCACAGTGGTGGCGCCCATTTCCGACTTGCTGAGAGATCCGAGGTTCAGGACCAAGAGAGTGAAGCAAAATAAAGTTCCGTGGAGAGAAGAGCAGAACAAGGCATTTAATGCGCTTATCGAGGCTTTGCCGTCGCCCCCAATTCTAGCCCTGCCCGTGTGGACAGAGCCGTTCTTGCTGTACACCGATGCCAGTAAGATGGGAGCAGGAGCGGTGCTAATGCAATGCATCGAAGGGGTGGAAATGGTGATCGCTTACGGCAGAAAAAGGTGGTCGAGAGGGACTCCAAAAGGTCAGCACTAGACCGTGAATGCATGGCGGTCATGTGGACGGTGAACCAGTTCCAACCCTATCTTTGGGGGCGACCGTTCACGCTCGTCATGGACTGTTCGGCGTTGATGTGTCTCTTTAAAAGCCAATCCCTCACACCGAAATACCACCGCTGGGCTCTGAGGTTGATGGAGCACGACATAACCTTGAAGTGGAGGCCGGGGACACAACATCAGCGCCCGGATGCCATGTCGCGGTTACCGAACAAGAGCAACGTGATCGACGATTTCGACGACTCTTTTCCAGCAGACGAGTCGTTGCCAAACGTTTACAAAGGGCCACAGGGGCTAGTGCTCGACGGTGTACACCTCGAAACCTTAGGAGTGGGTGATGTAGACGAAACTAGTACTCTAAGTCTTGTAGTGCTGGCAGCCGTCGCATTCACACCCGAAGACCCATCGGAGGTAGATACTCAACAGGCGGAGCTTGTTATTGCACCGGAGCTTCCAGTGGTAGTCATGCTCGACTGTGGGGGGGGAGGCAGCATCCTTGCATCGGAGGGGTTGCTGACGGTCAGAGGAGCCGTAGACCAGGACTGGAGAGCACTGGAATGCATCAGAGCAAACGGATTGGACACCGGTGTGAGGCTACTTAGAGTGACAACAGGGTCGCAGGAATGCCTACGCCTGTTGACAGAGGTGAAACCAGACCTGGTGGTCGGTGACGCCTGCAGGAGGTTTGAAGGGGTGCCAGAGAAAGAGAAAGTATCCGGAGCGAGTAGCTTAGCCTAAGCTGCCATCGCCGCAGACGCACGAGTTTTTATGCTCGAATGTTTGGGCAACCTTCTTCGAACGACGGAATGGAACGACGAGATTCTCACCGCTTTGGACCGAGAGTCATACATCGTGGACAAGGCGGAGATATTGGCGAGCCAAGTAGGGATTCCGTGGAGGAGGAAACGGACGTTCGTGGTAGTAATCAAGGGAGGCCTTGCCACGAAGGGGAAGTTAACCGTTTGGAAGCGGAGGTTGGAGAAGGTAAAGCCACCAGTTCAGGAATCGGGGAATTTCTGGGATGAAGAGGCGCATACTTCCTGAAGAGAGGTATCGTAGAGCGGGCGATTTATTCTTTCAACGAACCCATCATATATTTGAACCGTGTTCACATCATGCATGGGGGAAACGCCGACCGAAGGGTATGTCACACACCCAGCGGATGCGGCACGCCTTGAAGAAGCTGAGGAGTTGCACTTCAACGACTACGCCAAGATCGCCACAGGACAAGAACACTATGTGATCCCGCATACGGTCAGCCAAAGCGCAAAGGCGAACGTCATCGCAGATTTCACGTTTCCTCCAATGCTACGAGCAGTGCTAGTTGAACTAGCGGTTCAAGGCTTACTGGGAAAACCGGTGCCAGAGGTCGTGGAACAGGAAGGATTGGCCTGCATGGTGTCTGAAGGTTATTTCGCAGCAGCAGAAGTCTTTGGGGTGACGAGAGCAGTCACGAGATCGCAGGCGAAGACTGCTTCCCAGGAACCGGAGGTTGCCTGGGAGGCAGAACCGCCGTTACCTGAGGAGGGGGAGATGGATAATGCACCGGCGCAGGCAATCACTACTACTGCGCTACCAGTGAAACATGATCGCCCACACAAGCGCAGGGGACAGACAGAGCCCATCCCGAAACCGAAACGGCAACGAGATCCTTTGGAAGAAACACCGAAGGACACAAGCAGCGGCTCATGCGGATGAGGGAAAGGGGCCAAGGGGTCCCAGCGGTCGGAGCCGTCCATGCTGGAAAGGGTGACAGCTACTGTCCAGGATACGCCGCAACTGATGCAGAGGCAGTGTGAAGATATGGTACTTGGCAGGATTCGGAAACAACTCCAGGAAGTGGGAAACCGAGAGCAGGAGGTGGCGAATATGTGATGGACGACGACGACCTCTTGTGGGTAGCACCTCTAGGAAAGGTACCACGACTTGCAGTTCCCCAATCTCTTGTTTCAGGCATTATGGCGCTGGCACACAGCACCTACGGGCATCCAGGGACGGCGAGAACTACAGCCTTGATTAGTCGTCGGTATTGCTGGCCCACCCTCATCAGGGACGTGAGAGACTACGTCCTCTTGTGTGGGTGCAGGCGTCGCAAGCGATCAGCGAGTCAACGGGTTGCCATGCTACCGGCGAGGTTTTCTGCGACCCGGGGAGGTACTCGAAGTCGACATCCAGGACATGGGGGTGAAGTCGGACGCAGGCAACAAAGTTCTACTGGTGGCAGTCGACAAAGCCAGCAAGTTATTATTCGCCTTCCCGGTCCCCACGAAAGAAGCACTCGGAGTAGCAAAGAAACTGCTCGAAGTGATGCTTACTTTTGGGCTACTGCTGTATGTTCGCAGTGATCCGGGATCTGAGTTCACGGCAGAGATGATGCAACCCTTATGCAAGTGGTTGAACGTGACCATCGCCTATGGGCCTGCCGACCGTCCTCGTGCGCAGGGGACGGTGGAGAGACTGGGGGGGGGTGGCTACACGAAGCGCTAGGAGAACTGTGCAAGGCCTGGCCTCGCAGATGGGACGAGTACATGCAGCCGGCACTGTGGACCCATCGTACCACTCCGGTCCTGCGCTTGCCGGGTAAGCCAACTGCCTTCCGTCCTTTCTTCGGTCGTGATGCGCGCACGCAACTTGATGCTACGCACCCCGAGATCGATGGTGGTGATTTCAGGGGCGGGATGCACAGTTACGTGGCCGACAAACGCCAAGTGTACAAGCAGGTATGGGATGTACGGGAGGCTCTATTGAAAAGACATGATGACAGGCAAAAAACTCGTGAGAGTCGGAATGCTGAAATCGGTCGTACCTCGGTAGGAACCCGTGTTGTTGTCGGAGACAAGATGCTATTGAAGGAGGCGGAGTCTGTGATGGAAAGGGAGGGGATACATCATAAAATAGCCCACGAGCACTGGACCGGACCTTGGGAGGTGACTGAAGTTGTCTTACCAGGACTCAGCTACATCGTCACGATGAATGGGCGAGGGATTGGCCGACGGAGAGCGTCAGCAGCGAACATCAAGATGTTCCATTTACGTCCGGACAACCTACGTCACGACTTCGAGGACGAGTTTGCTCACCTGGCATGGGGAGGTGACTTCGGACTTGCGGAGCCGTCGATTGTTGCGTCGCCTATGTATACCCGAATAGACAGAGAGGCTGTGGTGGGTCAGGGCAACGCTTGGAAGTGGCGATACAAGGGACGATTCGTGGATGGCACGGAGTCGCAGTGGCTGTCCGAAGAGGAGGCGCGAGACAGTTTGAGCCCCTTACAGCTGGACCATTTCCATGCACTGTGAGAGACATATCACGGAGCAGCGTGTTGGGCAAGGCCGACTTCGACGCTAACGCGGAAGGAAAGAGATGGGATCGACCGTGAACATGCGTTGAGCCAACACCCCGTGGGGACCGTGATCTGGAGGGAGTTCGCGGACGCTGAAGGAAGCAAGAAGCGTCCCCTTTCAAAGACCTTCGACAATAAGTCACCGCATTGGCGGGTTCGGTATGCAGACGGAGATTGGGAGGAGCTCAACGAACGAGAGATCCTGAAAACTATGAGAACCGGAAATTCGCAATCCGGTTCCCCGTAAACGCGAGGAAGCGAAGTGGAGTTCGATGGAGAACGGGAGAAGACGTTAACCGAACATTGACTAGCAAGCAGGATCAAGGCCTCGTCCTACCCGGGTTAACGGGAAAAGCCGGGAAGTGGTGGATAAGAGGCTTTCAGCTGGTGCGCTCGATGCGAAATTCTAGCAAGTCCAGCAGTACCGATTTGGGACCTAATGCGAAAAAGCGCGAGGCCCAGAGTCCCTACCCCCGGGGTGACGCCTTTCCATGAAAATGGTGGACGCCACTCATTCGAGCCTTACGGCAATCGAAACACGATTTAGTGTGGGAAAAGGCCGTCATTCTTACTCCAGTGTGTCCGCAGCCCGCTTAGCACGGTATTCTTAGGAAACCATGGTGAGGGGGTCTTGCGGCGGATTTACATGCACGTAACGAAAAATACGTACGTAGCGGAATGCGTCCTATAACTGTGCAACTCCACTCTGTCTAGAGGGCTCCGTTCTCGGGCAGTCCAAAACAAACAAAAAAACACACAAACTCTTCGAGGGAAAAATAAGAGAACTTGACCTGACGAGAGCTTGAGTGGCAGCGAACCGAGACTGAGTACAGCGATCGTTACAGTAAGGCATTGTTGGAGGTTTTATCCGGGGATCTGTTGTGTAGCACTAGCTCTTGGAGGAGCACTGCGAGACTGGAGTTCGCAGGCAGCTGATGTAAACACTGGCATTCGCAGGCCGCTGTTGAGACCAGAGACGGAGGAACCAACCTCAAAGCATGCTTACGGGTGGAAACGAACAAGAAGTGGTGAGAGAAGTGGTGAGAGATTGGGAACAGGGGATCGAAGACCTGAGTGTTCGCGTCTGTAAGAGCTCTTATCCTTCGTTACAATTATTATTAAAGGTTGAAGTCAGCGTAACATGACTGAACATCGTTACAGAAAATAGCTGGCAAATATTCCCAGAAATGTATGATGATCTCTACAAAGTGAAGGACTCTACTCGCTAGGGTAGTAACACTCTGCCCCCTCTGATGTCCGTCCTAGTGGTACCACATACCTGGTACATGTCAATGACGGTTCGGTGCGACGCGATATGCATGTTTTTCCTGTTCTGAGGGGTCCTATCCTGCAAACTGGAGCGGAACATTTACGAACATGTACGTAAGTCTTTGTTCACCAAGTTGACTTCGAGAGGCATTTACCGTCCATGTTGTTGAGTTATGTAATTCATTTTGTTTCGTCGCAAGTGGACTGCGTGTTTATCGCTGGTGCTGCTGCTGGTGCTGCTGCTGGTGCTGCTGCGCTGCTGCTGATCGCGGTATAATGTGTGGTGCCGAATGCCGAATGCATGTCGTGGTATAACCGCTCCGCACTAGACTGTTGCAACAAACCAATGGGCTGTCTGTTTCCTAATCTGAAGTATAAAGGTAAAGCACCTACTCGAGGAAAGGCTCGCCATTGTCGGCAGCTCAGAGCAAGGCTGGCTTGATGGCTTACCGCAAGGGTTATCCCGCCGCATGTTTATCAAACGCCTTTCAATAGCCTGGGGGGCTATAGGCAATGCTTAGCACGCGACGGCCGGGACTCGGTGTGACGTGTGACGCCGTGTCCCGCATGTTGTGTCTCGCACTCTCCCTACCGATGCAGCGGGGCGAGAATGAAACGAGCTGGATAGCGAAACTCGTGCGACCATGACAACAGTACTCACAGTGTGATGCGATGTACCTGTATGAACGGAAATACAAATACCAACGGTAAATAATGTAGAGTCTAAATAGCCTTTATATTGCCGTCCGTGTTCACTGTTCTTGGGATTGAGGCATTGCTCAGTGCATGACGGTCAAGACTCGGCGGGGCATGAGACCCGGCCTTCCATTGGTTGTGGCACCCAGCCTTCCCACCCATGGGGCAAGGCTGGGCTCAAGCCCTCTGGATAGCGAGATGATTATTCCAGACAGACAGACTAACGTCATTTAATATTGTAGATTGCACACAGCGTTGCGCACCCCGAGCGCTAACATTATTTTCGTCACACCAGCGTTGTCATGAGACGTGCACCCATCAACCACCAACACATCATAATATGGGTCGTGGACATGGTTTCTGCAGAAAACGTTGTTATATTCGCAGGCCAATCGTACGGAAACGATCATCGGCTACGCCTGCTCGATGGCGTTCCGGTTAATACCTACCGATTCCAACCTCTTCCCAACCCACTTCAACAAGCACTCTACGAACGGAGACGACGAGCCGAGACAGCCATCCGCAAGAGTAGACCCACCGCCCGCTATCGAAGAGGACTGCCGGAGAAACGACGTTGTTCCACACATCAAGCGTTATCTCACCAGCGCCCTATTCACGAACAAAGCGTGAGAAGTAGCTTCCCGCGAAAGTACATCACAGTTTGCCCAACACTTTACTATCATTCATGCTGAGTGAGGTGAGCATAAATGACAATTTCTCAATATATTCCGCCCCCCCTGATTTGGTTCCGTCAAACACAGCTTCTGTTTTGCATTACTTAGTCTCTGACTGTACGCGGCTATCCAAGAACTTGAAATTGCTGCTGTCGAAGATGTGCGGACTATAGGTTTACGAGCGTTCACATATATAGGTACTCTGGCAGCTTGATGTGAGCAACTTGAGTCGCTCAACTTGAAACGGCTATCTGAAATTAACTTCGTGTGCTGCAGGTACTGTGTCGTGGCGCCAACACGATCTAACACGGCTCGTGTTGATTGTCTTGACCTGTGTCAATGTTAGACCCCATTTGTGTTTGCAGACATTGAACAAATGTAAACTCGCCATGAAACAAAGTAAGCGTGGCAAAGCGTTTCCGTGGCGGGGGACGCCTTGCCATATACCAGGTACGAGGTACGTCGGGAACCAGGGAATCAGCGAGAAACGAGCGCATGCCGGTCGGCTCCCACGATCCAACATAACGAAAGAAAATTGAAGGTAAACGGCGTGCTCACCTTCCAAACAATTTATCAACCGTCCACGTGTCGCTTATCGTTTCAATCGTCCACGACAAAAGTTGAAACCCGATCGATTGTGATGTTCTAAAGAGGTAACCACTAGATGAAAATGATCTACTGGGACGCAACCAACAGATGGGGCAGCCCCACGTGATACGATCCTGTATGTTGTGTGCCTCGGAGCTGATGCCTGCTCGTGTTTGAGTGCCACATAACCCCGCGGTAGCAAACCAAGTATGTTTCAGACGTCCCACAAGCTCCGTTATGCAAGGGGGACGAACTCAAGTACATCCGTCGGAAACCGAAGCATATGCAGGTATAGTCCAATCTTCATGCCAAGGTCAACATATCAGCACCTAACCCTGCCAAACTCGTCAACCTCAAATGCAAGCGAATCTTTGGCATCCCAAAAGGGGATAACGAATAACGTTCTACCCCCTACGCGTCATGTGATATCGTTTCTCACCTCCCAGTGAACTGGCCCAGTTGTTGGCAAACTGCGTTCTGCTGTTTATGCTGAGGTTCGACCTATCAGTACACAAGGCTCCTGGTGTAAGTTGGTGCAACAGACAGTGCATTCCGTGCAAGGGATGTGTCAGTCGCTGCTTGGGGGGGCTGGTTGCAAAAAGCGTTTTCGTTCGAAGCGCACAACATGCGAAACATGGTATAAGCACACGACATTCCTCGCAAACGATATCGGCTCAAAATGAGGACGTCGACGTGGATGAATGCTGTTCGTCGTGGAGATGTGAAACGTACGGATGCACATAACCGAATACATCCGATATGCTTTGTTGCCGAGCGGAGTCAGCATATATCTTTGATGAAAAGATGGAAGTATAACGATTGCTATAGGCTCCCGCGGTAGTGAGAAAGGATCGGTTCTGATAAACCACGGTTAGCAGCGATGCGTGAAATTGCAGCGTCGTAACTTCAGTGGTTTGTATCAGCGCTAAACACCATTACGTACAACATAATCATTCACTGCTGATGTCCGGTGATCAGGAATATGGCAGAGGTTATTCCCAAGAGACCGCATAGGGACGATATACGCTGTTGTGACGTCTTAACACCGGCATTCATGGGCATTGAACGGAACACTTAAGCCAGCGGGAAAGAACGCGTATAAGACGTCCGACAATAACGCGCACGGGAGTATGTGAAGGAGATTATCTTCTTCCTTGGTGGGCACACGACATGGTCAAACCAGCAAAGACGAGCATAGTTCACTGCCTGTGAGGTGTATTGTGTCCGACTCTGAACTCGTTCAACAGCCCCTGCGGGGCTTTCACGTTCATATGCTGTGAGCAACTACCCGTGTGGGGTCCAACGTGGTGGTAGGTCCATGGAGGGTCTGTAGTGCCGAGGCCCTCTTTAGAGTTTAAGAATTTTATACGTTTTTGATGGGAAATGGTCATTGGGGGGTATAACCCCCTTGTTTGACGGCCATTTGGGGGTAGGGTCAAACTGCGCCCGCAGAACGCGCTCCCACGGGCCCAAACAGGCCTCAAACTCCATTCCGAAGCCCTGGGGAGATGCCCGAAGCCCATGCCAAGCATGCACACAACGTTTGTTTTTCAGGCACGTCCTTGGGCCTAACGGAACGGCGGCGCACGTGGGAGAAAACAAAGTCCGCCCTTTGACCACATATTGGGGGGGGGGGATAACCCCACGTACTTACTAAATGTATCTACTCCCCCCGATTGACCACTTGTTTCACCCCGTTTGACCGAAATCATACCCCCTTTTGACCATCTGCGACAGCTTCAAAAACGACTACAGCAGTACGTATGTACGTATCCACGTCACCGCCCACAGCCCGAATAGACCACGGGGCGGAACATCCAGAACTTTCGAGTGGTCGGGATCGTTTGCTTCCCAAGAAGAAAATCTCGGCACAACTATACAAATCAAATCTTTATACACGATATGAGGATATCGACTCTCCTGAGAAAACATTACGGTGATGGGGGAATCAGACCACATACATACGTGTATACTCGGCGTATGGGTCGTGGGTTGCTGAGTGCTTGGTGCTTGGTGCTTGGTTGCTGGGTGTGATCCTGCTGATCTGTACTCAAACACACCAGCGTGCCGTCGGGGATGGATATGTTGGGGACAGGAGGACAGCACCTCTCAAGAAGACTAACGACCGTTCGTTGCGCCTGATGTTGCTCGTGTCCCAAAGACCCATCCCGTCCAACAACCCAACACCGAGCATCCATGACCCACAGCACCCAGCAACGAAGCACTAAGCACCAAGCACTCAGCAACGCACCACCCATATGCCGAGCATACACGTATGTGTTCTGGTTCCCCCATCACCGTCATGATTTCTCAGAAGAGCCGATATCTTCATATCGTCTATTAATATTCGATTCGTATAGTTGTGCCGATAGTTATTTCTTGGGAGGCAAACGATCCCGACTACTCGCAAGTTCTGGATGTTCCGCTCCGTGGTCTATTCGGGCTGTTGGGCGGTGACGTGGATACGTACTGCTGTAGTCGTTTTTAAGGCTGTCGCAGATGGTCAAAAGGGGGTATGGTTTCGGTCAAACGGGGTGAAAAAAGTGTTCAATTTGGGGGAGTAGATACATTTGTAGGTACGTGGGGTTATCCCCCCCCAACATGTGATCAAAGGGGGGACTTCGTTTGCTCCCTCGTGCGCCGCCGTCCCGTTAGGCCCAACGACGTGCCTGAAAAAACAAAACAGTTGTGTGCGTGCTTGGCATGGGCTTCGGGCATCTCCCCAGGGCTTCGAAATTACGTTTGATGTCTGTTTGGGCCCGCGGGAGCGCGTTCCGCGTGCGCATTTTGACCGTACCCCCAAATAACCGTAAAACCAGGGGGTATACCCCCAAAGGACCATTTCAGTTTTTTGTTTATCGTACCTGGTGCGTGGTCACGGTCCTGTGCATGCTCCTAGGAATAGGAGACATACGGCTTGGTGGGCCTAGGGTTAAGAAGGCAGGTCACGTGGTACCGAAATGTACGCTCCATATTCCGCAAGGGTCTAAGATGCGACCATTCCGTTTTGCTTCATCATGCCAGTCCCCAAACCCGCCGACCGTCGTCGTTTCTTGGGCCGTAAACCTCTCGGTAGAGGCCTGGGTAACCATGACAGCATTCGGCACTGATTCCGATAACTTCACAAGTTTATGTCCCATCACTACATAACTCCATTATACGGTATTGCTTTGAGCATTTCGGCATGCCGGCGATCGACTCGTTCAGTTTAGCATTACTACTACATTACATTGATTTACCGTTTCGCGGCTCACGTTCACTGGCTGTGGTGCCTTGTGTTTCCGTGGGTCCCGATCATTCTAAACCAGTATTTTTTGTTTGTCCTTCGCCGTTTTGAGCTTTGTCAGCGACTGACCACTAAGAACCGAGGCCTAGCTCCCTTGCAGGTGGGGCCAATTGTCGTACCTCGCGTATGCTTCAATTTTCCCCACTGAGCCTCTTTACACCTTGAGGGACGGCATATTGACTCATGGATGAAAACCCCATCATATGATGCCACAGGCAACAATCAACAATGATTCCAATAGAAATCACGAAGAAAAATGGGGACAACGACGACCACACTAAAACCAAAACGTGGTCGAAACCAAGTGTTGACAACATGTTTACAAATAGGGAAAATGGTACGACGTGTGCAATCCTCGAAAATAAACAAGGCACCACTCTCGTGCCCAGCGAACAAGCGAGAACTTACGTAGTCGTTTCGATTCCTCGTGTCTTTGCGAAACCATCGAGCTCGCAGAGATTTCTGTTCGGCGTCTCCAACGCCTGCCACACTAAGAGAGATCGATGAACAAATTGCAGTTTGTCCTATTGTTGAAACGGGCGAGGACTGAGGCATTACAGCCGGTCGTAACCATGTTTTGTAGTCATTATATTTTCGCTGATCGTATCCTTTACATCAACGCCGATCCTCGTACTCAGCTGAAGAACGAGGACCCAACCACTTCGCTGCTCGTACCCTTTTGTGCGAGGTCCTCCATCTGACTGGCCCTGCCAAGACATGGCTAAGTCCCTAAAGGATTGGTATTCTGACTATATTAAAATAACTGTACGAAGTACGTATTTCTGCGTACTGCGAATATGTATATTGCATTTACTCACAAAACAATTATATTTATATTCCGTATCAAAGATGACACATAGTTTATAGCAATTGTTGGCATTATATATTTTATTTTGGGTAACACAAGATGATCTGCTACTACGTAGCGCGTACTACATTAGTAGGCAGTACCGATCTAGGAGCAGTGGGCTGTTTTTTATCGCGGTTTTCATGTTCTAATAGTACCAGTACGTAACAGCGTGTATTTGAACACATACCGAGTACTCTCTGGTAGAATATAGCGAATCTGAAGTTCTCATATCGTAGACAAAGAGGAGCATCATAACACAGCGTGATTTGTCGTCTCTGGATAAACACGGAGAAAACTTATGTAGATGCGTTTGATCCTCGAGGTATAGTATAGGGACCAATCAGAGGTAATTTACCAAGGCAGTAAAGGTATGCAGGACGGTTAATACATTATCGTACCTGGTGTCTGCTATATCGTAAATTGTTAAGTTGCTCAGTATCCACGTGTGGAACAACATATTCCGCCAAGTAAACGCGTATGATGCGGGATACTGGATAGGCCGTCGTATATGGTTTAGTTGTTCTGTGTCGTACAGTAGGTATTGCCGTAAAGAGACTGCGTACAAGATCCGTCGATATCGTTATTGCGTTAAATATGGGACTCTAGTGTCTTAGGTTCGACTTGTGTCTGCAGCAAGCTTCTCTTTCTTGGCTTTGTAGCGTGTAGTACACGCCAGGTATCGGTGATGCTCGGCACGGCAAGCCAAGCAGAAGTGACATGAGGCAAGGCACAAGCTCATATCATATCAAGAGTCACGACAGCTGTCACAAGTAATTACTTGGTGACTAGGCCGGGTAATTCCCCGCCTCAACTACCGTCAGATCTACGGAGACCTCTGACCACTTTTAGTACAAGATCAAAATATCCACGATAATGGAGGAACATCTTCTGATCATGCACGATCTTGCATGACAGATATCGCCAACTGACAATGTAGCAACAACCTGTGACTCACATCGCCCCCCAATGTTTGAACGCCTCCTACTGGAAAACCCAGTAAAGGTTTCGAACATTTCAGATACAGGTTTTCAAGCTATCTCTACTAGTCAGATGTGTTGTACTGTGGTAGTTGATGTATATGGTCCAACTGGTTCATCCTCAAATCATGTCACTCCCTGCGTAGTGAAAGCCACGGGCTTGTGTGAACGTGATTGATTTTTACTACAGAATCATTCATACACAAAACGATGTGTCAACTACCAGTGGTGTGTATATTTCTTCTCCACCTGCATGTTAGCGTGGTATCGAATTAATATACTCAACGAAAACGAACCTTTTATAACGATGGTATACGGAACCACGTATACTATGGTGTACAAAACCATGTATAACTGACGATGGTATACAAAACCATGTAAAACGATGGTATACAAAACCATGTATATACTGGTATACAAAACCATGTACAAGTATCAATGGTATACAAAACCATGTATCAATGATATACGAAACCATCCATATCGAACGATGATATGGTGCCTTAGACAATATTCAGGTTACTTTCAACTTTGTACGGTGTGTATAAAGAACGATTGCTTGCAAGCTTGGTACACACTAATTAGGAGAAAAATAACGTACTGAACGACGATTTTGCCAGAAAATTGCGCATGCAGAGTGTGCAACAGACGAAACGAACGATTTGGTTGATCAACACCAATAATGGTAACAAAAAAAAAAATCTGCATGACTCGACGACGGCGTGGATAAAAACGATAATGATGCAGTATGACGAACTGCTGGTGCATGGTAAACGATAACGGCATGTCTCCTTGGTCGAAAAGGCACGATCGACTATACAAGCGAGAGCATGACTTCGATTCAGTGAATAATACTTGAACCGACTTATAACGAGTTGATAGTATACAAACTATCTATACAGTTAACGAACTGTATAAAAGACGTTCTGTCAGTCATTGACGATTGACTGTGGACAGAGCAAACACAAAAAATTGCATTAAAAAAAACAAAAGCGGGTACTCATAATGTGTCCGATGAGGATATATTACTTTTAGAGTGTGCAGCTCACGCGCTCGACTGCACCTCGCCAGTTATAATCCAACGGAACGATTCCGACAAAAGTGAATACATCATCGATGTATACAGGAATCCCTAATGTCTCACACAAAAGAAACAGATGGAGGACACACAGTAGTGTCGCACCAAAAATAAAAGGAAAAACGATGATGTTCATTACTTGACTGAATAACCACCCACAAATGTATACTTGAAAGTATATGCACACTGTACGCAGCCAGGACACTCAGCTAACCCAACAATAACGCACAAGTGTATACTCCTGGTATATGCACACCCTTGCGTAACTACTGGTTGAACGTTCCTTCCACCCTGTACGTCTCAAACTCTATAGCAAATTACCACAAATAAAATGCTATCATTCCACGTGGGGCACTTCCACGCGAAGTAACGAAAAAATAATCCACACTGGTATAATAACGGTATACCGGGACACTGGCTGTTGGGTTGCAGCACTCAAATGTCCAACCATGACTCGGTTCGTGGGCACTACTTCACGAACAAGGAAACAAAAAACAAATCCCAAACAACCACCAGACAACGACACGTGAGGTTGCAAGTCACGTGTAAAACAATCCACTAATGAACGACGACATCCGGCCGGATAACTTAAAATTAGTGGGGGGTGGTGCAACGATTCTGACAACAAGTACTCCCAGGGGCTATAGCAACACGACGACAACGACGGAACGATACTGGGGCTTGTTACAGGGTGACAAAGCGACAACACTTCGCTCACTCTTGCGACGATCAAACGCGTGTGGATCTTCGGCTAAGTTCCGTGTACGATACGCTCTGATCATCTAATGACATTGAGGCACAAGGTTGCCATGTCTCCAAATCCCTAAACTGGATGGTTTATCTTTCACAAGAAAGTGGTATTGGAAGTTAGTCAGCGAGGCTTTACGAGGGCCACGTTTATGACTTTCAATAGCTTCAATAGCGTACGGGCCTATGTGCACGGTGAGCACAGAGCCGTCGAGATCAGGTACCGGTAACGTAGTTCCTAAAAAGAAATCGTCAAGTGCTGTAAAATCCGGTACTGAACTGGACGCGTCATTATGGTATGCCTTAATACGACCTAAATGAACGGATGTTTCCGCAAGTTCTCCATCTCTCGCAACACGGTATATTACGGGTGATAGTTGGGAACGCACAGTAAAAGGACCACGCCAGGGACTTCTTAAGTTGGGGTTGGGTCCATCAGCAACGGTATAGGGACGGTGTACTAACACTTGGTCTCCAGGCTGATATTGCGGAAAGGACAATTTCTCGTTAGATTCTTCTTGCTTATCGGCACGTTCCTGTAAATTGCGACGCGCAATTTCGTACGCGAGTTGCAAATTTTCAACGGTACGACGGGAATATTCCAATCGTGTTCCAGAACCAGACGTACACGGGACGCCGAGAATAATGTCAACGGGTAACGAAGCTCAACGGGTAACGAAGCTCTACGGCCAAACATTGAAAAATGAGGGGTTTCTTCGAGCGTTTTGTTGTACGCTGTGTTATGGGCAAGCTGAATGAACGGTAATAATTCTGCCCAATTGTCGTACTTAATGTTAACGTACATCGCCAACATATTGTGCAAGGTACTATGCACACGCTCTAACACTGAGTTGCCTTGGGGGCGGTACGCTGACGTGCGCGTCTTTTTGAACCCAAAAACAATTTGCAACTCTTTGACAAGTTCATTCTCAAACTCACTACCTTGGTCAGAGTGTAACGTTTCAGGAGCAGAGAATACGGAAAATACGCGTTCTACAAGGACGCGGGCGATTGTGGCAGCCGATTTGTCACTAATCGCGACCAAAACGAGAAAACGGGTCATGTGGTCTATTACGGACATGACGTACTTCGAGTTATTCGACGACGATTTGTACTCTACTAAGTCAATAGCCACACATTGAAACGGACGAGAAACGGGACGGTGACCAACGGGTAGTTTCGGCGTACGATGTGACGTCTTACGATGTTGGCACGACAAACAGCATTTTATGTGCTTGGCTACGTCTTTCGACATAGTGTGCCACCAATAACGATCTCGGATTTTGTCGAACGTTGCTTTAAAAGCTAGATGACCTCCAGACGCCGGTAGGTCGTGACACGAATGAACGACTAATTTCCGTAAGGCGGTGGGCACTACAAGCTGGTCACGGAACGAGCTGCGTTTTCGCTGATACCCCGGCAAATACGACCGGAATAAAACGTTTTCGTTCAAAAAATAATGACTCATGCTGCTTTTATTTTCACCATCAGGAACGGGGACGGTAGCAGGTGCTTTCAGATATTCGATATACGGACCGAACTCAGCACTTTGCTCTTCCAACAACTTTGCTGGGTCAAGTAACGGAAAAAGAGACACTGCGCTAGAAAACAATTCACTATCGTTGTGCACAATGTCGACATCTTCGAGGTTTTGTGAAGAGACTTGGAATTCGCGCGGCCCTGGCTCACGGTACGGTCTATCGCTCGGGACGTTTCGGCAGATAGATGCGAGGGCTGGTTCTTGCGGTCACGGTTCTTCCTCTACTTCACCAAACAATCGCGACAACGCGTCGGGTACTACGTTTTATTTCCCCGCTACATGCTTGACAGTAAAGTCAAAATTCTGTAGAGCAATAGCCCAACGGGTAAGCATGTTCGAAGTGTCTTGCATGTAGTATAGATGGGTAAAGGCTTGATGATCAGTAATCACCGTAAAATGTCTCCCAAATAAATACGGTCTCCAGTGAGAGTGTGCGAGTACAACTCCACAACACTCCTTCATTGACGCGGAATAATGGCGCTGCCCGTGCTTAAACCGTTGACTAAAATACGCGATAATGTCAAGGTCAGACTTCGACTCGTCATTTTTGGACGGTTGGGCAAGAAACGCGCCTACTCCGAGCTCACTGGCATCTACATGTACAACGAATTAACGCTCGTAATCTGGAAAATTCAACACGGGAGCCGATACCAGTAAACGTTTGATGTGAGCGAACGCAGTATCTTGTGCGCTACCCCAAGCTTTCTTGAAACGAGGGTGAGTTGCAAAATCCTTACGAGTGAGGTCAACGAGTGGTGCTGTGATTTCAGCAAAATTCGGTACAAACCGACGTACAAAATTCATCACACCTAAAACGGAACGGAGTTCTTTAATACAAGTGGGGGTGGGCAGCTCTGAAATAGCTTTGATACGATCTTCCCCAACTGCAACACCTTCAGCAGAAATTACGTGGCCTAAATATACAACAGATTTAGGGCCAAACGCTAATTTATACGGCTTCAGTGTGAGACCAGCTGCTTGCAACGCTACAAACATACTTTCTAACGATTTCAAACGGTTCTCCCACGTTGCGGACAATACACAAAGGTCATCCATGTAAACGAGCAATTCAGGAATATGGCCCAAGGTTTTATGTGCGATTTGTTTTCTTCATTATTATCAAGATGACCTCCCCTTTCTACTGCTGTACTTCTCAAAACCGTACGACGTTTCGATCCTGAGTCTACTGGAACAGCAATACTACTAGTGGTGTCTCTCTTCTGCCCACGACGAGGTGCAGACGACAGACTGTTAGCGGTAATCATATCATGCGTATCGGACGAACTCACAGCAACCACGGGGTGCTGCACTGAAAAATTCATGCTACAACTCGGTATCTTACGACCTACCGGCAACTTGCTACTCGTACTCTCTATGGGACATACAAGCGACGCAAGAAATTTTTTAGATCTCTTTACGCCCTTCCTACTGCTCTCAACGGTAACAGCAGACTCGCAACTCCCAAGTGCTACGGACACAACACCTGGGCGCCCCTACTCGGAGTCGTCGTCGTCCTCCGAGCTCGGTGTCCTCTTCTTCTTCTTCTTCTTGCCCTTTCCACCTGCCGAGGAAGCTCCATTTCCGGCCTCGCGCTCCTCGCGGTTGCGCGTCCAGCACTGGTCGATGGTATGCCCCTTTTTGCTCAAGCAGGTCGGGTGCGTGCACACCCTGTCCGGCTGGTTGACAGGCGGCGAGCGGTTGCTCGACGACGAGCGACCCTTGGCTCGCTTGCCTTGCGGCCCGCTGCCACTTCCGCCGCTCCCCTTTCCTCGTGCCCCAGTTGAACGTTTCTGGGCAGGAGGGAGCGGTGGAAAACCATCAAGCCCACGGTGAGGCACTTGGTGGTAGAGGGCGCTGACGTGCCCCCCGGCCAGACCAGAGGCTTCGTGCCTGCGAGCCCGGTCGATTGCCTCTTTCAAAGAGGTGGCCGGTTTATCCGTCAGCTGCAAGCAACGAACGCTGGGTTTCAATCCTTGTTGCCACAAAGCAACCGTCATCGCATTCCACGTTGTGCGATTGTCGTCGACACGGTCGACGGCAGTTTGGAACTGCGACAGGATTGTGCGAAATCGCATGGCGTACGCCGAAGCAGTCTCAGCGCCATTCTGGTTGAAGATCTCGATCTGCCTCGCGCATTCGTCAATAGAATTCGCCGGCATGAGGAGGTCAAGCAGTGCCTGAGTCATTTCATGCCAGGTGGAGGGTGGCGTGAATGACCCCGGCGTGTCTGGCTCAGACGATGCCGTTGCCTTACTGGTGTCTATTTGCCCAGTCACCAGTTGCTGTATCAGCGTCAGACAGTGTCCCTCGCCCAACAACGCTATGTGTTCGAGAGCAACCATGTCACCGAAATTATCATCATTTGGGCGAACTCTCTTCGCTTTGAGGCCAACGATGACCCTGAAATGACTCAAAATATCCGGAACGTTTTGGTCAACCGACCCGGTCAAACGAGGTACCCCACGCAAGTCAGCAGCCGTGAAGGCAACGGCTGCAACTTCCGCAGGCAAGGGGCGAGCCACGAGGGAATCCGACGACGGAATGGTACGGTTTGCTGACGGCAGCAGGGGGTTCGCAGGGTTCGCAGACGGTGGTTGCGTACCTCCTACGCTCTGTACAGCAGCACGGGCTGCTGATGCAGACGTGGTCCACACGGTTTGGTCGACCAGTGGCAACGATGATGCCGAAACAGAACCGGCTGCGGTGGAAATACTCGACGACCCTGAGTTCTCTACCGCTGTCGACGACACAGGACCCACCTCGCTCGCCATGGCTGCTTCGTGTACCAGGGCTGCGTCGTGGTGGCTGATCCTTAGCGCCACTGCTGCAGAGCCTGCAGACAACGGTGCCTGCGGGCGGTTCTGTCGAATCGTTCGAATGTTTGCCTTTGTCTCCTCTAACCAGAGAAGGATGGCAAGTTCGCTCGGGGTCATCTCTACGGAGGATTCACCCTGGTGGGACGACGCTTCCTCGCTCGACGACGAGGAGGAAGAGGATGACCTGGAAGACGACTCCTGGTCGACGTGAGGCGACGATGGTGCATCACGCTTGGGGGTACTGGTGGACTCGGTTGCTTCTTCCTCATCAGAAGAATGCGGTGTCCCAAAATCAACCAGCGGTGCGGATGGCTCGAGCTCGGGCTCGGGCTGTGCGGCGGGTTTTGCCGCAGCATTTTTCTTTTTCGCCATCGGCGATGAAAACTCTGAAATCAGAAAACTTCCTGCAGGCGCAAGCCTCAGTCGACGCCAATATGGGACTCTAGTGTCTTAGGTTCGACTTGTGTCTGCAGCAAGCTTCTCTTTCTTGGCTTTGTAGCGTGTAGTACACGCCAGGTATCGGTGATGCTCGGCACGGCAAGCCAAGCAGAAGTGACATGAGGCAAGAAACAAGCTCATATCATATCAAGAGTCACGACAGCTGTCACAAGTAATTACTTGGTGACTAGGCCGGGTAATTCCCCGCCTCAACTACCGTCAGATCTACGGAGACCTCTGCCCACTTTTAGTACAATATCCAATATCCACGACAATGGAGGAACATCTTCTGATCGATCTTGCATGACAGATATCGCCAACTGACAATGTAGCAACAACCTGTGACTCAATATATGATGCAAGGTATTTTGGGAAGGGCATGTTGATGTTTGCGATCCAAGATCGTAGTGCATGTTACTGTTTGCGACCATCAAGATCGTCAGAAAAATACGAGCGTTTGCTCGTGCACTCTTGTCACTTCTCTTCAGGTCTATCCTACAGCAACATGCTCTTCACGAGGACTGTGCTCTGGACATAATCAACAGCGACCTGGGGTCACCTTATTCGTCTTGTCTTCTCTTCTACTTGAAGCTTCTCGTACAAGCTCGCTTGACCGTGATCTTCGTGCGTACCTCAATTTTAGGCTGTGTCTTGCCTGGTCATCAGCAAGCGATCCTACAGCGTAAACACCAGCTACGTGCTGGTACACACGCTGAATCCCCTTTTTAATATTCCGCGGTGCTTGCTTCCTAAGCACGTACAACCGCAAATAGTGTCCAACGGAAGTTTATCTCCTACACAAACAGGTACATTGGCAATGCTCCTCGTTACACTATATCGTGTAGAGCATTTCCACTGCTGTAAACCTCCCTGTATAGTTATCTCAAATCCCAGAGACCCGTCTATTTTCTTGGTGTGCGCTGCTGGGCATTCGAGGAAGAATCAGCGTTATAGGTACTTCGAGCATCGCTTTACACAACTGGAAATTGATGCGAGGCGGGAAATACGAACATAGTTGGCAACTGGACATGCAGCAGCTTTGTCATTGCAAGAGTCGAGTACCAACAACTGGTAAAACACTTTGCAAATACTCCCACACTACACAGTGTTGATGCAAGATATGTCTGAGGGTCAGCCCGATATATTGCGACTTATATTCAAACGCCCTCCACATTGAATAACATGACTGCCAGTTGATGCATAATGTGTATCGCTGCGACCAACTTTGTTGTTCGCGACGACATCTAGAATCACGGGTGTGACTGTTATTCAGACGTTAGGGTCTGCACCCTACCGATATTGTTTTGCAAGCTCAGTGAAATATGCGAACACATAATGCAATTCACCGTTATTGGTACTCAGTGGAATACTGAGATATAGGTGTGAAGAACATTAATTGTTTGAGGCAAGTCTACCTGAATGTATACCTCGCCGAGATCCCCGGCCACATGACACAACCCGATGCACGCATAAACCTATGAAGGGTATATTCAACAGGTAACGTTCCAGGGGTCGAGAGGTCTCCACCTCAACAGATTACATGCACGAGCATTCAATAGTCATGAGGATGTAGACGTTTCGCTGTATGATGCTGTTTATCGAAAGCGAAATTTGTTGACCCTCGACGCTTCCCGCATGGGTGATGTCAGCGTCGGTGTCGATTTACGCCTTATACGATGCACCATACCTGGTATGCCGTAACATTCCTCACCTCCATCGCCGCCGGCCATATTGTTGGCAAAATCGATGACGCCTTCCATGTATACATCAGAGACCTCCACGTACATTCCACCTGGGGCACATCATTAGAGCCGGCGGCGGAATGTGTGTGTGACACGCTGCAGGTGTCCTACGGCCACTGGCTAACGCAAATACCCTCTACGGTGGCATACTATGCGTAGGGCCTGGTAACCAAATACATGAAATTTCGTGCAACCGATAGTATGATTACGGTGTTAGCCGATTGAACAATTGTGTTTTGCTTAAAGGTGGATGGTGTTTATTACACTGATGTCATCACGTCGTTTTGTTCTTATTTCAGCTCCTCATACTATACTACGGTGAAGCCATTGTCTTAGTTTGGAGCCAGAATGGAAGCTTTGAATGTTTATCGAAAATGTGCAGTAATAATAGGCCATGCGAAAAATCCATACTGGTGTTCGTATGACACGCGGATGATGATCGGAACACCCGGTTTAATAATATCGCTATACGGCCTGTGGGGTTGTTTCGAGTAGCGGTAAGTGTTTTCGTGGATCTGTAGCACAAATGAGCGGGGAATGTTGGCGAGCATTCACTATAACTGTATGCTGCGAATTGTGAGGAAAAGGCCCTTGACGACAAGAAACACAACGATCGTAAAGCGGGCGTTCGCAAGCTCGTCAGCAGTACCGTGACAAACGATTTTAAGCGTGTTCTGAGAGTTGCACTAACGGATGTCAGCAGAGGTTCGGAGCAAAATCCAAATTTTCGAAAGTTACTGTTGGGACGAATCCGTAAGACAACCAATTGGCGGGGTGTTGGGTGCTCCATTGGACTCTCCGCTGTGGAGACGGCTGCACAGTGTAGTTGGGCACATACAAACTAACAACGTTAATACCGTACGCATCTACGGACTGATTACCACTAACGTATGTTGTCTCCAAATATTGACTTTTACGCACCGGCTTGTGATTGTTTAGCAAAGTTGTCCTTACCGTGTGTTTGGTGCAACAAGCCATCGCAACCCTCGGTGCGTGAACGTTTAACTGCTGCTATATGTGGACTTTATGATCACTTCAACGTTTCAGTTACTCTACATGAAAATATGATTGCCAGTGCAGTCGCTGAATCTACTAAATCACTTTCAATGTCGTGGCGTTTCTCACCTCCGGTAACATGGGCCAAGTTGTTCATGTATCCAATGCTGCCATTCATGTTGAGTACAGAGCTGGAGATAAACAAACCACCTGCCAGTAGATACGTTCAAAGTACAAGACGCAGCAGAATCGGGGAACGACATGACGAATGTCAACGTATCACCGAGTGGGCGGCTTTAATTTCCAACATCGTATGCCGAAATCATAGTACGAGGACGTTGGTATCGCCAGGTACAGAAATTCAGAGCAAGTAGCAACAATACAAGATGTAAATGTGACATATGCTCACACGCAATCGCCTTTTATATCGTCTCCCGCTTTTGTTATAATTTAATACTGTCTTGAAATAATATGAAGTTGCTAAAACGCGTCCTTCGAGGGTAAAAACCAAATCAATATACGGGTACAATAATATATCAGTGTGGGCCGAAAGCACGCCACTTTATTTACACTCCCACTACTACTGTGGCTTATACCACGCGTGTTTATGTTTACCCCCGGCACTTTATCACTCACGTAGTTCGCAAACACAGAACAAGGCGAGGATAAGAACAGTCCCCTCCCCTCCGCATTTCCCACTCACCAAGATTCGATTTTCTCGGTGTTTGTGTTTATTTCTACTAGCTAAGTATGTGTCTTGTACCTTCAATAAATCTCCTTATTGGTCGGAGTAGCATTAGTTTGTTTGTTTCAGTCGAGAGTACTATTGGGAGCATATACGCAGTCAATATGTATAAGTACCAGTAGATGCGGTCAAGATGAGTGACCTGCAGTACAAACTAGAGTCCAGTGGCATACACATACCTTAAACCTTTTGAGCGACCCAAGGTACCTCTCATACTGATGTCACACATTTTGTTTTCAGGGGTTAAAATGTTTGCACTGTGTGGGAGACGTTGTCTTTTATACATCACCTGGTTGTGGAGCTCTGGTCTAGCGCCAATTTGTTTCGAAGGCGGAAACTGTAATGTAGGCGTGTCTGTCTGTTCTGAAGTTTTATTTGAAAACATGGAAGCGAAACCTAGGATCAAGGCACGCATGTTTCAGGAGTCTGTCCAGGGCTAGTCTAAGCATGCCTACATGTAAGGACCTATACGCATTAGGTTGTGTGTCTTCTACATCCCCTTTCCCGGGTTGTATATGTTTCAGTGTAGTGACAATATTTCCAATTGCCTGGAACGGCGTTTTGCACGTGTCTTTCCATGGACGAACGTGGGTATTTATGGACTCCGGAAAAATAGCCTGCAAAGTAATACCTGCAGCGACATAACATAGTGTGAGGTATATCAGGGAAGTCCCAGCTTGTCGCACAAGACGACACTCAAGTCTAGACGCTGCCAAAGCATTATACAGTCTATTGCTTTTAGACATTGTGGTACAGGAGACAGCCAGCCACGCCGGCACTCTTGATATAATTAAATTGTCTCAAAGAAATGTATGATAATGATCACCTTTGTGAATCGACACGAAACAAGCTTCGGCCATATAGTTTCGGTTCATCTACCAAACCGTCTGTACATTTCGGCGGTACTCTTGGAACTTTAAAATAAACGAAACCAAAACGCAACCCCTAGGGGCCGGTGTATCGGTGAGTTTATCGGAATTTCCAGCCCATTCGTCAGCATTGCGATGGATTCGGTGTGTCCTTGTCTGCACGATGTGATGCGATGATCGTGTGGTGTCAAGTTGCCTTCCCACCGAGTCCTTGGCTGCCGTGACAGACAGTACTGGGCGGCACATGTCCCTAACTTACGAAGCAAGTATGAAGTAGGAGTATAGCCAATGCTCAAAGTATGAAACTTGAAAAAACACTCTTCCTATACGATCATCTTTGGCACTGAAACCCAATCTGGCGAAGGTCAAGTGTTGTTGGTTATCTCGATCTGCTTGTAACTATGCGCCGACAATGACAGATTGCGTATAAATATCGCGACGTGAAATCCATCCATTGGGATGCGTCCGTGCTGGATATCGAATTTAAATAGGGAGATAAATCTGTCGGCCATTTCGCGGTACTCGGGTGAAGAGTGTATCGAGGGCTCTCGGCTAGAGTGGTATATCTCCCATCGCCTGTCACCCGATGAATAATATTGAAGATCCACCAGAATACAACTTTAAATTATCAAGTTTGGGCTTTTCCATTTCGTTCAGTTGGGATTAATGTTCATATTCGGCTTCGGGAAAAATCTGATAGATTTGTGAGACAAGGCGTAGGACCATCGACGCGTGCTCACGACACAAGATGGTTAACAGCTGCATGTATGTTGGGTCGCCTTGGGAAGAGTGCCAACCCCGTCGGCAGGTAGTGGCACGGACTCGTGGGGCGGTACGTAGCGGCGTGATGCCGATCAGGTCGAAGGAATGATCGGAGTCGACGAAAAGTACTCAAGGTGGTTAGTGGATTACGACGCTCTAGGTCCGATTGCGCAAATCACCCACAACTCACCACGTCACACGACACACGGCAATACCTATCAGTTACCACATAAGTCGTCCCCATATTACTCCGCTCCGCTGGTGCCCATGGTTTACCTCGTGAGGAAAAGCATGCAGCCGATGGTTTAGAAGTGATGCCCAATGTACCTCGGATAACCTGATAACGTTCGTATTTCATTTGCTATATACACCGGGTTAGTTTGATTAGCGTATAGTAAACTACATTACACACAGCGACACCTATTCCCTACGGAGTGTGAGAGGCATGTGTCCTGCTGCCAGTGGTGGCTTATGCTGCTGCTGATGGTGGTGCAGACGGTGGTGGTGATGCTACTGCTGCTGCCGGTGTGGAGACGGTGGTAGTGATGCTGCTGCCTCTCGCTGCTGTCACTCGCTGCTGCAGATGCGTTGGGTTAACAAATACTGCTCTAACATTCTACTACGTATTACCCCCGTAATACTATGGTATGTTATATGTTAACTATAAGTCGTTGCTATTAGTACACAACATCAGTGCAGCCTGTGTCCATCATAATTCTAAGAGTACCAATTTCCCCTGTCGCGCAAGCCAACTATCCGTTTCGCAGGGGTGAGGTTTCGTTTTGTGCAGTGTGTTGGGGGTATGTAAATGCCGCATGGGTTGGTAAATGTTAGAATGCAGTTACGAGGTGTCGGGCATAGCCTTTGATCGTAGCCTTACAAGTGTCGGATATACTTAATACGTATAGCTGCAATTTCCGGAGGTTGCGGTGATATCGATGATCCCTTAATGGGGTGCTTAACAATACATGCTATCATTGGTTTCGAAATTCCCAGGGCATATAGGGGATAAGAGACTCATTTTCTCCCCTTTCATCAACTGATATTGTAGGACCACAATAATTGACGTAACGTTCTGTCTTCTTCCACCCCGCCTAATGGCAAGCATGGCCAGTATATCATACATCTGCCCTCAGTGCACGCGTTGACTCATACCGCTCGCGTCTTGAAATGTATGTCACGGTAGCTCGGGTGTAGGGGGGGCCAGGGACATATCGTCCTTCGCGACGCTTCCCATCGAAGGTTAACAACGGCCAATCCAAGGCTAAGTCACATAAGTACAACAGCGAGGTGTGAACAAGGCAGTGACAGCAGCCGAGAAACAAGAAACCGCAACCCGCGCACAAGAGGAAATAGAGAGAAAGGATAACAGTGCAAGCCCAGCAAAACTATTGTTTTTGGTGCAGCGACAAGTCATCCACCGCTGATCCATTGCATGGACTAGAACAAGTACTCCCCCAGGGACTTTAAGAACCGGCCACGTTTACAGTAGTACCGAACAAAATGAGTAGGTCAGTTATTTTAGGCTGCTGAAACAAAAGGTGTGCGAAGGTATTTGATGAAATTTAGCGAGCCTGGCTGAGGTGAGGATTATAGCCGCAAGATCGTTTGTACTACTGGCACCGTCTTCCATGCCGACTATTCAGTCGCAATGTGACTACACAGATCACGTACATAAGGGAATCCAGGAGTATTGTGAGTACTTCAAGCCACGAGAGACGTTCATCGTCCCCCACACGCGCGAACAAGAACAAGCGTCAAAACCTGGGAAACAAACAGAGCAGGCCCAGCATTAGAGCCGCGCCACATCACCGCCTGACATACTCGCGCAAATTCTTACTCGCGCAAATATGTAGTGATTCGGCACCAGAGATCGGGGATAATAGGGATGAACCGTTAACAGGTAGCACAGTCATGGAGGTGGGGTCGGGCAAGTACATGGAACACAATATAGTGATGGAGGAACCAGAGGAGCATACAGAACAGGAGGAGCACAAGTTGGAGATGAGTGTGCAGGAGAAACACGTACAGCAGTTTGCGCAACAGCCATCAGCATGGCCAGACGACGACGATGGCCCCAACCCAACGTGCCCCGGGCATCGCCGATTGGGTCTTTATCGGGTACGCATGGGACGTCCTCGTATCGGGTCACAATAGACAGTGTTAACAGTCAAGCCAATGGCGTGCAAAGTGGTCGGACATTGGCGGAAACAATATAAGAGGAGGAGATGAAGCAGAATGGGAGGGAATGCGTGGGGATGTGCAGGAGCACAGGAGAAGGAAGAGAATCAGCCAAACGAGAGCGCGAGCGCCAGAGAAAGACCAGACCATCGTTCCACCAGCTTTGGGAGTGTATCCACATCGCAAAGCAACAGGAGTTAAGTCGTTTTCGACGGCAGATCATCACTCGTAGGCACTTGGTCGTCGAGTTACTATCATCTCGCTTTCACGAGTTCTTGGTATGTATACGGATGCTGTTTTGTTGATTATGTGTAGGTGCGTTTTCAGTTAGTATCCCCTCCATTGGCATTCTCTTTCTGGTTTACTGTCACGATTAATTCGATTTTTGTCTTCGAATTAATGGTTGTTCCTTGCTTTTACCGCCCCCCCCTATAAATATGTTATATATTTATAGGTTCGGTTGGCGTCTCTTGGCGACGGCGCTGTAAAGCATGCCTCTCACGGCGTGAGCTAGACATCCAGGGTACCGTGTTTTTGGTTTTTTTTGGCGGTCACCCAGGCTGGCGGTCTGGTTAAATCATTTGTGCGTGGTTGATAAGCTCAATTCCGCACAAGGGTAATGATTGTATCACGTAGTGTGATAAGGTGAGGCGTCCATGAGGCAGATACATAGTAATACCCATTTCTGTCTCTGGAAGTGGCCACACCAGAAATTAAATCAATTCATTGGAGGCTGTCGTTCATATGCAAGTCCGCCTCAGAGGCGGTTCTTACCGTATATGACACTGTATACCACACCCCCTCGGACGAGTGTCAACGCTAACCCCGAGCGACCCGTCTATGCAAAGATCTCGACGAGATGCTCCGAAAGCCGCCTTTATTGTTGTCTGTGCCCCCCTGGTTATGGAGAAAAATCCCTTTGAAATTCGCTCCAGGGGGTGTGAGATACACTGTCATATACGCAGCTCACTCTCCATGCGACTCGCCCAGTACCTCAGGGCGCTTCGCGCTTGGTGCAGGCAAGTCTGCCTGGTTGGTGATTACCCAACATGCTTCGTCCCGGCATTGTAGGGATGCGACGGTCTATGGTCATATAACGACGGCCGTGCACAACATGAGTACACCCCCCCCCCCCCTCATGCTCATACGACGTTGGTCATGTTTGAATATCGAGTACACCCCCGCCCCTCCTGGTGCCCTTACCGTACGCATACCGGTGTGAATAAGCAAGCAGTATCATGCATAGGGGCAATTGGTATTATTGTATATTTTGAGGGACAATATGAACAGCACAGTGCTAAAGCGGGTATTAAACTGGAATACCGCAAAAATACGCATTTGTTTCGGGTGAGGTTTGGTGTGTACCCCTGCCCCCCCCTGTCCGGTGATTTAGATAATGGGAGTGCGCAACGTGAACCTAGGTAGTAGACAACGAACCACACCGTTATCCCGCCCTGTTATTGACGTTTGACTTTTGACGGAAAAATTGGAGGCAACGCTTACATGCTTAACAGCTGCAGACGTTGATACCGTGGGTGGTTTGGTGGTAGATTTTCTGGAGAAATAGACATAACGCATACATGCTTAATTACAGGTGTTGGTGCCGTCGGTGGGGTGGAGGTTGAAATATTGGGCAACACGGAGACAACGCGTACAAGCTAACCTGCAACAGATGTGGATACCGTGGGAATGACAGGAATGGTTTGAGGTGTTGGCTTATTCCACAGCGTTCTCACCGCCCCCTCACGGAAACAATATTCTGAACGTATCTGCTTGGGATTTTGATATGTTTTGTAGACGCTGGACAGTCGGTGATGTTGTGTATGTACGTTTTGATTGGATGAATAAACTAAACAAACTGTCTGTACAGCATTGTATAAAGTTCACTCACGTAGTGAGGAGATCGATGGCACATGATATGTTCCATAAGGGGGATTATTGACGTTTTAGAACTTCTTTCAATTTTTCGCTGATGTAGTACGCAGTACATCACGAACGACACCTACATGAAAGAGAGAGGCTTTCGGGGGCTATGATAATACTTGGAGGGTAGGAAGATGAGGTCGTCTATTTATTATATGTTGATTATCAGTGCCTTTACCATTTTGGTATTTTGGACTGTGTTGGTTTTGTTTCGAGAGTATTGAGGTTGATAACTCATGCGGTGTGGTATAATGGTATGTACTACCATACCTGGTACATAGTGTGTACCATGTATGGTATATACTCTTTCGTACAGTTAACGACAGTTTCATCGGGAAGGTTGAGTGTTGATTATCGGAAAGACGTGGTTGAAGACCGTTTGGTCGGGAAAATTCAGTGGTAAGTCTAAGAAAGACGTTGGAGTACGGCCAGTCGTCCGTACGATATTTGTACTATGTTCGAGTCTCATGTTGAATAAGTTTGGTGCTTTTACGGCGGGTAGGGAGCTGTGTGGACGTAGATGGTTTTAAATTTCTGTATTTGGAGTGGATGAACCACTAGTTTTAGCGTCACGACGAGAGGATTTAGGTGTTGTATGATTGTGGACCTAGTACGGCGTAGACGCTATTGTTAGCACAGTGTGCCGCGCCTAGGGAGCTGTCGGACATAGACGTTGGTCGTAGCCGTGAACATGTCTGATACGTCTGATTTCTGTAGGTGCTATCCATCTACATGGCCTTCGTCTCAACGGACGATATCCTGAGATATTGTATAAACGTACGTGTGTCGATTACTTTCGAGGGTCCCAGGGTATAGGGGACAAGAGCCCGCCTTACTCTCGCCCAATCAACTCCAAGTCTATTTCTGAATCCATTGATACCTGGTTCTATCCAATTCAACCCCGTCTCATGACGAGCTTGCTCTCCATATCATTCAACCTCACACGGTGCATCAGTTAACCCACAACTAGGGAAGGTTCCAACCTAGCATACCGAGGGAACAAACCTTACTATTTGACGACTCTCCTCAAGAATAGTATAGTAGGGTATTCGGTTACATTGTCGAAATATTGATGTGCATATGTAAATCTAGCAGCCGGTCGCCCCGGTGGGTTAGCAGGTAACCACGACGCTTGTTAGCGTCAAGGTCGTGAGTCGAGCCCCCCCCGAGTGCATGCTCATACAGACTGTTTCTCGCAAAACAATATATTGACTAGCGGAAAGCGCGAGGGCGTGAGTTGGCGAAATTCGATGAAGATCGACGAGCGTTGGGAAGGGTGAACCCTCTGCGCGATCAAAACATAGCAGGAACCGTCGTGGGGGAGGAGGGAGAGGAGCCTACTGTGTGACCCCGGATCTGAGTTACGACTAGGGAGGGAGAAAGACGGAAGTGCGAAGATAATAAATGGCATGGATAAAAAGAAAAAAACATGAAACAAAAAAGAGTGTTGTCAACACCTTCAGACGCCTGGCGATTATTGTGGTTTACATCAAACGGCTGGGACAACTGACCCATAGGTGGAACGTTTCGATGCCAATTAAAAGGTGCAATGACATAATATCGACGTAAAATGCAACATGAGCCGTCTTGCCGTCAAACGATATGCCCTCCTTCTTCGTGGAAATATTCGCATATGTTTGGAATACCCTTCTTTGCCCGTTCTAACATAGGCAGTGCTGAATATTGTGGGGTTAACATGCTCTGGAGAGTTAGTCTGATAAATACTTCACTCGAACCAGAACATAGAGTCAGCCAACCGCATGCGATACAAGTGTGATACGTATTGTTTTAGAGTTGACGAATGATATCTACTGTCGTGCCACAGTAGGCCGGGTACCAACCCACAGCTGCGTGGTATATCCGACAATACCTTCTACACGAGGAGGGCCCGTCCTGGTGTATACGTTATGTTCTGTTGCAGCTTTTAATTTGGTCCAACCTCAACAATCAGTTACAGACCATGTTCTCGCCGCGTGGCACTGTAATCTAAAAGCAAAAGACAGTAACCGTCGACGATTTCCTTATGCCTAGCATCGAAAATCCAGAGTGGTTTACAATCTGGCAGGACAAATCACCCGTGATGGTCTCCCTCACCTCCAAATCCACCCGCTGAATTGTTTGTAAACCTTACGGTACCGTCGATGGAGACTGTACAATCGAAAGCAACCACAGCACCTGCCGGCAGTCGGTTTAACGGGGAGATAATTATGTGAGTCGTGCTAGACAGGAAGGCTGGGACTCCTACGGTTAGGGGGCATCATGCCTGTTAGGCTACCACAAGTAGGACACGGGAAACAAAAACATCATGCGTTCCTGCCAGAAGTGCTAGAACCGCAAAGGTGGGTGGTGTGCAGCACTCTTAATTGATGGGGCGCGCTTCGAACGGTGTTGTGTTTATTCTACCGCACGTCACCACCATTTCATTGGAAACCCCATGATACACTATGCCAGGTAGATAGAAGCAGAAACTTGGCGGCTGTGTCTGCTAGGTGACATACAAAATGCATAATACACGGTGGTATCTAACGAGAATGGCGTGTTGAATGTATGAAGGTTGTCGAACCAACTCACGCGTTTGCGTATCAAGTGCGTATCATGCATGCACGCGCAATCGAAATACCACAGCAAGTTTGGAAACATGAGTTTAGACTAAGTAATATATCACAGCACCGGTTTCACCATTTAAACATATAAGCAGTAGTAGTAATACTACAGCTGCCGACTACGCGGTGCGGTGCACTTCTGTTTCATTTCGTCGAAACAGCCGCAAGGTTTTGTTCTAGTTTATAGGGCCTCCGTGGCTTTTTTTCTACTTTCACGGAAGCTTTGGGGGAAGCGCGGAAGTGGTGAAAACCGTCATGGCTTCAATGGAAACTTCCACCTTCTGGATTTTTCCGGAAAAAGAAAACCTCCGGCCACTACTTGATATATCTAGCTGGTCCACGTGTTGGTGGTCGGGATCGGCCCACTTTGTGTGTGACGGTGACCAAAGTGGGAACAAACAGCGGGATACATGGGAACTTCTCTGCCATCCATAAAAGCTCCCATCACTTCCACGGGAGCTTTAATAACTTCCAGCGAAGCTTCCATCGAAGCCACGGAAGTACGCAATTGTTTATGTTGCTGTATGTCACTTACGGCAGGAAAAATAATGTACTTGGGTGCTGCAGTTTTCCGAACAGTGCATACATAACTGACACGGCCGGAGTACCGACACGGCCCGACAGCCTCCAGCTCATTCCATCGGTACCCACTCTCTAGTCTATGTGTGTCAACGCGTGCTTTTCGCCGACCCGTGCAACGTAGCGGCGGCTATACACTTATTTTGACGACAACAGCCACTTATGTATTTCCGACCTCACTATTTCCCTCTCGAATATACGTGAGAAACGTGTCAGCGGTTATCCAACAGCAGAAATATATCCACACTACGTCTTCGCGGCGGGAAAACAATACGGTGTGCATGATATTTTCTATACACTCGCGACACGTATCATATACCTGGTAAATAATGAAAGGGTTCAAAATAATTTTAACTTTTTCGTTGTCACAGATGCTTTAAGATCACGGCCCCATGAGGCAACCGCAAACACGTGTTTTTTTCCCGTTCATCTCCCAAGCCACTAGAGCAAAAGCCACCTCAAGGCTTCCATTTGTCAATCGTTTGGAATATTCTCGTCGCTGGTGTCATCGTGGAGCTTACTTCTTATTCGTGGCATCTGTAAGGGTCATTGGTTATACGTAGTATATTGCTTGTAACACCTGATTAACGAAAGGCGTTGTTGCTTGTGAAATACTGCAAGAGTATACAAGAGAAGTACACATGTTAAAGTGAGTGTTGCTGTTTGTCATGTTTGTTGAAGTCAAATATTCGATAAATTTTGACCACTAAATCATCACGAAGAGGACGTGTAAGACTCTCTTGGGATTGACCAGGCGGCGAATCTAGCGAGAAACACACGCCTCTGTGTACGAAACACTAACCTCACACTCCCACTCTGTGCTGAAGCACGACTCACCCGCAAGTTCGAACATTGCGTTTCGAAATAGCTGCGATAAATATATACCGCTAAACACTCTTGGGGTTTGAGACATCCGGAAGCCCGCGGATGGGATGTTTACCCGACCCTTCGTGGCCAGAACATATTTCAACATACAGGCGCATTATGTGGTACAACAAATATTGCAAACGTTGGTAATTCAAGGTGGGATTGGTGCCCGATATGTTGGTTACGATGGCATCAAAGTATATGCTAGGAGAAGTGTGCCCTTCCAAGTGCAAGCGATCAATCTGCTAAAGCCCAGCAACCGGATGGCTCCTCTCACCTCCATAGTTTATGGCCGAATTGTTGACGTACTTAATACTGCCAACCATGTGAACGACTGAGTCGTAGGCATAGACGCCACCTGCGACGAGATCCGCACAATTTGCAAGTCGCAGCAGAATCGGGTATGTGCATGACTAATGTCTTTCTATCAGCGGTTGGACAGCTTTTTCTCTACCTGCGTATCACAACAAGAAAGGTGTAGAAAGTAATCCTATCTCGATAGACATAAAGCGAGTAACAGACCGAGCCTCGTTGTGGCTACCTAATCTATTCATGTTAGTGGTCTCCCTGGCGGTGTGTACCCCTGTCGGCATACCAACGTTCTCATTACGTGCCGCGCTTCCTCCGTCGGTGTTAGCGTCGCCTCATGGTCGGAATATTGTTCGTTGTATCTATATTTCGCATATGTCGAGAGCAGGCTGGATAGTATATCCGCCATTAACCCTCAAGTACTAGAAGCAAGTGGCGGTGGCGAACTGGGGAGACTAGGAGAAGCGCATGTGTTGAAGTGGGTGTTGTTGTTTGTCATGTTTGGCGAAGTCAAATATTCGATAAATTCAGACCACTGAAGCATCGCAGAGACGATGGGTAAGCCTCTCTTGTCATCGAACAGACGGCGAATCGGACGAGTAACACACGCTTCTGTGTACGAAACACTAGTCTCACACTTCCTGTGTTAAATCACGAATCAGCCGCAAGTTCGAACGTTGCGTTTATGTTGCGGCGAATTGATATGACGTCACGTACAATACGTCACGGGATGCTATCTATATCTGTACAAACTCCCGTCAACCTAGACAGTGGACCGCTCAAGGCGGCAGTCCAAAAACACACCAAACTAGACGAGGGAAAAAGCAATCTGAACTTGATTTGATACGAGCTTGGGTGACAGCGAACCGAGTCTGAGTACAGCGATGATTACCGTAAGATATTGTTGATGGTTTGATCTGGAGATCTGTTGTACAGCACTAGCGCTTGGAAGAGGAGTGCTGGAGACAAGATCGGTATTTGCAGGAAGCTGGAGACAAGACTGGTATTCGCAGGAAGCTGTCGTAACAAGGGCACGGGGAGAATCAAACTGGAGATATCCACGGAGGAAACGAACAAGAAGCTGTGAGAGACTAGGGAGAGGGGATTGGAGACCAGGGTGCGCGTGTCTTAAATAGCTCTTATCCTTCGTTGCATGGGGCTTCAGCTGGGATGTCCTGGGATCCGTGGGGATATATTTACAGGTTGGCAATTGCTTGACTCAAACATAGAAGTACAGCAGCAAGCCGGGCCATCTTTGGTTCATGTTTATAAAATAATGTACAGAAAAAAAACTAGGCAGTCTAAACATGAATATTATTTTGGGACACCGCAGTAAGCTACGTAGGCCAATTTTGATATCATTGACATAGGTAGATCTAAGACGGGGTACTCTTTCATTTTTATTTCGTAGCTGTCACAACTAGATCTGCTGAATTCATCCCGCTACTCGTAGCTGTTTGCTATGGGTCCGGCGCACGCATACAGGACACAACAACAGCTGTCACAAAGGCAAAAATGTAAACAGCAGCTACTGCGTGGTCTGCAGCTTCTTCCGCTGTACTACTGTGCTGCTCGATAAGGGGCACCTTGACTGCTTTGTAGTTTGTAGTCTAGACTAGAGACATGTACTGGTAAAGTACAACAGCAGTAGTACTGCGGTACCAAAAACCTCGTAAATGATTGGAACAGGTCCATGCGCTTCAAGAAAGATACCGTAGAAACAGAAAGAACAGGCTGCACGAGTGATGAGAATCGATGGTCGTGTACTCTAAGAAGTGGAGGCGAGGAATGAGGCGCTATCAAGTTTATACAAAATGAGGCAGTCACGCAATCCATGCTATGTACAGCAGGGCAGGGAGCAAACGAGATTCTCCCCGCTTTGAGTACGTCACTGTTTTTTTGTTTGTGTATCAGTACGCGGCAATTGTTTAGTACGTTTCCAAGTCTTGCGGAGGTTTTCTCGATACAGGTTACGGGGTCGCTGGTGTTGAAAGCATCTCAATGGGTGGGAGCATGTAGGATATATGTTTCATCTGGCGGATTGATTTCCTGAAAAAAGAAAGTTGCGGTATATGGATGACCCACCGAGGGTGGTGGGTGGAATCACAACCATTCCCGACGCAGAATGATACGTACTCTCGTTGCGACAATAACAACATCAACCCTGCAGCAACAACACAGCAACACCAGCCTGCCGTTGAACTTGTACGAGTCCCAACAAGCTCGAATGCGTATGCATACTCGCGGTCGAGGTGGCGAGGTGTGGCTCAGCCGGTGTTGTGTTGTGTTTTGGTTATTTTTGCTGACAACCGCTGCTGCTTGCTGCTTGCTGTACGTCCGCTGCTGTGAGTTCGACCATTTGAGTGATAAAATAAAATTTACAGTGTCACAATTATTCTTGATGTCTTGGTGCTATGATTAGTCTACGTCACGATTTTTTCAGGCACCAACACTGTTTTCGTTTTCTTCTGGGAACGGTGTACATGCATCCCTGCGTGCTAGTAAGCGTTGTCTACTTCCAAGCTAGGAGGGTGTTTATGTCCAGGCAGGATGGTGAGAACGGAGTAACATGGAGTGTTGAGCCAGTAACATAAAAACATAATATTATGATTTCGTTTAAAAAGATCACACATCATTTACGCATACATATACCTACTACTGCTGTATGTATGGTCAAACTAGTGTACGTGTGAGTATAGAGTATTATATGTATATGTTATTATTGGGGATACTTGTTTCTTGTACCTTGTATAGTGTGAGAGATCGATTGATTGATTTGATTGAGAATTCAATTGAGTCAATGTGGAATAATCGATTGGTTTGGAGGATTAACAATTACTGTACAGACGAATAATAAACACATGATACATGTACGAGCTGGGGCAGCCTAAAAACGGACAATGTTTCCTAACGCGTATCCGCCACCGCTTTTGCGAGTTAGGACTTAAAAACTGGAAGCACGGACCCTGACACCATAGCCGATAGGAAGGTTTTAAAAATTAGAGAATCCGACTCGATCTCGCCGAGATATCCAAGAACACTCAAAAGTGCCAATTTTTGGCGACATTTTGACATAAAATCCTTATGACGGCTCCAAACAATCGTCTTTCCTGATCAAGGTAAAAATTGGTGTGGACAGGGTGGAATGCCCAAGGAGACGATTGATATCAGTTGCACTTGTCAATTCGTCACCGATCAAGAGATATTACCCCAAAAAGAACTTTTCCTATACAATAAACAAGTAGTGGCGAGAGCGAGTGGTTTTGTTGCGATGCCCCGCTCCTTTTTGTGAACTTCGATCTGAAATTTTAACGTCGTATTTGAACCGCATGTGCACGGAAACGGAAAGCCTGCATTTTTTTTTTCACGAAAGTTATGGCCACTTTTGTATGTTTTCGACTATTTATATCGGTAATATCTTCCGAACGAAACATAAACAATAAAAAGCCAGGCTTTATGTTTGTTGCCTGATGGCTGATCCACATCTTGTAAAAAAATCACGTCCAAATTCGTAATATTGAGCGGGGCATAGCCAATCCACCGCACTGTCCGTTTTTAGGCTGGCCCAGCTCTAGACGTACACAGGTTGGTCTTCATAGTCATCACTGATTACGAGTAAATTCGTTTGGGGATACTTGTTTATTGTACCGTGTATAGTATGATAAATCGATTGGTAGACCTCACACGAGGAGAGGCCCGCCACAGGGAGGCCCGCCACAGAGCGGCCAGGCTAGAGGGCCACCACAGGGCGGCCAGTTTCGATGGAGTCCGCAGGGTGGTACAGGACAAGGGGCAGCAGGACCGGCAAATCCTGTAGGAGCGGGAGGAGGGTACAATCAGATGGCGCCTCCCCCCCTACGGTCGTCCTTTGGAGTCGGAGGACGATGGGGTCGACAGGCAGCCCCAAGAGGAGCACAACCGAACCCTAGATCGCGGTGGGGACCTCCGATGGTGCCAAGGCCGCCGCGGCAACAGCAGTTAGGGTTCGCTGGTCAACATCAGTCAGGGTTCGCTGGTCAACAGCAGCCAGGGTTCACTGGTCAACAGCAGCCAGGATTCATCGGACCAGCGGGAGTTCAGAGATGGCAGGCACCGTGGGGTGGTCAACCCATGATGCAGGGGTGGGGACCCCAGGGAGGACAACTACCCTTCCCACTAGGAACTGATGGATCGCGGATCGGACAGCTTAATCCGTGATACGACATAACCGGAGGGTTATATAAAAGAAGCCCAGCGCATGGTCGATCGCCTAGTCAAGGAAATGGGGTAGAAGGACGAAATAACGCTTACGAGTCAGTGCTGCAACCGGGAGCGGTGAGGAGGCTCTTGATTAAGAATGATCCAGTGTTCTTCCTTGACGAGTTGACTAAATTATTCGCAAGACACCCCAACTGGACCATGCCCATGGATCAGCTGAACGGTACGGCTCTAGCGTCCCCGCAGAGAGATGGACTGTAAGACATGCGTGTGGCGGTTTTTATGCGCTTACTACCGGACTCGTCAATGGTCAAGATGGCCTTTGCGAACAACCACCGTACGCGCGTACCTACAATCGATGGGCGCGAGGTTGTAAAGTTGGCCAAGGAACTCACCATCACAGAGTAGATGCGGGTCTTTCTGAGGGAAACAGCTATCTCAGAAACATCAAAGGTCGCAGCCCAACACGCCTTAGAACGACTGGACGTGGAATCGGGGGAACGCTGGGCCGTGGCAGCACGAGTGGTTCTGCTACACAAGTGAGCAGCGATGGTGGACCCGAGTCGACCATTCTTGGTAGAGGAGGATTACTTTTGGAAGGTCTGTCAGAAACGGGTGCCATGAAGATTTGTCGGCGAATCGTCGGAATGATGGCCCCACATGACACTGACAAGTTCAAAGGGCCTCACTACGACGTACAAGCGCAATGGGAGAGCATCAGAGCATTCCGGTCAATACGGGACAGCTTCTCCAGCATCGATTAGGCTGCAGGATTCTTACAGCTCGAGATCCATGAGGACGATCGACACCTGACGGCGTTTCGAGACGCTGACGGGAAGCTGTACGAGTACATTCGCTGCGGCTTCGGGTTGAAGACAGTGCCATCCGCTTTTGCCAACTACGTGGGAGGGCGACTGTTACCAGTCAAGGATAAGGAAATCAATAACTGGTTGGACGACATCGCCATCCCGTCGAAAACCCTTGAAGACCAATGGGGACTGCTTCGAGAAACGTTCGAGTGTCTACGGCAAGGACGTCTAACCATCAATCTCCAGAAATCGCATTTCTGTCAGTCGGTCATGCAGTTCGTCGGCATGATCATGGATACGCTTGGTACCAGGCCGGCCTCGAGCAAGATTGATGCTATCACGCAGCTGTCAAGGCCGAACACGGTGGAGGAAGTGCGAGTGCTGCTGGGCATCACAGGGTACTTATGGCAATTCGTACCCCATTATAGCACAGTGGTGGCGCCCATTTCCGACTTGCTGAGATATCGAAGGTTGAGGACCAAGAGAGCGAAGAAAGAGAAAGTTCCGTGGGAAAAAGAGCAGAGCAAGGTTTTTAATGCGATTATCGAGGTTTGGGCGTCGCCTCCAATTCTAGCCCTGCCGGTGTGGACACAGCCGTTCTTGCTGTACACCGATGCCAGTGAGATAGGAGCAGGAGCGGTGCTAACGCAATGCATCGAAGGAGTGGGGAAAGTGATCGCGTACGGCAGCAAACGGTGGTCGAGAGGGACTCCAAAAGGTCAGCAATAGACCGTGAATGCATGGCAGTCATGTGGGCAGTGAACAAGTTCCAAACCCTATCTTTGGGGGTGGCCGTTCACGCTCAACACGGACTGTTCGGCGTTGACTTGGCACTTCAAAAGCCAATTCATCACACCGAAATACCACCCCTGGGTTCTGAGGTTGATGGAGCACGACATAACTCTGAAGTGGAGGCCGGGGACACAACATCAATTCCCGGACACCATGTCGCGGTTACCGAACAAGAGCAACGTGATCGAGGACTTCGACTACTCTTTTCCAGGAGACGAGTCGTTGCCAAACGTTTATCAAGATCCACAGGGGCCAGTGCTCGACGGCGTACACCTCGAAACCTTAAGAGTAGGAGATGTGGACGAAACTAGTACTCGAAGTCTTGCAGTGCTGGCAGCCGTGGCAGACCGAGCTTGTTATTGCACCGGAGCTTCCAGTGGTGGTCATTCTCGACTGTGGGGGGGGGGAGGCAGCATCCTTGCATCGGAGGGATTGCTGACGGCCAGAGGAGCGGTATACCAGGACTGGAGAGCACTGGAAGGCATCGGAGCAAACGGACCCGACAACGGTGCAAGGCTACTTAGAGTGTAACAAGGTCGCAGGAAGGCCTAAGCATGTTGAGAGAGGTGAAACCAGACGTGGTCGGTGACGCCTGCGGGAGGTTTGAAGGGGTGCGAGAGAAGGAAGGGGTATCCGGAGCGAGTAGCTTAGCCCAAGCTGCCATCGCCTCAGACGCGCGAGTTTTCATACTCGAATGTTTGGGCAACCTTCTGCGAACGACGGAATGGAACGACGAGAGTCTCCCCGCTTTGGAACGAGAGTCATACATCGTGGACAAGGCTAAGATATTGGCGAGCCAAGTAGGGGTTCCGTGGAGGAGGAAACGGACGTTCGTCGCAGGAATCAAGGGAGGCCTTGCCACGAAGGGGAAGTTAGCTGTTTGAAAGCGGAGGTTGGAGAAGGTAAAGCAACCAGTTCAGGAATTGGGGGAATTTCTGGGACGAAGAGGTGCATACTTGCTGAAGAAAGGTAACGGAAAGCGAGGGATTTATTCGTTCAACGAACCCATCATCTCCTTGAACCATGTTCACATCATAGGGCAAAAGCCAACCGCAGGGTATGTCGCACACCCAGCGGATGCGGCACACCTTGAAGAAGCTGAGGAGTTGCACTTCAACGACTACGCCAAGATCGCCACAGGACAGGGATACTACGCGATCCCGCAGACGGCTAGCCAAAGCGCAGCGGCAAACGTCATCCCAGATTTCACGTCTCCTCCAATGCTACGAGAAGTGTTAGTTGAACTAGCCGTTCTAGGCTTACTGGGAAAAACGGTGCCAGAGGTCATGGAACTGGAAGGATTGGCCTTGGTGTTCGAGGATTACCTCGCAGCAGCAAAAACCTTGGGGGTGACGAGAGCGGTCACGACATCTCAGGCGAAGGCCACTTCCCAGGAACCGGAGGTTGTCTGGGAGGCAAAACCGCCGTTACCTGAGCAGGAGGAGATGGAGAATGCACCGGCGCAGACAATCACTACTACTGAGCTACCAGTGGAAGTTGATCGCCCACGCAAACGCAAGGGACAGAGAGAGCCCATCCCGAAACAGAAACGGCAACGAAATCCTTTGGAGGAACCACCGAAGGACACCATCAGCCGTTCAAGTGGATCAGGGAAAGAGGCCAAGGAGTCCGAGCGTCAGAGCCGTCCATGCTGGAAAAGGTGACAGCTATTCTCCAGGATACGCCACAACTGATGCAGAGGCAGTGCGAAGATATGGTATTTGGCAGGGTTCGTTAAGAACTCCAGGAAACGGGAAACCGAGGAGCAGGAAGTGGCGAATATGTGATGGACGACAACGACCTCTTGTGGGCAGCACCTCTGGACGACTTGCAGTGCCCCAATATGTCGTTCCAGGGATTATGGCGTTTGCGCACAGCACCTATGGTAATCCAGAGACGGCGATAACTACAGCCTTGACTAGTCCTCGGTAATGCTGGCCCACCCTCATCAGGGACGTGACAGACTATGCCCTCTCGTGTCAGTGCAGGCGTCGCAAGCGATCATTGAGTCAACGGGCTACCATGCTACCGGCGAGGTTTCAGCGACCCGGGGAGATACTCGAAGTCGACATCCAGGACATGGGGGTGAAGTCGGACGCAGGCAACAAAGCTCTACTGGTGGCAGTCGACAAAGCCAGCAAGTTCTTGTTCGCCTTCCCGCTCCCCACGAAAGAAGCACTCGGAGTAGCGAGGACACTGCTCGAAGTGATGCTTACTTTTGGGTTACCGCTGTATGTTCGCAGTGATCCGGGATCCGAGTTCACGGCAGAGGTGATGCAACACTTATGCAAATGGTTGAACGTGACCATCGGCTATGGGCCTGCCGACCATCCACGTGAGGAGGGGACGGTGGAGAGACTGGGGGGGGTGGCTACACGAAGCACTAGGAGAATTGTGCAAGACCTGGCCTCGCAAATGGGACGAGTACGTACAGCCGGCACTGTGGATCCATCGTACCATGCCGGACCTGCGCTTGCCGGGGAAGCCAACTCCCTTCCGTCTTTTCTTCGGTCGTGATGCGCGCACGCAACTTGATGCTACGCACCCCGAGATCGATGGTGGTGATTTTAGAGGCGGGATGCACAGTTACGTGGCGGACAAACGTCAAGCGTACAAGGAGGTACGGGATATACCGTTGGCTCTATTGAAAAGGCATGATGACAGGCAGAAAACTCGTGAGAGTCGGAATGCTGGAATCGGTCGGACCTCGGTAGGAGCCCGTGTTGTTGTCGGAGACAAGGTGCTGGTGAAGGAGGCGGAGTCTGCGATGGCAAGGGAGGGGATACACAATAAACTAGCCCACGAGCACTGGACCGGACCTTGGGAGGTGACTGAAGTTGTCTTACCAGGACTCAGCTACATCGTCACGATGAATGGGCGAGGGATTCGCCGACGGCAGGCGTCAGGAGCGAACATCAAGATGTTCCATCTACGTCCGGACGACCTTCGTCACGACTTCGAGAACGAATATGCTCACCTGGCATGGGGAGTTGACTTCGGACTTGCAGAGCCGTCGATGGTAGCGTCGCCTATGTATACCGTAATAGACAGAGAGGCTGTGATGGGTCAGGGCAACGTCTGGAAGTGGCGATACAAGGGACGATTCGTGGATGCCACGGAGTCGCAGTGGCTGTCCGAAGATGAGGCGAGAGACAGTTTCACCCCCTTACAGCTGGACGTTTTGCATGCGCTGTGGGAAACGTATCACGGAGCGGAGTGCCGGGCAAGGCCGACTTCGACGCTATCACGGAAGGAAAGAGATGGGATCGACCGTGAACATGCGTTGAACCAACACCCCGTGGGGACCGTGATCTGGAGGGAATTCGCGGACGTTGATGGAAACAAGAATCGTCACTTATCAAAGATCTTCGACTACAAGTCACCGTACTGGCGGGTTCGGTACGCAGACGGAGATTGGGATGAACTCAACGAACGTGAGATCCTAAAAGCTAGGAGAACCGAAAATTTACAATCCGGTTCCCCGTAAACGCGAGGAAGTGAAGTGGAGTTCCATGGAGAACGGGAGAAGACGTTAGTCGAAGATCGACTAGCGAGCAGGATCAAGACCTCGGCCTACCCGGTTTAACTGGAAAAGCGGGGAAGTGGTGGATACGAGTATTTCAGCTGGTGCGCTTGATGATACATTCTAGCAAGTCTAGCGGTACTAATATGGGAGTTAATGCGGAAAAACGCCGAGGCCTAGGGTCCCTACCCCCGGGGAGACGCATTTCCATGAAAATGGTAGACGCCACTCATTCGAGCCTTAGGGCAATTGAAACACGACTAAGTGTGGGAAAAGGCCCTCACTCTTACTCCAATGTATCCGCAGCCCGGTTAGCACGGTATTCGTAGGAAGCCGTGCTGGGGGGATGTTGCGGCGGATTGATATGACGTCACGTAAAATACGTACGTAACGGAATGCTATCTAGATCTGTACAACCTCCCGTCAATCTAGAAAGTGCACCGCTCAAGGCGGCAGTCCGAAAACACACAAAACTAAACGAGGGAAAAAGCAATATGAACTTGATTTGATACGAGCTTGGGTGACAGCTAACCGAGCCTGAGTACAGCGATCGTTACCGTAAGATATTGTTGAAGGTTTCATCCGGAGATCTGCTGTATAGCACTAGCGCTTAGATGAAGAGTGCTGGAGACAAGGCTGGTATTTGCAGGAAGCTGGAGACAAGACTTGTATTTGCAGGAAGCTGCCGTAACAAGGGCACGGGGAGAACCAAACTGAAGATATCCACGGAGGAAACTAACAAGAAGCTGTGAGAGACTAGGGACAGGGAATTGGAGACCTGGGTGCGCGTGTCTAAAATAGCTCTTATCCTTCGTTACATTTCTCAATAGCTGCTACAAATATTAACCGATGAAACATTCTTGAGATTTGAGACATCCCGAAGGCCGCGGATAAGATGTTTACCCCACACTTCGTGGCCAGAACACGTTTCTACATACATGCGCATTATGCCTTGCAACAAATGTTGCAACAGTTGGCAATTCAAGGTGGGAATGGTGCCCGATATGTTGGTTACGATACATGGCATCGAAGTTTATGTTAAGAGAAGTACGTCGTATGCCCTTCCAAGTCGAAGCGATCAATCTTCTTTAGCTCAGCAACCGGATGACCCCTCTCACCTCCATTCTCTCTGGCCGAATTGTTGACGTACTCAACGCTGCCGGTCATGTTAACGACTGAGTCGTAGGCATAGACGCCACCTGCGACGAGGTCCGCACAATTTGCAAGTTGACGCTAAATCGGGGATGCGCATGACTGATGTCTTTCTATCAGCGGTTGGACCGCTTTGTTCTCTACCTGCGTGTTACAACAAGAATGGAGTAAGAAATCCGCTATATCGATAGACATAAAGCGAATGACAGACCGAGCCTCGTTATGGCTGCCGAATCCATTCATGTTAGTGGTCTTCCTGGCGGTGTGTACCCCTGTCGGCACACCTACGTTCTCATTGCGTACCGTGCTTCCTCCGTTGGTGTTAGCGTTGCCTCATGGTCGGAGTATCGTTCGTTGTATCTATATTTCGCATATGTCGAGTGCAGGCTGGATGGTATGTCCGTCATTAACTCTCAAGTAGTAGAAGCAAGTGGCGGTGGCGAACTGGGGAGACTAAGAGAAGCGCATGTGTTGAAGTAAGTGTTGTTTGTCATGTTTGGCAAAGTCAAATATTCGATCAATTTAGACCACTAAAGCATCGCAGAGAGGATGGGTAAGCCTCTCTTGTCATCGAACAGATGGCGAATCTGACGGGTAACACACGCTTCTGTGTACGAAACACTAACCTCACACTCACTGTGTTTAAAGCACGAACCAGCCACAAGTTCGAACGTTGCGTTTATCAATAGCTGCTATAATATTTACCGATGAAATATCTTGAAATTTGAGACATCCGCAACCCTGCGGAGATGGGATGTTTACCCCACCCTTCGTGGCCAGACCACGTTTCTACCGGTACATATATGCGAATTATGTCGTGCAACAAATATTGCAACAGTTGGTAATTCATGGTGTGACTGGTGCCCGACACCTTGCTTACGATACATCGCATCAACGTTTATGTTAATAGAAGTACGTCGTATGCCCTTCCAAGAGCAAGCGATCAATCTGCTTTAGCTCAGCAACCGGATGACTCCTCTCACCTCCATTGTGTATGACCGAATTGTTGACGTACTTAACGCTGCCGATCATGTTAACGACTGATTCGTCAGCATAGACGCCACCTGCGAGGATGTCCGCACAAATTGCAAGTCGCAGCTGAATCGGGTATGGGCATGGCTAATGTATTTCCATCAGCGGTTGGACAGCGTTGTTATCTACCTGCGTACTACGACAATAAAACAGTAAGTATTCCGCTATCTCGATAGACATAAAGCGAATGACAGACCGAGGCTCGGTGTGGCTGCCAAACTGATTCCTGTCAGTGGGTTTACTGGCGGTGTGTACCCCTGTCGTCATACCCACGTTCGCGTTACGTACAGTGATTCCTCTGCTTGCGTTAGCGTTGCCTCATGGTCAGAGTATCGTTCGTTGTATCTGTATTTCGTATATGTCATTAACTGTTAAGTACTAGAGGCAAGTGGCGGTGGCGAACTGGGGAGACGAAGAGAAGCGCATATGTTGAAGTGGGTGTTGTTGTTTGTCATGTTTGGCGAAGTCAAATATTCGATCAATTTAGACCACTAAAGCATCGCGAAGAGGAAGGGTAAGCCTCTCTTGTCATCAACCAGACGGCGAATCTAGCGAGTAACAAACCCTTCTGTGTACCAGACCCTAACCTCACACTCCCACTCTGTGCTAAGGCACGAATCAGCCGCAGGTTCGAAAGTTCAAAGTTGCGTTTCAGAATCAATGCGATAAATATATACCGCGAAAAACATTTGAGCTTTGAGACATCCGAAAGCCCGTGGATGATGTCTACCCGACCCTTCGTGGCCAGAACACGTTTCTACACAATGCCAGGTACGCATGATGTGGTGCAACAAATATTGCAACAGTTCGAAATTCAAGGTGGAATTGGTGCCCGATATGTTGCTTACGATTCACAGCGTCAAAGCTTGTGTTAGGAGAAGTATGCCTTTCCAAGTGCAGCGACCAATCTGCTTGAAAAGAAGCAGCCGAATGACTCGTCTCACCTCCACGGTGTATGGCCGAGTTGTTCACGTACTCAACGCTGCCGGCCATGGTGACATTTGAGGTGTGAGCATAGACACCGCCTGCAAGGAGATCCGTACAATTTGTGAGTCGCAGCGGAATCGGGTATGGGCATGGCTAATAATGTCTGTGTATCAGCGGTTGGACAGCTTTGTTCTCTACCTGCGTCTTACGACATTAAAGGAGTAATTAAGCAGCTATATCGATCGACATAAAACGAATGAAGGCCCGAGGCTCGTTCTGGCTACCGAACCAATTCCTGCTGTTGGTTTTCCCCGCGTTGTATACCCCTGTCGACATACCTACGTCTTCCTTGCGTACCGTGCTTCCTCCTTTGGTGTTAGCGTTGCCCCATGGTCGGAGAATCAGTCTTTGTATATACGTCGAAGTATGTTCTATATAGATAAATGGACATTTGAGGGTATACCCCCTGATTTTCAGGCCATTTGGGGGTATAGACAAAACGAGCCCGCGGCACGCGCTTCCGTGGGCCCAAACAGGCCTCAAACGCAATTCCGAAGCCCTGGCGAGATGCCCGAAGCTCATGCCAAACACGCACACAACGTCTGGGTTTTTTTTCAAGCACGTGTTTGGGCCTAACGAGACAGCGGCGCGTGAGGAGGCAAATGAAGCCTCACCGTTGACCACATCATGGGGTGGGGATAACCCCACGTATCACCTAAAAGTATCTACTACCCCCAACTGGCCACCTATTTCACCGCGTTTGACAGAAACCATACCCCCTTCTGAACACCTGTGACAGCCTCAAAAACGGTTACATCGTACGTATCCACGTCACCACCCAGCAGCCCGAGTATATCTCGGGGCGGAACATCCGGGACTTGCGAGTAGTCGGGGTCGTTTGTCTCCCATGAAATATCGCTACAACTATACACAACAAATCTTTAAAGACGATATGAAGATATCGGCTCTTCTGAGAAAACAAGACGGTGATGGGAGAATCAGAACACATACGTGTATGCTCGGCGTATGGGTCGTGAGTTGCTGGGTGCTTGGTGTTTGGTGCTTCGTTGCTGGGTGCTGTGGGCCATAGATGCTCGGTGTTGGGTTGTCGGACGGGAGGGGTCTTTGGGACACGAGCAACATCAGGCGTACCGAACGGTCATTAGTCTTCTTGAGAGTTGCTTTCCTCTTGTCCCTCATCTTATCCATCCCCGACGGCAAGCCGATGTGTTTGAGTACGGATCACGAGGATCACCCAGCAACCAAGTACCAAGCACCAAGCACCCAGCAACTCACGACCCATTCGCCGACATACACGTTTGTGCCGAGATTTCTCGGGAGACAAACGATCCCGACTACTGGCAAGTTCTGGGTGTTCGACCCCGTGGTCTAATCGGGCTGCTGGGCGATGACGTGGATACGTACACGGTAGTCGTTTTTGTGGCTGTCACAGGTGGTCCAAAGGGGGTATGGTGTCGGTTAAACAGGGTAAAATATGTGGCCAATTGGGGGGAGTAAATGAATTTAGTAGATACGCGGGGTTATCCCCTGGTCTAAGGGGGGGCTTCGTTGGCCCCCTCATGCGCCGCTGTCCCGTTAGGCCCAAACACGCGCCGAAAACAAAAACAAGATTGGGTGCGTGCTTGGAATGGGCTTCGGGCATCTCGCCAGGTCTTCGGGATTGCGTTTGATGCCTGTTTGGGCTCGCGGAAGCACGTTCCGCAGGCGCATTTTTTCCTTTACCGCCAAATGACATGCAATCCAGGGGGTTTATCCCCAAATGACCATTATCTTCCATATATGTCAAGTGCAGGCTGGATAGCCCATCCGGTATCAACTGTTAAGTACTAGAGGCAAGTGGCGTTAGCCGAACTGGCGAGAAGGGTTGCTGCGTCATGCAAAACCTGAGAAAAAACAACGCTTTGCTTTGGAGGATATGAATTGAGGGTGACACGAGAAAAAGCGGTTACCTTGGAAGCAGCAAAACATCAATCCACACCGAAAAATGAAAAGCAGAACCAATACACTGCAGCGCAGCAGCAACAACAACGAGCAGCAGCGACTACACCGTATGCTCACCCGCAATAGAAGAAAATTGGGCGGATTAAGCGCCTTGACTCTAGTCAAAGGAGAAAACTAAAGTATTTAAACGTGTACTATCGCTTCTCGTATGCATCACACTGGTCAAACACATACCTACTGCCATATGTATTGTACATAACAGAATACATACGTGTGTGTTTCAAGAGGTATTTATTAATTTTCTGAATGGTTTTGTACAAAACTGGGTAAATACCTGGTACGTTTTTTTCCGAATTTGAGGAGACGAGATATATACGTTTTTTCATTAGTTATCCAAGGGTTGACATGAAATTTGATTCGATCAGGTCAAAAAAGAAGATCCGGATTTTTGTGACGAACCTACTAGAAATCAGACATCAAGTTATTTATTTTCGGAACCCCCAACAATGCGGGGGGACGAAACGTGTGTAAAAACTACAGTAATAATGTCATGAATAATAAGCGGTGTGCCAGCCACAAAAGAGGCGAAACAGCAGTGTCCAGCTCCGCTACCGCCTGATTGATGTTGGCAAGCAAGGGCGTCGTACGCGCAAGCTGCATAGTCGGTGCAGGAGCCACAAGCCACCAGCCACCAGCAGCAGCAGCACCATCAAGCAAAAGGAGCAGCAGCGATATTATTCTGTAGTAGCAGCAACACGGCAAGAGGTGAGAACGGCTTTTCTTCCGACCACGTCCAGAGCCCAACTTGGACGGTTGGCAAATACTGTAGACCGCTGCGACCTCGCACCGTCGTGCTGCTGCTGCTGCTACTGCTTCTGCTGCTGCTACTGCTTCTGCTGCTGCTCCTGCTGCCGCCACCGCTAGATGCTGCAGGCGCTGCCGCTGCTGTTGATACTTGAGTTGCATGTGTGGGGAAACGGTGGCAGGAAACCGTGTTGTGGAGAGCTGGGGAAAACAGTTATAAACAGAGGGGGTTGGGTGCGGCTGGGGTGTGATGTTGGCCGAACGATATAACTTTTTATTGCTGACACGGGACTGTCCGGTTTGTACTCGCTCCGAGATTGCAGCATGCTCATTAATGAAAAACAACGAGAAAGCCGACTGAATCTACGACTTTGCAAGCTGAAACCCTGTTCGATAGCTGCATTCGCCCGAAAGTACGTACGAAGTATTGCTTGTTTGTTTCATTGTACAATCCGCCGATAAGAAACAATAATTTTGTAAACAATCCATCAATACTATTTGCGGGTGAACGTGCTATAAACTTATTTCATATGGCTTTCAGAGTATTTTTTTGTTTTCAACTAATCCTGAGGCTAATTATTATGCAGTCGGATACGTGGATCAAAAAGGCCGGTTTCCGATTGGAGACACAATCAGGGTTTCTTATACAGTTGAAAAATAGACTTTTCGATCCCATCTTTTTCGATTGAGAAATCCAATCCACAAATCCCGTCGACGAACTCGAGTTTTTGACGGGATTCGTGGATTGGCTTTCACAATCGACAAGGTTTTTGAAGTTCACCGCATCTCTCTCCACCCCTCCAAACACACCCAGCGGCAGCCTAAATATTTCTCCGATGCTGGGTTGACTGCGCTACTGCTGCTGCTGCTCTTTACTGCTGCTGATGCTGCTGTTGGCAGCGCAGCACCTCCTAGAACCCGCGAGCAAGACACGAAGCTGGTTTCAACTCTCGTGTCAACCGCTCCAAGGAAGACCATACAAAACTGCAAACTCGATCCGATTGACTGTAGGGAAGGCATACAGACACACCCCGTCGAAATAAGCGTAGATCGGAAACCGAGGATTTCTACCCTCTCAATCCGACGGCATAATAATCCGCCTGACTCCATAACGTCCTCTCTGATATTAAAAGTGCTAGCGTCGCACACTTCATTAAAATGAATCAAGATGTAATTATTTAGTTTCCGGTTCGGGAGTACAACCTCGTCAAACCAATTCAACAAATATCCTGCATTTTTAATTCATTACTTCGTACCGAAATTAGAGTTTAGCATGATTAATTTATTGTTTTAGTTCGGGCACACGAAATGCCGGCCATAAATGCTTCGGCGTTGAGTGTTCATGCCATCGACTTCGACAAGTTCGTACAACCACTACCTGGTATATTGTACTCCAACTGCTGTAGTCTAGAATATAGAAAAAAACAATCAACATGTATCAGAAAATATCTACATAATTTTTTCTTTTTTTTTCTGGGTGCCGTCTGGGATAGTACAACACTTTCCGTCATTGATAGACAGAGATGACGCAACACAAAATGTGGAATGTTTCACGAGGGGTGCACGGAATCATGAAGAAAAACGCGTAAATATTTTTCAAGCCTAATCTAATGTTCCATAATGTTTGTAGATCCTCACGGTCGTCGACGACCCATTTAGGCTACACCCACAGAGGAACCGACTGCCGATCTGTCGCGCGATATTTAGCTGGCTGTGGTTGTAGTGGTGGGAACGCCGGTACCGCGCACTCTCGTTCGTGCAAACACACGCTTGTAAGATGGTGTTGCATCAGAATAGCAGCTTAGCAGGTAGCAAACGTGTGTCATGCATTACACCACTACAAGGGCGACGGCGGGCGAGCGACCGAGCGATCGAGCGGCGGCGGCGGGCGATCGACGAGGGCGGCCCAAGGCCGCCGCGGTCGACCGAGCGGCGTCGGGCGCGCGGTCGACCGAGGGGGGTTGGGCGCGCGGTCGACCGAGCGGCGGCGGGCGCGCGGACGACCGAGCGGCGGGCGCGCGGCCGAGCGAGCGGCGGCGGGTGCGACGGATATGGCACAGCAACACTTGACACCAGTCTCATCGCACGACGAGATATGTCCAGCAATGGTTCATTCAGCAGAAGGGGCTACTAAATAATGTACTAAGTGGTACCCCGAACAAAAACAAAAACACCAAAGAATAACTGGTCCACGATCCACACCCGATAACGCAATCGACATATCAGGTAAAGTGACGCACTATATGCCGGCATCCACGCAGAGCCCTTGTAGTAGCCGACAAAAACAAAAGTCGATCCACCCACCCACTGCAACAACAAACAGCAGTAGTAGTGTGATTTCCCAGTGTACAGGACCACAGCAGTGTACGTACAGTAGTAGTATCCGTACATAATAGTGGCAACAGTTACGTCGTATGACACAATCAATGGTCAGCGGAAACAGTGGTACGCGTACGTGTATAATTTATGGTGCAGCAACAGGTACACCCACCACTACAACAAGTTACAGTAGTGTGAAATCAGTACACGGCAGCACAGGCAGTACGTTCAGCAGTAGTAGTCTAGTAGTAGTAGTAGTAGTAGTAGTAGTAGTAGTAGTAGTAGTAGTAGTAGTAGTAGTAGTAGTAGTAGTAGTAGTATAGTAGTCGTAGTACAACAGTAGTAGTAGTAGTAGTAGTTGTTGTTGTAGTAGTCGTATAGCAGCAGCAGCAGGGGCTAATAAAAAATGTACTAAAGTGGCCCGAACTAAGCCAGGGCGGGGCCGGTACTATAGCGGGCATAAACAAAAACACCACAGAATAACTGGTCCACGATCCACACCCGATAACGCAATCCACAGATCAGGTGAATTGACATACTCTATGCCGGCATCCACGCGGAGTCTTTGTAGCCGAAACAAAAATACAAAGCCGACCCACCCACTTACAACAACAATAAACAGCAGCAGTGTGATTTCAGGGTACAGCACCGCAGCAATACGTACAGCAACAGTAACATAGTATACAATCAATGGGCAGATGAAACAATAATGCACGTATATATGTATGGTGCAGCAACAGGTATATCCACAGCAGGGGTTTTCCGGTGTGGAACGGTGCATGTAGCGGTATATGTCTGCAGCACTATATCGATATAGAGATAAAACAGTAACATGGTATGGTACCATCGAAATGGACAGATGAAAAAAAAATGACGGATGAAATGGTTTATAAAACCAGAATGGCCAGCTCGCAAAAAATAGGCTGGGATGTTTTTAATTGAAAATATAAATTTCCCCTGACAAAATAAACAATCTGGGAAAACTATAACTTCTGCGTAAAGAGAGAAGGAGCTTTGCAGCTGGTGGCCATGTACGCGCGACGCCCCTCTCTCAACTAGCCCGGCACAGACTAATAAGGATATGGTGTAGCGTGTATACCAGTTCGTAGCTGGTTTGTACGTTGTAGGCTCGCTTGCTGAATACCAGTCAAGACACAACCTACATTTGAGGGTGAACGCTGAAGTCGCTGTTAGGCAAACTTGTATGAACGCTTCAATAGAAGAGAAGACTCCAGGCCAACAATGTTGATGAATGTATGTGCTCAAAAGCGAGGGTGATGACGAGCAAAAGAAGTGTGAGAGAGTGGGCGTGCGAACGCTCCTGTTCCCTTGATGATCTTCAGGATTACGAACAGCAACATGCACAACGATCTTGAATCGCAAACATCAACATGCCCTTGCTACGATAGCTTGCGTCGGATGACGCAACAACAATCGTGACTGATCTTGTACGTAGTCTCTATACGTACGGTAATACTTACTGTACCACACAGAACAACCAAAGCACATAAGACAGACTATCAATTATTCCGCATCGTGTTTACTTGGAGGAATTTTGTTCCACACGTGGATACTAAGCAACTAAACCACTTACGATATAGTACGGTAGACACCAGGTTCGATAATGGATAACTTGTCCTGCATACCTTCACTGGCTTGACTGATAATGAACTCTGATTGGCCACTACTCGATACTTCGAGGATCCAACTCTTGAGCATAATAAACTATGCATACTACTGATTATTACTCCGTGTTATCGAGTGACGACAAAAGATGACTTGCCAACAAGGATATAATCCAATACGACCCCTCGACACGATAACCCGTAACATGTTACATGCGGGCAAATCCAGGCAAACACAGCAAATAAAACGACCTCTCGCTGACATCCCGCTTTTCTACGCCTGCGTTACATGCCCAAAACAAACAAAAAACACTCCAACTCGTTTTCTACTATGTGCCCACCATGCAAATGCCATTAATTCAAAATACGAGGATCCAATTACTTGGTTTAAATGTACTTGTCTAAACTACTTGTCTGCATACATACTAACGAAGTAGAATCCATTGCTATGTCGCAACAAAGTTTCATTACTCCTTTGCAACGTCGAAAACAAAACATTCGTTCCTGCTTTGCTTTTGACGGGTGATCAATCCTTTTACAGCTAACGCAAAAAACTACAACGCGAAACCTGGCAACGTATAGGCCTACCACTGATGTGACAGGTTTGACGCAGGGAATAGCATGCAAACCGATAAAGTCACACACAAAAAATCGTGGAAGTCGTGTGGGTCTTCCTGTACATTTACCAGACAGACATATATGGTACTAATGTCGCACAAATAGCCTAGCAGCTTACCACGCTTCTGCCGCCCCCCCGTACGAGTACAAAGAAGGCGTGTGGTGCTACGTACTACGAAACAAACAAAAGAATGTTGCCGTTATGTCCGTACGACCAGGGCGGTACAGATGTCCCTCCTTCCCTCCTGGTGATCCAGAATATGATGATGGTCCAGCCATCCCACGAGCGAAAATGTCCGTTCAGTCCCAAACGGTGATGACGTCCAGCGATGATGATGTGGTGATTCCAGCAGACGTTCTCTGCCGGCAATTCCAATAGATAGTAGGTGATGCGGTGGCCCGGTCCTGAAAGATATCTCTCCAGTGACCCCACTTTTCTGTTGTTGGCGACCCAGTAGCCCTGACAGTCCCAGAGAACAGTGCTGTGACGATTTCGGAAGGTATCTTTCGGACAACCTCACGCGCTTCTTTACAGGATCTCGGCAGCCGTCATTTCCGACGACCCCGTGTTTACATGATACTCCAGCGGTCGATGACAATCTTGCTCATAGACCCCAGGTGACGATCCGGTGGCGAAGTTGCAAGAGCTAAAATTGAAAGCCCTTGTCAAAATCGTCGTCGAATTTTACCGTAGGCCACTCGTCGGTGTCGACGCGTACCACAGCCGCCGTGTGCGTGCTGCTCGTCGTTTGTGGGCGTGCAGCTCCTTGCGCATAGCATTCCGTGTCGGAGTGTGTCGTTGTCTTGTGTACCGAGCACCACTTTTGCCCAGCTCCACCTCCAGCCTTCCTGTTGTTTGGTCCTGCAGCAGGCTTCTTGTCCTTTCCGTACCGGTACCTCGGCACTACGCAACCGCTCTTGTAGTGTCCATCCTTTCCACACTTGTGGCAGATTACGCCAGAGCTAGGATCCGATGATTATGCTGCTACTGCTGTCATGATGGTTCCACGCACAGCGATTTCCCCTGTCATTTTCCTCGACAGCCCGTCCAGGTACAAATGCCTCATCGTAGTCTGGATCTTCGACATATCGAAATCCGGGTCCTTGTAGGTGGTCAGTTTGATGTCGCGGTAGCTCTCCGGCAGCCCTTGGACTATGATGTCGGTGAAGTGACGATCGGTGACAGGTTCCTTGACCGCGGCCAGTCGGCTGCGGAGGCGTGTAGCCTGCATAATGTAGTGATCGGGATCTTGGTCCGGCGCCATGGTCGTAGCTGCAAGTGCTGCCTGCAAGGTGCGGATTGTCTCGTTCGTAACCCGGAGGTACTTTGCTTCTAGCTCCTTCATAACCTTCTGCCCGTCGCCTCGGGTCCCACGCTCGTCGTATGCATGAATATCCACGAGGAGAGCCGCTGCCTTGTCGGTGACCAAGTACAGGATTGCATATAGGTCTTGGTTGGCGCAGTCGAACCCAGCTTGTCGTTGCAGTAGGGTCCCTCCAGCAGTGTAAAGCAGTCCCGAAGTCAGCAGCGGTGCAGTGTCTTCGGCTTGGTCCGTTTCTTCCGTGGGCCTAGCTTGATCTTCCATGACCGCAAATATGTCAGGGCGCTGCATACTGATGATGAAGCCAGCCTTCTTGTGCCATTCGGCGAAGTCTTCTGGCTTCTCTCCAGCGCAGGGCTTGATCCCTCGTACCGCGTTCATCAGATTGCTGTTGGTGTTGTTGCTCGTCAGGTTGTCCATTTTCGCAGCAGTCTACCGACGGTGTACTCGTACGATGTTGTAGTCGCTCGCGGATCACAGCAGCTTGACGACGACGCAGCTCTCTCGTGAAGCTCGTAGCGGAAGCAGCAGCTCGGGGTCCCCTGGCGTAGTCTTGCACTAGACGTACGTCGAGACCCGCAGCTATGCTGTTGTCGTGCTGAAACGTTGAGGGTCAAATCTTCATAAACTGAAGTCAGTCGTTGTAGCCGGGGTGGTGAGATCTTGACCTCCGATGTCTCCGTCGCTACCACGTTCACGCGTTTATGCGAAGCTCATAACCTAATAACGATATGGTGTAGCGTGTATACCAGCTCGCAGCTAGTTTGTACGCTGTAGGTTCGCTTGCTGATTACCAGTCAAGACACAACCTACATTTGAGGGTGAACGCTTAAGTCGCTGTTAGGAAAACTTGTATGAACGCTTCAATAGAAGAGAAGACTCCAGGCCAACAATGTTGATTAATGTATGTGCTCAAAAGCGAGGTTGATGACGAGCAAAAGAAGTGTGAGAGAGTGGGCGTGCAAACGCTCCTGTTCCCTTGATGATCTTGAGGATTACGAATAGCAACATGCACAACGATCTTGAATCACAAACATCAACATGCCCTTGCTACGATAGCTTGCGTCGGATGACGCAACAACAATCGTGACTGATCTTGTACGTAGTCTCTATACGTACGGTAATACTTACTGTACCACACAGAACAACCAAATCACATAAGACAGACTATCAATTATTCCGCATCGTGTTTACTTGGAGGAATTTTGTTCCACACGTGGATACTGAGCAACTAAGCCACTTACGATATAGTACGGTAGACACCAGGTACGATAATGGATACCTTGTCCTGCATACCTTCACTGGCTTGATTGATAATGAACTCTGATTGGCCACTACTCGATACTTCGAGGATCCAACTCGTGAGCATAATAAACTATGCATACTACTGATTATTACTCCGTGTTATCGAGTGACGACAGAAGATGACTTGCCAACAAGGATAAGATCCAATACAGACTCCGCCCAGACAAGGCCAGCCCCCCTCTCCGACCCTGTCTCCGCTGGCGCCTGTTTCGCGTTTTGCTCGCCGTGCCTGTCGGTGGTCGTTCTATCGCTCGATCAGTGTCGTCACAGGGCTCCCTAACGCGTCTCGCAAAAAAAAACATGTGTGTGTGTGTGTGTTGTCTTCACGCTAAATGCGTTATTTCTGCCGAACCACATCAGTAGACCCAGTGTCTGTCCTGATTCCTAATTCTAGAGCGACACGAATTTTGTGGTCACAGACTGTGAAACAGAGAAAAACCAAAACAAACTAAACGTTCACAAATGGGCAAAGCAAGTGAGTTGCTAACGTACCCGGTACGATAACACAACGACAGGAGCCGAACCGAAAAAAGGCACAAAAAGACAACAAATAAAATAAAAACGAATTCTGAAATGAAACATAATGCAAATGACGCAGGGATACAGAAGCGCCCCTAGAATAAAAGCACACGTGCCCAAGAGGAACAGATAACTGCTGCACCGATGAAGCAACACGAAGAAGAGGAGGACACGGGCTTAGGGTGGTAGTGACAAAGAGAAAAACAAGGCAAAGAGCAAGAAGGAAGGCACTAGAAGAGAGGAAAAGAGAAATGTCGTTCTCAAGGCGATGATACTAACAAGTTCCCGTCTCTGGTACAAAACCGATACGGGGACCATGTCACACCTTCTGCCATCTCCTTCCTACTCTCACCAATATCGGTGTCAAGAGTCGGTGCTACCTTCGCCGCCGCCCCCCAGTGAACAACTCAACAAGAAACAAACAAACAAAATAAACACAAATAACAGAATTCAAGGGCTATTCCGAGAAAAACATACCTGTACCCGATCAAAACTTCGTTTTTGACACGGAACCCCCCTTATATAGAGCCACACACGCGAGCGCGGGCCGCCGCGCCACCCGAGGGCCGTTTTCGTCCATTACGCATACCAGAACACCCGCCCTCGGCGAAATTCGGGAACGAGACGACCCAGGGCGCTCCCGGCACTGCCCACAGCAGACGTTCCTCCACACTAACTCCAAGTAAAAATACCACGAACTACAGCGGTCCGCATCTGCGACGGATCTGTTTTGTTTTACTTCTGCCGATTGTTTTACTGAAAGAACGAAGGCAATCAATCACACGCCGTTTGTGTCCAACGGTGCCATGAGGGGAAATGAAAATTCGCGTTTGCGTCGTTTTGTTTTTCGTGTCTTTTTTGTTTTAGTTTTCACCTTCGAAGGCAGATTTCGTATGGAATTCCAAATGGCCAATTTCCAATACACATATTTTCCGAAGGCTATGAAAATCACATTCTAGACAAGACATTCAAACTATGATCACCGGGAAGAGTGATGATAGGTTATACGACCATGATGCAACTTGTTTTGATGAAAAATACTCATTTTTTATGGCGCTGATTTTTTTTTCCGTTTCTGGTTGTTTTCCATGACTGCTTCGAAGGTGAAAACTATAACAAAAAAAGGCACGGAAAGCAAAAAGACGCAAACGCGAATTTTCGTTTTTACTCAGGGCACCGTTAGATACACACGGCGTGTGGTTTGTTGCCTTCGTTCTTTCAGTAAAACTATCGGCAGAATTGAAAACAAAAACCTGTCCATCTCAGATGCGGACCCCTGTAATACACCCTACACCCTACGCCCTACGCCCTACATCATTCCAAATAATATATATATATGGATTAGTACACCAGCAGCTGACGCGCGATGAGATATGGGTCGCATTGCCATGCATTATGGTGGCCGGGCTCCTTGACGTTAAGTCGTCGATCTGTCATTCTTGTTCTGCCGACTGTTTTTACGTACATCATCGACGCCATGAGATTGTTCTTTTGGTTTCACTTGCAACCTGCCCAAAATCTGCCTTTTGCCGATGGTGGTCTCAGAAGAGCAGTGATGCACCTCTTCGGTAGCATATTTAATTTACTATAAATCAAGGACTGCATACAAATATCAATATCCAACGGATCTATAGTTTACGCACATAATACTAAGATCTTGCTGGTCAAATCGTAACGCTGATGTTACTTGTTTTCGGCCGGCTGTTGCTGGTTGTCCCTGCTACTTGCCCCAAAAATCACAAGAAGAATAATCGCGTTACTTCTACTGTTACAATTATTAATGCCGTCATTTTTGCACATTTCGTCGTCCCCGTGCCCACAATACGTTTCGTACTGTTTGTTTAAGGGGCCCCTTCGGTCACGATGAAACAAGAGTACTTGAGTGTTGAAAAATACATATTTTTCGTTTTTTTTACAGCAGCAATACTATTTCTGGTATAATAACACCATATCAGTACTCCCTACGGAAAACGGCATTTTTCCAGTTCTAATGCTCAGAATTTCGCCCAATGAGTAGTTTCAAAGAGCCTAGAGCATGGTCAACATTTGTGTCTCAGGAGGCATATCGATCAGACGCCTTCTTCGTCACACAAAGTTCCTCTTTCTCGAAAACGACTCGCTATGCCCCTGGTACCCAAGACGAATTTGAAAAATTGCAGTTTCTCCGGCTGCTGATACTGTTTTAACTCAGATTTTCGACGAGGACGCCGAGCAGTAGTAGGCGAACGTACCTCGGCCTCTAGTTCGACCGCCCGTAGCGTCCTACGTGGCCACGGTAGAGTGTAGATACCAAACAGGAGCTCCGAAACGATCAAAATCTTGCTGCGGAGCACATTCGTTTCGTGATTCAAACACAGCAATGCGTGCCCTCCCTTGCAGATACAAGGGTCCCAATACCTCCTAGAGACTACAACGAACAGGTTATACGTTTGGCGGTCGAAGGTCTGAGCATTAGAACTGGAGCTATGCCGTTTTCCGTAAGGAGTGCTGATATGGTGTTATTATACCAGAAATAGCATTGCTGATGTAAAAAAAAACGATAATTATATATTTTGCAACTCTCAAGTACTCTTGTTTCATCATGACCGAAGGGAAACACGCGAATTGTTTCTCACTCGTACGACAACGTGGAAGGCCACAAGAATGATGGCTACAATGCTTCGAACGCTGCGTACTAAAGGACAACCAGTGTGTGGAGGACGGGTTTTGGGTTTCGTTCGTAGAATGGTCGTTGCACACGTACCCATGGAAGATACGCCAGAAGTGTTTCCACATCTGAGAATCTTTTGTACAACCGGAGAAATCCGCTTAATAACCCGAGCCGCCCAAACCTCACTCGATCCATCGCGTCTCCTCCCTGCTAACCCAACGTGGAGGGCTCTCTCCTTGCCCTAAACATTCGAAGGAAAAATGCAGCCCTCGGTAGCGGGTCGAATCTACGACATCACTCGGGACCTTTGTGACTCTACGAAAGTAGGGCTCCATACTGTCGACTTCTATTAGATTGATTCGAACTCAAGCTCAAAGCGTTTTTCGTTTATTTTTATTTTGAGTAAGAGAAAGAGAGACAGAGCGAGTAGGGTCATGATCTTGACTGAGTTCAGCATGACTGCCTCTCAAAAGTTTAGCATCAAGAAAAAGGAGAAAAGAGGGAGAAACAGGAAGCGAAGGGTACGCCAGCAGGTCCTCAACAAGCGGCACACCTAACGCCAAGCCCCGACGACATGGCCGAGCAAACACGACTACTGCTAGCGATGAGGAGACCCCGGACTCTGCTGCTGGGGAGACTGAGGATACCGGAAACTCGTTTTGCGGAAGACATCATAGCAGCAAGTGCTGCTGCTGCTGATGTCAACGACGACAACGACTAACAGTTGTCGGAGTCGTCGGACACGAGCCACCTTACTGACAGCAATATTCGTTTGGCGTATGCACAGTTGGATGCATGCTTCGACAGGGGGGAGGAATCACCCGCCTGGCTGCTTCGCCTCGTCATGCTCGACGTTGAAAACCGATACGAATTTCAGCAAGTGAGTGATCTCCACAGTGCCGAGACCATCTCTGATTTCGTAGCAGCAGTAGACCACCTAACGGTGCATGCAGACCACTCGGCCTCAGCACACCCCTCCATTAAGTCAACATCTGCTGCCTCTACTGCCGATCATCTGCCCTTTGCAAAGAAATCAACCTCTGTTGAACACTCGCTCTATTCTGCCCTTACTACTGCTGAAATTTCTACTGCTGTACCAGGCTGCACCCACGAGAAATCCAGTAAATTTCGTCATGAAACAATCCTCCCAAACAATCTGATTTTGACTGGAGCTCAGACATTATATATATGGTGTAGAGGCGCTTACTATCATTGGTGCAAGCGTTCGGCTTAACTTTACTGATGCATTCCCTGAATAAGTGGTAACGCAACGCGCCATCAAGCACCTACAGCTGTTAGTACGTGACGCAGCAGCAGACAGTTTGCAACATCTGCTATCTAACAGTCTTGAATGGCGAGCCGAGGCACAACAGAATCACAACTGGCAATACTCCGCATCAACAGATCGGATATGCCTGTAAAGGCACCAGTAGCGCGCGAAGATCGGGTGAACGCATATGTCACTTGTAGCACAATACTTTGCCACCTTGAAACAAGGCCGGAAGTAATCGGTAGAGACCTCCGCTCTGAAAGTGACTAAAGCACGATCTCGTCAAATGGTGGAAGTAGGTCGCTTGGTGCAAGATTAAATGCCCCCCTTAGAACACGCTTGGTCAGTTTTCACACCGGCGAAGTTTCATAATGGTCTCCTACACCACCTTCGCCTTGAATTAGTGCGGCAAGATCCAGTGTATATTTCCAGGAATTTCGAGCGCGAGCTAAACAACACCAAGCAAACACCTTACGCGGAGTATAACCCACCACCGATCCTATTCCCAATCCTACCCCTCCTGTTGCTTAAACTCCGGCGCTATCCACATCACAGTACGAAAGAAAAATGGCTACAATGGAGACGACGAACGCCAGTCCATATATCGTCATTGGATAACCTCAAAAGGGGTCGCACACCCGCTACAGTAGTACCCCAAATCGGGGACGCTCGTCGACCCCTGCGAAGACGCACCGTAACTACAACAGCAACAGCAATAGCAACAACCGGAACAGCAGCAACGCCTACGACTGCGCGTCTATCGTTGCAGTGGTAGACACTCCATGCAATTATCCCAAATGGAAGTGTCCTGACTCGCATACCAGAGAGAACTGCGGGTTACGTGCGGTCCACATCAGGCATGGTTTCGAGAAACATTCTTGCTGATGGTGCCCGTCCCGGGTACCCTCACCCGGTAGGAAAGAGAAACCCACCGAGTCGGGAGTGAGAGGTAGCTCAACTTATGTTGTAGACACACCCTACCCAGTTGCACAGAATCGTAATCAGAGGGACACGAGTGGCCATATGATGAACCCGTGACCTCTGAAAGGGATATGTAAGAAGATATTACGTACGCTGTTTCAATAGCGTAAATAGTGTTCGTTTCTCTGATAACGTAAAGAAAGTACATTTTCTGAAAGTGTAAAGAGTATACGTTTCTCCGATAGCGGAGCTGTTCAAGCTGTAAAGGACCTGAATATCAGGCCTACTACTGCAGTATCAAAAGGCGACAAGATATCAGCAAATATATACTGTGTATCGAGCGAAAGTGCTTAGACAACTTCAGAAGACACAGTCAGCGCTACCTTCAGCCCTAAAGGCAGCACACGTGACGCGAGAAACTGATCAGATTAATTATTTATCATACAGAACAAAGTTCTGTGGTGCTGAGCACCCTGAACGTCGTTTTATTTCATTTGTTGCATGCTCGTTAAGTGAGTATCCAAATCATCCAACAGCATTGAATGCCACCTCAAAACACGTACGTGTCGCCACCAGGATAACTGATCACCCAGTACTGTCATACCGTGTCGCCGCAGTGTTTTAGCGTCAACACCCAACCTTAAAAACACCGAAATGTTCGCAGTTCTACAGAATGCAATTACCCTTCGCAGTGCAGAAGGATCACAACTTGAGACCTAGGGATACATTCGTTTTAATCTTACACTTGGCGATATTACCCTCCCGGTGAAAGCACTCGTTTTTCCTAACCTAGGACCAGACAAGATGCCGCTTGTCAACATTACGATTGGAGCGTTTGGAGCCAGTTCAAACTGGAACACATAATAACTTTATTTTGCTATTTATTGTATCAAAGTAAAAGAAGCGCATCGCATAAACAATTGCATGCATCCAACTCACTTAGTTCCATGGCCAGTGGTGGCAGTGTTGGATAACAAAATACAGTCGGTACCAGTATACCGTGGCAGTGTTGGATAACAAAATACAGTCGGTACCAGTATTCCTATCCAAGAAACGACGTAATATCGTATTACCACCACAACATCATATGACAGAACATATGAAGAAACAATCCTTGCCCCTCCCGAAACAACAGCAGCGATAATTGAACCTTGCATAGTAAAAACAAAAGACCCCACTTGTCAAACGAACCTGAAGCCTTTCAGATCAGTAACTGCACGAAGGGTTTGTCGTTGGCCAGCCGGCATGAAAAGGGCCACGGTACAAACGGCTAATCCGCCAAACCCCCGAGTATACCGTGAACAAAACACCATATTAAGATATATGTCGAAAGTTAAAGCCGTTCCGTAATTTAATTTCAGCACACTCCAAAAGCGAAAATCAACCGTCGGTATCCACTCGAGAGGAACTCCGACGTGATTTAGAGAACTATTTTGCATCAATAACATTTTGTCCGACCAATGTTCAATGCTCACAGGTAATTGATTGGGCAATAACAAAAAACGGGTACACCCGCGCCGGTAGGAGTCAAAAACGGGTACAGCATGGAATCGAGTCAAAACACCACATCCCCCGAGTCATCACGGGATAAATTGGCCAAAATCACATCGTGCCCGTTTCTGAGGAGGGAGTGACAACCAGGCACACTTGTCGGCGCCTAAATATACACTTAGACGTGTCCAGAATATGTTTGGAGGGCTCAGGTCCAGGTGGGATCGGGAGCAGGGTCAGGGGTCAGGGTCAGCGGTTCTGGCGGCAAGCGTGTATGCGTGTTTTACTTGGTCTCAGGGTGTACCTGACATACACCCTATACTACAGCAGCAGTCGTACTACGAGTACAGTAAAAATATAGCAGTCGTATCATACGTAGGTGGATGGTCGTATCACTCCGAAGACGTACGTACCCAGGTGCGTAAAATGGTTGAATAGAGTTTAGGTGAATTGTGAAAAAAGCTTGGAAGAATATGAAACAACGAAAGAGCGGCCGCAGACGCAGTGGAGAGCGGGGCACACTGTAGGCAAGTAGTTAAAGAAAAATAAATAACTAAAAACGGTTGAAAGCCAAGCATAATAGACATTTACAGTTGCACCCGGAACTGTATCTATCAAAAATGAGTACAATTTTCCAAAGGCAAGTTCGGTAGGGTATACCGGTACCGGGGGTATATTTGTTGCGCGTACCGAACTTACCGAAGTGTCGGGTACCGGTATTGAAAAAGTACCGAACTTACCGAAATGTCCGGTACCGGTATTATTATTGAAAAAGTACCGAACTTACCGAAGTGTCGGGTACCGGTATTGAAAAAATACCGAACTTACCGAAGTGTTCGGTAGGGTATTAAGCACACTACCGAGAAAATACCGGTACCCCCGGTTTTGTGGCCGAGGGTATACCGGTACCCGGGGTATATTTAGGTGAGCGTACCGATTTTAGCGAAGTGTTAGGTCCCGGTATTGGAAAAATACCGAACTTACCGAAGTGTCGGGTACCGGTATTGAACAAATACCGAACTTACCGAAGTGTCGGGTACCGGTATTGAAAAAATACCGAACTTACCAAAGTGTCGGGTACCGTTATTGAAAAAATACTGAACTTACCTAAGTGTCGGGTACCGGTATTGCAAAAATACCGAACTTACCCAAGTGTCAGGTACCGGTATTTACCGAGGAAATACCCCCGGTAGACTTCGGTACGTACCCTACCGAATATACCCTAAATACATGTGTACTCGTATATAGCAACAGCAAACAGATGGGGGCGCAACGGCGAACAAAACGGCAATGCCGCCGCCCCCATCCCAACCACGTAGCAAGCGGCAGCACGGTTAGCAGCAGCCCCAGCCCCAGCAAGAACAACAACAGAAAACCGCAGCAGAGGGGCAGAAGCAGCAGCTCCAACTTGGGCAATGTGCTGCTGCTGTGGGCTCTACTGTTTATTTGCAATATATTTGATACAGTCCACGCGTGCCACTGCCATCGAGTGGTACGCTTGAAGCCTGTTTTATACCCCAACCTCCCAAGTTCGAAGCTCGGCATAGGGTTTAAATCATCGGCGACCTCGCGTTGTGCTGCTGCCGCTGCTGCTGGTACATCAGTGGTTGAGTATAATTAGAGCAGCGATGGATTCGAGATGTCGCGTTCAAGTCCGTATAGGGGATGCATGATACGAGTACTTTCTCAGGCGAGCAGTCGAAGCTTCTCCTTTATACCACACGAAGGTTGCGCAGAGCGTGCCGTAGCACCCCTCGGCGGCACCTGGAACCTCAACGGCGTGAGTTGGAGATAATATCAGCTATCCTATCGCTCCGTACTCTCGGTGGTTGTTGTGTTGTGTCTGCAGCCATGCCTGGTCGGTGTGATATGAGTGCGTGGTGTCCCTTCATAGCCAAGGACCAGATTGATACATACCTAATGTAGAGAAGACTGCTGCTGCCAAAACTAAATGCATACGTAATGTGTGTCCGTATTGCATACATACCCGATTCCCCGGTATCGAGGCCGCACCGGTAACCGCCGGTATTGTGGTCGAGGGTATACTGGTACCCCGGGTATAATAGGGTAGGCGTATCGAACTTACCGAGGTGTCGGGTACCGGTATTGGAAAAGTACCGAACTTACCGAAGTGTCGGGTACCGGTATTGGAAAAGTACCGAAATTACCGAAGCGTCGGGTACCGGTATCGAAACAACACCGAACTTACCGAAGAGTCGCGTACCGGTATTGAAAAAGTACCGAACTTACCGAAGTGTTCGGTAGGGTATCGAGCCCGGTACCGAACAAATACCGGTACCTCCGGTATTGCGATCGAGGGTATACCGGTACCTGGGGTATATTTGGGCGGGCGTACCGAACTTACCGAAGTGTCGGGTACCGGTATTGGAAAAATACAGAACTTACCGAAGTGTCGGGTACCGGTATTAGAAAAATACTGAACTTACCGAAGTGTCGGGTACCGGTATCGCGGCCATATCGAATTTACCGAAGGGTCGGGTACCGGTATTTACCGAGAAAAAACCCCCGGTATACCTCGGTACGTACCCTACCGAACTTTTTTTGGCCAATCGCGTGGCTCGTTGGGCGTGTTTTATACTTGATTCCAGGCTGTACCTGTTTTTCAGTGAAAACCGACCGGGTATACCCGTTTTTGGTTAGTGCCTTACTTGATATATTTGCAAAGTATCCGTCATTTTTCTCGTCAGTCTCTTGTGAATTAGGGAAGTGCACTATCGTGAAAGAATATTTTCCGCTGCAACCTAGTACACCCCCCCAGTCGTTATAAACCCATACCCAGCCAACCTACGCGTACAACAATATAAAGACAAAAGCGTGAATCAAATGGAAAATTAAGGATTAGTTGAACAAAGACCGAGTCCTTGGGGCTTAGCAGTTACAATCGGAGCTAAGTTAAATGGTTTTCCACGGTTTTGTATACACTATCGAGCTACTATTAACAAGAGGTTGAATCGAAATTCTTGCCCAATGCCGAACATGGAAGCACACATTGACACAGTTGCAGCCGCTAAATGTACTACCGTTTGTGGCGTACGAAGTGTGTATCACCAAAATTCAGTAGAACCAGCTGAACAAGATAAAACGGCCTGTGTGACACAGAATGGCAAAATGATTTTTAAAGATCTCTTGTTCAAGATTGCAAACGCCCCGTTCCTGTTCTCAAGAACGATGCCACTAGCCTTTTCAATGTTTTGTCCGAGCAGTGGTCTCTTAGTGCATATGGACGACTGCATGTGTTGATCGTCAACATGGGAAGGTCACCTAACCCTCTTGGAAAACGCTTTCAAAGCGATACAAGCAGCAGGTCTCACCCTCAAACCATCCAACGTTCAAGTTGGACCCAAAATAAGTTAAAGACTTAGGTCATATACGATCATCAGGTTGTATTCGACTTGGTGATGACCGCATCAACGCTATCATCAAAATTTACCAAAACCCACTAATATCAAGCAATTAAGATCAGTGGTAGGCATGGAAGACTTCGTAAAAAAACGTGTTCTCAATTTAGAAGCAACAATAGCCCCTTTGGTGGCTTTAACGAAGAAACAAGCGATCAAAGAAGTTGGTAAACGTTGGGGTCCTGAACAGGACCAGGTATTAGCACCAATACAACAACAACTCACTGAGGCACCTGTCTTGCACGTTCTGGATTTTTCCTAAAGCTTTCCATCACATGTCGATGCCAGCAATGGAGCAGCAATATAATTGTTAGCTCAGCAGGACGGGGACGACTTGAAAGTAATCGCTTAAAACACTTGACGATTCAATGATAGTCAACGCCATTACTCAGTCACACTAAAAAAATGCTACGCAGTAGTATTAGCCATACAATATTGGCGTCCTATTTATGGTGAAAAATATTTGTTTATGTAACTGACCATGCGGCACTAAGATACTTGTACTCGCTGCAAAATAGATCACATATATATGTTGACACGTTGGGCGATAGCGTTACAGTCATACGCCTTCACAGCCAAGCGTAAACCAAAGGGAAAATACACGTCTTTCCTGCCACATATTCATGGTTATTACCTTTGATCAACAAGAAGAAATGACTGAGCTAAGGTTAGCACCGGATATGCCAACAAGTTTCGGAATAACCCCCAAGACGAACGGGAATTCCCTATCAACCATACCAAGTGTCCCCAGATAAACTCGACGAACTAAAACCTGTCCGAAGAGATCGCGAGTCATTCAATGCCGCATCAGTATTTATTGTGTTTGTATCGCAATCGAATGAGTATCATTCGCGTTGATAGTCTCCAGTCTTGAAAACAAATGCAAGTATTTGTCCGGCGTTTTTCCCGCGGGCTCAGGGGTAGTTCCTCGCTGTGTTCAATGTTGCACAAATGCTCCAAGTGCGTTGGAGTAAAGTAAGGAGTATATTGGAGATTAAATGTCTCAGGTGCTTCGTGTACTCAGAGTATTTCGGGGTTCGATACTCCGGGATACTGCTCGTACTCGGAGTATTTCGGGGTTCGATACTCCGGGATACTGCTCGTACTCGGAGTATTTCGGGTATGAACACTCTCGATATTTCGTGTACTCGGAATATGTCGGGGTCCGATACTGCGGGTACTCCTTGTACTCGCAGTATTTGGGGCTTCAGTACTGCTCATACTCCAAGAACTCCGAGTATCCAGGCCGCCAGTACTCTAACTCGGAGTACGAAATGTACTCGAAGTCGGACTATACTCGGAGTGTGAAGTACGTTGGGAGCATCTTTGCATCATTAAAAAAACTCGGCCGCCATTGCTCCCAGGTTCTGGGAGTATGTGACTGGCGTTTGTAGCTTTTCAAAATTCACAGATGCTCCCATTACCTCGGAGTATAATTAGAGTTTTCTCTAGAAACAATACTTCAGGTACTTTGTGTACCCGCAGTATTTCGGTGTCCAATCTTCTCGATATGATACTCGGAGTACTCCAAGTAATTTAGATGTTTTTACTCCGAGTACTATTGCTTGTATTCGAGTATAAGTACTGTTCATCCTCCCAGTATACTCGGAGTATTTGGGCCTTCAGTACTGCTTATACTCCAAGTACTCCGAGTATTTAGGTCACCAGTACTCTAATACTCTCAGTACTCGGAGTACAAAAAGTACTCGATACTCCGAGTATACTCGGAGTATCGAGTATACAGCAGTATAGAAAAAAACGTAAAACAATAAGGCTGCTGCTGCTGTAAAATCTGTGAGTATACGGAGAGGCCAAAATCTGACGACTTGGGCCATCTGATTCTCAAACCGACAAAATTCCGGTCAGATTTTGCACAATCGGACTGCATAGATAGGACGGTGCTTTCGTTTTTGACATCGACAAATACAAATCTGAAGCTCGAAATCGAACCGCATAGGAAACGTCCTTTTGAGAATCCGATTTTCAAATCGAAAAATGGAATGGTCGCAACATGCAAGATGTTATCCCTGCTGCTGCTGCTGCTGCTGTACCGATTCAGAGTCACAGTTGCTGTTGTGAAGTATCGAGTATACAGCAGTATAGAAACAACCGTAAAATAATAAGGCTGCTGCTGCTGCTGTAAAGTCTATAAGTATACGGAAAGGCCAAAATCTGACGACTTGGGACATCTGATTCTCAAATCGAAAAATTCCCGGTCAGATTTTGCACTATCGGACTGCATAGATAGGACGGTGCTTTCGTTTTTGACATCGAAAAATATAAATCTGAAGTTTGAAATCGAACCGCATAGGAAACGGCCTTTTGATAATCCGATTTTCAAATCGAAAAATGGAATGGTCTCAACATTCAAGACGTTATCCCTGCTGCTGCTGCTGCTGTACCGATTCAGAGTCACCGTTGCTGTTGCGAGCTGACGAGGCGGTCTAGTGAGGCGTGGCATGTACTCTTGAGACTCATACCCGCGACCTTCGCAGCTCATCACAACCCCCCTTCCCCTTGTTCAAATAAAAGATTCAACAAAGATGTGGAACTCCCAAAGGTCAGTCAGTGCTCGGCGTGTTTGCGTGCTGGTCTGCTCGGTGCGTTCTGCTGTCCTCGGCGTGTCGCACACACCCCACCTCTGATGCTGATACTCCGCAGAGGCGCATGATGTTTGCTAGGCTGTCGAGGCGTGCAAAGACTAGTGCGACGCTGCTTCTGTACGCCAAGAACGGGTTTTGAGAGTCGAGCGGACGAGGGGGTACCCGGGATGTGATTTACGGGGGTCACTTATCCACTTGATTATCTCGGTCACTTTATTCATTGATTATCTGTCACGCTTTTTGAATTTCCAAATGACCACTCCTGTCTGTTTCACAGACTGGAGAATAAGCGCGACAAACTTGTTTTAATCGGTTGACTAGGAAACACTACGAGAAACGCAACAAGCAGAATACGTAGAGTATATCGACTACATACTTGACTCTAGTGCATACCTACCTGACAAAGAAACGCTAAAAACTACCGGTATGTCGTACTTGTCAGTACACACGGGTTGTTGTTTAACTCGTACTCACCAGGTCACCGTCGAAAAAGAAACACGTTTCGCGATCAGCTAGTTCTACATAATGCCCTCATTGGACAAGTGTTACGTGCATACCACGATCCTCTTCTACCAGGAGGACACCTTGCATTCCGACCTATGAACGATAGAATCCGCCGGAAATACTGGTGGCTGATTATGAATCGCGACGTACATAAATGGTGCCAAGAATGTCAAGCATGCCAACGTCGGAAAACAATTTACAATGTACAGTATGATCGCGTCGTGGGGTGCTGTGATTAATGGTACGATACGTAGAGTGGTTTTATAAGACTGTACGGGTATTATTCCGAAGTTGTTCGTGGTATGGGGGGGGATAATTAATTATGCGGCGGATTGGCACGTACGTAATGGAAAAGACGTACGTAGCATAATGCTTCCTAGGACTGTACAACTACAGTCAGCCTAGAGGGCTCCGTTCTCGGTCAGTCAAAACAAACCTAAAAACACACAATACCAAAAAGGGAAAAAGGAAGAGAACTTGGTCTGATATGAGCTTGAATGACTGCGTACGGAGTCTGAGCATAGCTATCGTTACCGCAACGTATTGTTGAAGGTTACATACGGAGATCTGTTGTGTAGCACTAGAGCTCGGAGGAGGATTGCTTGAAACAAGTCTGGAGTTCGCAGGCAGAAGACTGGCCTTTGCAGGAAGCTGTTGAGACACGAGACGGACGAACCAACCTGAAGCCATCACGGAAGGAAACGAACAAGAAGTGGTAAGAGACTGGGGACAGGGGATTGAAGACCTGAGTACGTACGTCTTTGATAGCTCTTATCCTTCGTTACATGGGGCTTCAGCTGAGATTTGCGTGGGGACGTTTACAGGTTGACTCAAATGTACAGGTACAGCAGCATGTAGAAATAAAGCAGCAGGCCATCTTTTTTATTCAAGCTCATAAAATAATGTAAATATACTAGGCAGTCTAAACATGAATGATTTTATGGGATTGTTTACAGGTTGATCCTCTCGTTTGACTCACAGGTAGGAATACAGCAGCAATCTAAGCCATCTTTGCTTCTTGCTTCAAGTAGAGCGCCTGGCAGATTTTCTGGTCTTGAGATGCTCTCCTTTCTTGTGCTCCTGCAGGCTCTATTGTTTCGCTCTACACTCTTCATGCAGACATCGTACTCAATCTACTTGTACCTGAGCAATGCTATATGTAGCTGCTGTAAATGTGACTGCCTCTGCTTAGGGGTGTTGTAAATGTTACTGCCTTTGCTTGGGGTAGTCGCTCTGTCGCTCTTATCTAAAATCTGTTGTCATCCATGGGCAGCTGTTCGATAAGGGGTCGTACTGCTGTACGTAAATACTCGTAATAGTACGTATGTGGAACAGCCTGTCGCTCGTAGATAGAGAGAGCTAGATATGATATACACACTGTACATACTCGTACGTACGCGTAGATCTGTACATGCATATGGTTTTGTAGGATGTTCGAGTTTTTATTCTGACAGGTTATCACAGGTGTCACGAACACCATGCGCTTCAATAAAGCCCCACACGCAGACACGCAGGCGATAGAAACAGAAACTTGGTAGGTTTCCAAGTCTTGCGGAGGTTTTCTTGATACGGGTTACGGGGTTGTTCGAGTTTTCGAGTTTTGATTTTCGTCTGCTATTTGGCCACCGCGAGCGCTACAGTTTGAACCTCGGCATGAAACTAGGCTCATTGGAACGATCTTGTGTAGGGCTATCGACGGTGTTGAAAGCAATGCGTGGGAGCATGTAGGATATATGTATCATCTGGCGGATTGTTTGCATGAAAAAACAGGTTGCAGTATATGGATGATCCATCCCCAACGAAAAATGATACGTACGTGCTGCAGCAACAATACAGCAACCACAGCCTACCGTTATACTCGTACGAGTCCCAACAAGCTCGTATGCATATACATGCTTGCTGTCGAAGTGGCGAGGTGTGGCTGAGGACATTGTGTGCATCGGTAGGGGAAATTAACTAATTCGTGAATTGCTCCGCAAGACATTCATTTATTTTTGTTTAGGTATTCAATCAAGTACGTAAGCATTGTCTACTGTCAAGCTCGGGGGGTGTCTGCTCATGTCTAACCGTTAAGCCAGTAATATGTGTATAATATAGTGATATTATTATTTCGTTTTATGATCTCGTTTTAAAAAGATTCCTTGTCCGTCTATGTATGTCCAGGCAGGATGGTGAGAACGGAGTGAAATTATGATTTCGTTTTATGATTTCGTTTTTAAAATATTACACACCATTTACTCGTACATGTACCTACTACTGCTGTATATATAGTCAAAATAGAGCACGTTTATGAGTATAGAGTATTATATGTATATATTATTTTTGGGGATACTTGTTTATTGCGCCTTGTATAGTGTGAGGTATCGATTGATTGATTTGTTTGGGAATTAAATTGAGTCAATGTGGAATAATCGATTGGTTTGGAGGATTGCCAATTACTGTACAAGTCTGTGGGTCGCATTTTCGTTTGTCCGACTTCGTTTAAGTACTTGTTGCGTGAAAAATCACTACAGGAAAGTGCCTACGTTCATCATACAGGTTGAAAATGAGTTCGGGTTTGTTGGTTGATCTACACTTGTTGCATACTAAGAACGATCACAAGACAAGGGCTTTTTGCAGGCAGTTTGGCTTTTTGCAGGCAATTTGGTTTTAGCCTTTGTGATGGTGATTTTCTTCGCAGGTTCTACAGGCTCTGCAAGGTCGTTCTCACAGGTGTTTCAGGGGTAGTGATACTGCAAACTGGTTCTAGTTTTCAATTCTGTATGGGGAATGTAAGCCTTTCTTTAGCTGCTCTTTGTCATGCCGAGAACTTACCGGAATTGGAAACATCGTTTAGAGATATTATCATAGGGAGTCGGGAACGGGGGAAGCTCGATAACAGTACGTTGGAATTTCGAGGATTGTAGAGAATGCATTGATATTAGTCAATGGAAACAAAATTATATGTCAGATGTTAGTGGAGCTAAACAAGTCATGAGAATTACTACATACAGCGGAGCTACATGCATTCGGGGAGCTACTATACCAATACTTTCGAAGATGCATAGAAAATTACTACTAATAGTTATACATGAATATATGTAGACCCTGAAACCTTTATCGATTGTTACTCTATTAATGGATGTTCATACCTCGATAGATGTTTACCAAATTATAGGTTCTACTGTTCCAGATTCGTAGAGATAATGTGTAAAGGATGATATAGCTAATGCCTACAATGAGATTGATGCGTCTTAGATACCTAGGGGATTCCATACGTTACTATGTTAGTGAAGACTCGAGCTTTCGAAGGGTTGCATATATATATGTTTTTTTATGGTAAGTAGGACAACTTTCAATAAATCAGGAAGGTAGATATACATGTACTCCAAACCTTTTCCCACCCATATTGTCCCGAGCCACTGTTTATGCCCGTTTGATGGAGACAACCCGGTGTTACTAGACGTTGTCGATCCCCTGAACTCCACTTGTCTCCCTGGACTACATCGTTGGACACCATATTCGCCTTGCACTGCGCAGCTTCGTCGAGTACATCGGGTACAACACAGCGTCGTCGAGTCCGTCGTGTACTGCACAGCTTCGTCGAGTACATCGGGTACAACACAGCGTCGTCGAGTCCGTCGTGTACTGCACAGCTTCGTCGAGTACATCGGGTACAACACAGCGACGTCGAGTTCATCTTGCTCTACAGGACAGCAAAGCGAGATGTTTCGTCAAAGGGAAACGGGCGGCGTCCCGGGGAGGGGGGGGGGAGTGATGGAAGGGAAGAACGTAACAGGGTCATCAAACGGCCATGGCAGGAAGAGGAGGACCTTTTTTGGGACCTTTTATTGGACCTTATCCGAGGGGAGGCCCGCCACAGGGGGGCCCGCCACAGAGCGAGCAGGCTGGAGGCCCACCACAGGACGGTCAGGTTGGATGGGGTCCGCAGGGTGGTGCAAGACAAGGGGCAACAGGACCGGCAAATCCTGTAGGAGCGGGAAGCGGGTATAATGAGATGGCCCCTCCCCCTCTACGGTCGCCCTTTGGAGTCGGAGGACGATGGGGTCCACAGGTAGCCCCAAGAGAAGCACAACCGAGCCCTAGATCACGGTGGGGACCTCCGATGGTGCCAAGGCCGACGCGGAAACAACGACCAGGGTTCGCTAGCCAACAGCAGCCAGGGTTCGCTGTCAACAGCAGCCAGGGTTCGCTGGTGAACAGCAGCCAGGGTTCGCTGGTCAACAGCAGCCAGGGTTCGCTGATCAACAGCAGTCAGGGTTCACTGGTCAACAGCAGCCAGGGTTCATGAGACCAGCGGGAACTCAGGGGTGGCAGGCACCGTGGGGTGGTCAACCCATGATGCAGGGGTGGGGACCCCAGGAAGGACAACCACCCATCCCACTAGGAACTGATGGATCGCGGGTCGGACAGCTTAATCCGTTATACGGCATAACCGGGGGGTACTCTAAAGACGCCTAACGCATGGTCGACCACCTAGTCAAGGAAATGGGGGTAGAAGGACGGGAGAGCGCTTACGAGTCGGCGCTGCACCGGGAGCGGTGAGGAGGCTCTCGAACACCCCAGCCGGCGACTTCCGATTGCGGTGCTGGTGGATACTGGGTCGGCGGAAACTACGTGTCACGTCAGTTCATCGTGTCCATTGAGGAACGTAATGTTTGGGCAAACTCGCTGGTGAGTCCAACGGGAAAGGGCCTACTCAGCGCAGCAAACCCAAAGAACAGCGCCGTAACCCCGATGGAAGTGGTAGGCTCGTGCTTGCTACCGCTGGTCTTTGCCCCGGTCGACCAGATCTTCCGTGTGAAGTTCCGGGTGGTGAAAGAACTTCCGTACGCGATGGTGCTTGGGGCTGCGTTCATGATGGCTCATCGAAGTATCATCAGTTTCGATGGTGAGGAGGGTTTCCGGCCGACACCATCTTCATCGTGGGTACCATTCGCCCCGAAGCAGGTCAGAGAGGCTGCAACAGGAGCGATGTATGCCGAGTGGGACCACTATTGCGCGGTGAAACCATCGACAGACGAGCAAGAATCGGAACAGTAGGAGGAACCTAAGATTCCGGCGGGGATTATGGAGTTAGGAAGCTCTGTATGGGAGGACGAAGGCACTCTGCACTGGAAACTACGCATTGCGAAAGACGTAGAGGTTCAGGGAGGTACTAGTATCCGGGTAGATGATTTTGTCAAAGGCCCTCAACCTCAAGTACAACAGCTCGTAGTGGTAGAGCCAACTAACCGCTATGATCTTAAGCTAGGAGTGGATCTAGGAGTACCAAGGGGAGCACTGTGATGGTTCCCGGGTATGCCGCTCCAATGCAAGTTGTCGAATGTTACCCAGGATAACGTGAAGATCCAGGGGGGCATCGTGGTTGCGACGGTTTACGCTGTCAACAATTACGATCGGGAACGCATGAAGTCACTCATGAACCCGGTGCCGGAGGAACCGACAGGCCCAGAACAGGATGAGGTGATCAAGGAGAAAGACAAGGATAGACCACCGGAGTACCTCGACAAAGGTGGTGAAATCGCAGATACTCCGAGCGAAATCCCCACGGTGGATGTGGCCCGTCGAAAACCCTTGAAGACCATTGGGGGCTGCTTCGAGATTATAGCAAAGTGGTGGCGCCCATTTCCGATTTGCTGAGAGATCCAAGGTTCAGAACCAAGAGAGCGAAGAAAGAGAAAGTTCCGTGGGGAGAAGAACAGAACAAGGCTTTTATTGCGCTTATCGAGGCTTTGACGTCACCTCCAATTTTAGCCCTGCCGGTGTGGACATAACCGTTCTTGCTGTACACCGACGCCAGTGAGATAGGAGCAGAGGCGGTGCTAACGTAAAGCACCGAAGGAGTGGAGAAGGTGATCGCGTATGCCAGCAAGACGAAAACTTAGGAGTGGAAGGTGTGGACGAAACTAGTACTCAAAGTCTTGTAATGCTGGCAGCCGTCGCATTCACACCCGCAGACCCATCTGAGACAGTTACTCAACAGGCCGAGCTTGTTATTGCACCGGAGCTTCCAGTGGTAGTCATGTTCGACCGTGGGGGGGAAGGCAGCATCCTTGCATCGGAGGGATTGCTGACGGTCAGAGGAGCGGTAGACCAGGACTGGGTAGACCAGGACTGGACAGCACTGGAATGCATCAGAGCAAACGGACTGGACAACGGTGCGAGGCTACTTAGGGTGACAACAGGGTCGCAGGAATGCCTAAGCATGTTGAGAGAGGTGAAACCAGACGTGGTGGTCGGTGACGCCTGCAGGAGGTTTGAAGGGGTGCGAGAGAAGGGAGGAGGATCCGGGGCGAGCAGCTTAGCCCAAGCTTCCATCGCCTCAGACGCGCGAGTTTTTATACTCGAATGTTTGGGCAACCTTCTGCGAACGACGGAATGGAACGACGAGATTCTCCCCACTTTGGAACGAGAGTCATACATCGTGGACAAGGCGGAGATATTGGCGAGCCAAGTAGGGATTCCGTGGAGGAGGAAACGGACTTCGTGGTAGGAATCAAGGGAGGCCTTGCCACGAAGGAGAAGCTGACCGTTTGGAAGCGGAGGTTGGAGAAGGTAAAGCAACCAGTTCAGGAATTGGGGGAATTTCTGGGACGAAGAAGTGCATACTTCCTGAAGAGAGGTGTCGGAGAGCGAGCGATTTATTCGTTCAACGAACCCATCATCTCTTTCAACCGTGGTCACATCATGGGGGAAAAGCCAACCGAAGGGTATGTCGCACCCCCAGCGGATGTGGCACGCCTTGAAGAAGCTGAGGAGTTGCACTTCAACGACTACGCCAAGATCACCACATAACAGCAACACTATGTGATCCCGCAGACGGTCAGCCAAAGAGCAGCGGCGAACGTCATCGCAGATTTCACGTCTCCTCCAATGCTACGAGCAGTGTATTTGAACTAGTTGTTCAAGGCTTACTGGGAAAACGGGTGCCAGACGTCGTGGAACTGGAAGGATTGGCCTGCATGGTGTTCGAAGATTATCTCGCAGCAGCAGAAGTCTTTGGGGTGACGAGAGCGGTCACGAGATCACAGGCGAAGGCCACTTCCCAGGAGCCGGAGGTTGTCTGGGAGGCAGAACCGCCGTTACCTGAGGAGGAGGAGATGGAGAATGCACCGGCGCAGGCAATCACTACTACTGAGCTACCAGTGGAAGTTGATCGCCCACGAACACGCAAGGGACAGAGAGAGCCCATCCCGAAACCGAAACGGCAACGAGACCCTTTGGAGGAATCACTGAAGGACACAAGCAGCCGTTCAAGCGGATCAGGGAAAGGGGCCAAGGGGTCCCAGCGGTCGGAGCCGTCCATGCTGGAAAGAGTGACAGCGATTCTCCAGGATACGCCACAACTGATGCAGAGGCAGTGCGAAGATATGGTACTTGGCAGGATTCGGAAAGAACTCCAGCAAGTGGGAAACCGAGGAGCAGGAGGTGGCGAATATGTGATGGACGACAACGACCTCGTGTGGGCAGCATCTCTGGGAAAGGTTCCACGACTTGCAGTTCCCCAATATCTCGTTCCAGGGATTATGGCGCTGGCACACAGCACCTACGGGCATCCAGAGACGGCGACAACTACAGCCTTGATTGGTCGTCGGTATTGTTGGCCCACCCTCATCAGGGACGTGAGAGACTACTTCCTCTCGTGTGGGTGCAGGCGTCGCAAACGATCAGCGAATCAACGGGTTGCCATACTACCGGCAAGGTTTCAGCGACCCGGGGAGGTACTCGAGGTCGACATCCAGGACATGGGGGTGAAGTCGGACGCAGGAAACAAGGTTCTACTGGTGGCAGTCGAAAAAGTCAGCAAGGTATTGTTTGCCTTCCCACTCCCCACGAAAGAAGCACTCGGAGTAGCCAAGAAACTGCTTGAAGTGATGCTTACTTTTGGGCTACCGCTGTATGTTCGCAGTGATCCGGGATCCGAGTTCACGGCAGAGGTGATGCAACACTTATGCAAGTGGTTGAACGTGACCATCGCCTATGGGCCTGCCGACCATCCTCGTGCGCAGGGGACGGTGGAGAAACTGGGGGGGTGGCTACATGAAACACTAGGAGAACTGTGCAAGACCTGGCCTCGCAGATGGGACGAGTACCTACAACCGGCATTGTGGATCCATCGTACCACGCCGGACCTGCACTTGCCAGGGAAGCCAACTCCCTTCCGTCTTTTCTTCGGTCGTGATGCTCGCACGCAACTTGATGCTACGCACCCCGAGATCGATGGTGGTGATTTCAGGGGCAGTATGCACAGTTACGTGGCCGACAAACGTCAAGCGTACAAGGAGGTATGGAATGTACCGGTGGCTCTATTGAAAAGGCATGATGACAGGCAGAAAACTCGTGAGAGTCGGAATGCTGGAATCGGTCGGACCTCGGTAGGAACCCGTGTTGTTGTCGGGGACAAGGTGCTGGTGAAGGAGGCGGAGTCTGCGATGGCAAAGGAGAGGATACATCATAAACTAGCCCACGAGCACTGGACCGGACCTTGGGAGGTGACTGAAGTTGTCTTACCAAGACTCAGCTACATCGTCACGATGAATGGGCTAGGGATTCGCCGACGGAGGGCGTCAGCAGCGAACATCAAGATGTTCCACTTACGTCCGGACAACCTCCGTCACGACTTCGAGGACGGGTTTGCTCACCTGGCATGGGGAGTTGCTTCGGACTTGCGGAGCTGTCGATTGTAGCGTCGCCTAGGTATACTCTAATAGACAGAGAGGCTGTGATGGGTAAGGGCAGCGCTTGGAAGTGGCGATACAAGGGACGATTCGTGGATGGCACAGAGACGCAGTGGCTGTCCGAAGAGGAGGCGCGAGACAGTTTCACCCCCTTACAGCTGGACGTTTTCCATGCACTGTGGGAGACGTATCACGGAGCGGAGTGCCGGGCAAGGCCGACTTCGACGCTATCGCGGAAGGAAAGAGATGGGATCGACCGTGAACATGCGTTGAAACAACACCCCGTAGGAACCGTGATCTGGAAGGAATTCGCGGACGCTGAAGGAAACAAGAAGCGTCACCTTTGAAAGATCTTCGACTACAAGTCACCGTACTGGCGGGTTCGGTACGCAGACGGAGATTGGGAGGAACCCAACGAACGTGAGATCCTGAAAGCTAGGAGAGCCGGAAATTCGCAATCCGGTTCTCTGTAAACCCGAGGAAGTGAAGTGGATTTCGATGGAGAACGGGAGAAGACGTTAGCCGAAGATCGACTAACGAGCAGGATCAAGACCTCGGCCTACCCGAGTTAACGGAAAAAGCCGGGAAGTGGTGGATAAGAGGCTTTCAGCTGGTGCGCTTGATGAGAAATTCCAGCAAGTCCAGCAGTACCGATCTGGGACCTAATGCGGAAAAGCGCGAGGCCCAGGGTCCCTACCCCCGGGGTGACGCCTTTCCGTGGAAATAGTAGACGCCACTCATCGAGCCTTACGGCAATCGGAACATGACAAAGTTTGGGAAAAGGCCCTCACTCTTTCTCCAGTGTGTCCGCAGCCCGGTTAGCACGGTATTCTTAGGAAACCGTGCTGGGGGGGTGTTGCGGCGGATTGGCACGTACGTAACGTAAAATACGCACGTAGCGGAATGCTTCCTAGGACTGTACAACTCCAGTCAGCCTAGAGGCCTCCGTTCTCGGTCAGTCAAAACAAACCCTAAAACACACAATACCAAAGAGGGAAAAAGGAAGAGAACTTGGTCTGATATGAGCTTGAATGACTGCGTACCGAGTCTGAGCATAGCGATTGTTACCGCAAGGTATTGTTGAAGGGTTCATACGGAGATCTGTTGTGTAGAACTAGAGCTCGAAGGAGGATTGCTTGAAACGAGTCTGGAGTTCGCAGGCAGAAGACTGGCCTTTGCAGTAAGCTGTTGAGACACGAGACGGACGAACCAACCTCAAGACATCACGGAAGGAAACGAACAAGAAGTGGTAAGAGACTGGGGACAGGGGATTGAAGACCTGAGCACGTACGTCTTTGATAGCTCCTTTCCTTCGCTACAATTAATTTAGCGAAAGAGCGAAAATAATATGGAGGTGCATTTAATTAATTTATTCTGCAAAAGGGGCCGGAAGTATTCATTTATTAAGTCGTCGACCGACGTCGCCGGTTGCACGGTTACGTGCGTTCGGAAAATTTCCGCCAACGTGCATTTCGTTCGTGGTAGAAATCACCCACGACCTCGGCCTAATTACTTCCCGCACTCTACCCGGCTGACACTTCGTGCCGTTTGCGTTGGCCGCTTCACGGATTCCGTAGCCGTTTGCGATGGCAACGATGCCGGTCCCCTGCAAGACGTTGAAGGCGATGGCGCCTTGACATACCACTCGCTTTAGGTGTAGGCAGTCGGTGGTGGGCGATCTTTGCCTGGGAGGTGTGAATAAAGACGTCAGGCTTGTGGTGCAAGAAGTCAAAACAGAGTGACAGATGGGGGAGGGGGCCGGGTGGGGGTTACCTTCCATAATCGTCTAGCAAGTATCTATCCATATATGGCCAATCCCTGCAAGGGAGAGATCTTATCCTCAATCGGGCCAATCACAAGGAGCGAGCAATACCGCTAGATCCCGATCGATCGCAAACGACAGTTGGGAATGTGTCACCGTGCCTTTTCTTGCGTACATATCACCTTTGTGAATCGTACGCTTGCTCTGCCTCCCATAGGCGTAGCGGTGATCTCCACTGTATTAAATAAAATTATTATAGATACGTCAGCTGTGAGTTCGTATTGTAGTGTCCAGCCGAGCAAAAACGCGATTCCAGGTAAATACAACTTACAGAAACATACGTACATTAGCATGCACAACCGCATGTAAGTAACTCAACAATTATACTGCTACAGTTCCCAAATCGCCGGTTGATCAAGACTGCATTCGATAGTTCGGGCCGTGTGACTGTCTCTTCTCTCCCATAGTTGTACGTAGCCTTCACGAATATAATTTTCTCTGACGCCTATTGTTGTAGTGGTCTGCAGTCACCAGCCATATAATAACAACAAAACCAAGTCGCAGGACATACGGCAAGTAAATGCAATGCCCAAATAACTCAACGAATTATCTGTTGTAGTCGTAATTAACACATCAAGTTACACTGGGGAAAGGCCACTCGGCAAACAATACCACCAGGCTGAACTCACAACGCATGGCAGCATGTAGGAATATGGCGACACGTCCACCGTTGCCAATAAAACGGGTCGTAGTTTTTATTGCAAATTTCCCAACACCGTTTGTTTGTTTATTCTAGCTCTTGCTGTAAACAACAGGAAACTAAGTGCTCTAGCCATGTAAACAACAGGAAACTAATTGCCCTCGCCATGCATGAGCATGGTCTATCACACGTGAGCGATCACATGCCAGGCCTCTCGGAACGCCAAATACTGCACCAAATACGCCCGACAAAGGCTCTTTGTAAGACATCATGAATAATAATGCCGTCTGACAACTGAACCATTACAGCTGTCGATCCCAACCCAGCGGGAGAAAATCAGAATATGGCACCTATCACGCAACACAAAACAAGAAATGAGTGCATCAATATAACCCACAATAGTACATAATTATTGACAACTACTCTACGTAGCTATCTCACAACGCTAAAATCTGCTAATATTATCGTGTTAATCCTGTTCATCTAGACACCCGCGTGCTACTAGCACGTACTGGAGCCCTAGGCTGTCTTGTCCGTTGTGTATATTATTAATAGTCTACGTTCTCCAGGAACGGGCCTATTTGTGGTACTTCCGGAGGCACATGTCGCGATGCAAGAAGTATGATTCCCTATGATATCATGTACATAATTTCGCTGTATGCATACCACGAGAATAAGATGTTTTCACGTTGCCGCAACTCTGCCGCCAGGGCAAGCAGTATAACATACTGGCCCAAACTTTCCGCAAACCCTTCAAATCACAAAATATTTTCCTGCGGGAACAAATCAATTTATTGCCTGTGACACCCGGCCCCCGCTTCGTACATTCTCCAAAATCCTACGATACAACGTCATTTTGTTTAATTAATTCATACGAATTCAAGTCATTAATTAGTTTTCACATTCGAAGGACACGATAACGATATCTCAATTACCAACAGGCCATCTACCTGTAGAGCGACCGTTCCAAAGAATGTCTGTCGACTTCGTCGGCTTCGTCGAGTCTGAATCAGTTTTTTTATTGGCCGCCGGTGTCAAATGCAAAATAGTCCTATCTTTGATGGGTCACCTCGCAAGGTTCACATTACTGACACAATTGCCAAACAAAACAGCTCACGAAATTGCAAGTGCCATTATTGATCGCATCATTGGCATTTTCGGTCCACGAGACAATTTGCACTCAGATCAAAAGCCGGAGGTTGAGAATGAAATAATTTTCCACTTACAAAGTATACTTGGGTACAAGAAAACCCGGACGACACCCTATCGACCCCAGGGCAATTACGTATCTGAACGTGTGCATTCAAAAATTCATGCAATGTTAGCGATGTATAGTTGAATTTAACAAGATAATTGGGCATTTCTCTTGTCGTTTGTTCAACTTGCTCACATCTTTTTGTGCAACAGTGCATGAAACACCGTTATTTGAATATTTGGTAGACAGGCCAGACTGCCAGTTGACATAATACTCGGTATTCTTCACGTAGGAAGTACAACATATATAGAAGTGTTTGCACAAAATACCCAAGACAGCTTGCGATTGGCAAACGAGTGCGCGCATCGGTACTTATGATAACGTGCAACAAAACAGGCAGCTAACAATTCAAACCTCTCGCCATATCCGATTTTCAAACCTGGACAGAAGGTACTGATATACAGCACCTCCCAGGACAAAGATGGTCCAAATATATAACTACTATACTGTGGTGATGACCTTATATACTCTACCCTTGACATGCTCCAGTAGTGTATCAAGTGTGACGCGCGAACGAGACACAATTTGTATCAATACACCTTGCTCACATCAAACAGTACCATCAGCGGGCGAAACCACTAGCACCTCAATTTGGGAAACTGGAAAATTTATTTTTGGAAAAACAAATCCCATGACCTGCGCTGAATAGGTAGGGATGTGAGTCGGCACGACTTAAGTCGCCGACTAGTTACTAGTCGGACTAATAGTCAGGTTGAAACGGAGGTGTCGACTTTCCGACTTATTGGGTTTCCTTAACTGTAGGAGGGCTTTTTTAGTGCGGGGTACAGCTTTGAACGTGAATTGCTGCGGCCTGCGGATACCCTCACATGCCCTGTGACACTGCAGCGCACAGCGGGAGATCCACACACACACGCACACATGGCGGAACAATCCATCTCTCTCGACGGTGCCGACGGCGTCAGCCCTGGCGCACCCGATGCCAACGCCGAGGGCGGAGATCCCGTCGGCGAAGTTGCGGCCAGTATCGGCTCGTGGACCACCTTGGCGAGTGCACGCGACCCCGAAACGGTGATCTACCGCGTGAAGCACGAGCAGAGGCGCAGCAAGCCGCTCAGATCCAACAACCCGCTGTGGAAGTTTTAGGAGTTGCCGTCGTCATCGACGCGCGCGTTTCGCGCAAGGTTGGGAGAGACGTTAATAAACGAACAACATCACGGAGGGATCCAAGACCTTTTCTTCTGGGGATAACTTTTGCATCGCTATCTTGGTGATGAGTTCGCTTTTTCGCTCGTATCGCCACCAGGTAGTATTGCGACTCAAACAATTGCTGTCACGTTCCTCTAGTCCGGGGTAGATCTATACCTGGTACATGCGTTGTACCTCTCGTTTTTTGTGAATTTCTTGTGTAAACTGAAGTTTGTTTGAGTTTTTCGTTCGAAATATATGTGAATCTACAGTAGGTCATATTATTTGCGCTTTTTTTGCGTAAAATGAAGACAAATAGCGTATGTTTGGCCTCCGGCGGCGCCTTCGGCGGGATCTCCCGGAGGCGCCTCCGGCGGGCCCTCCGTGGGCGCCTCCAGCGGGGCCCCCTCGGCCGGTTTGTTTGTTTTTGGCTCGACAAGTCGGCTGGCTTGCCGACTAAAACGCCGACTAGCGACTAGTTATTAGTCGTGAAATGAAACCGACTCACAGCCCTAGCGCTGAACCATCAAAACCAAACTCTACCCAGAAATGAGTTATATATCGTTGACAGGGTAGTCAGCGACAAACGTGATCCTGGCAGAAAAAGTTCCCACAATTACAAGTACCTTTTATGTCTGCAAGGCTATGGTCCTGAATCAGATATAAATTATCGAGCAGACGAAGTACCACAATGCCACGAACTAATTGCCGCATACAGAACCGCTAATAATGGTCTGATTCATCGTTTTTCCCACACTGATGCCGTCTATTAATAGTAACGTTCGATAACGGAACAGTGTTTCAAACAAGAACCGAGCAAAACTCCAGTTTAGCGTTTTACAAAATCAATACAACCAGTCGATGCTCAGCAGCAGATGTAAGGGACACGAAAGCCTATTTTAGGCATAATCGTGAAAAGGAACCAAGATTTACCACGGTGAAAAAGAAACATACGTTTGCGCGTATGGGGACATGGAAACAAGTGATAAATTGCACCTGCCAGGTACGTGCTTATATCGTTAATGGAAACTGGTTTCGTAAACCGAACGATATACGACAAAAATGAATCCCACAATCACCGTTTGATACGTAGTCTGGCATGGATCAAGGCATACTATTAGTAGACGAACAGAAAATCAACACATGGTAAGTCTTACATGTGTATCGGATCAATACCCAAACTGCACGGTCCACGCGAAAATAATCTGCAACGCTATAAGACGTTGATTGATGATATTAAACTGGTAAGTGTTATTTAACACACCAGCAACAAGAGTACAATTAACTCAAAAGACAACAAATCGAGATTATACATTGATCGAAGTATTACTGAGGTATTCATTGGTACATATCTAGCACACCTTGAATCATTTTGAGGGTAGCAGAAGTTCCTTTTAATAAAATAATTCGCCCATGCTCAATCACCTTCCATGGAAATGTTAACTTCGTGCCGCCACACCTAGGTTTGTATTGAAATATATAGGGAGGCATTCATATAAACTCCGAATATAAACGAAGCTGTTAACAGGCCAACTAACTACTGTATGGAGTCCTTATACTGGTTTGTGCTTTTTCAACACAACAATGAGGAGACGAACACCCAACACAAGTAAATTTAGCGAACGATCCAATATTTCGTACTACGATCCAATTACCTTTACCTCCATATAAAGTATCATTCCCTTACGGAATATTCGCCACAATTCATCTCTAACTTAGATGAATTGTAGCGCATAAATAGGGTTAGGGTTAGGGTTAGGGTTAGGGGAAAGTTCGTAAAGTAGTCGTTGCACATGTACCGATGGAATATACGCCAGAAGTGTTATCACATCCGAGAACAATTCCGAGGACCAAGACAACTCGGCTTAACCACCCGAGCTTCCTTGAAGTAGAGACGGACCAGGTATACCCGCCCGAATCTCACTCGATGGAAATATTATCCTTCCTTGCTCTAAATAAAAGAGGGAAAAGTGCAGGCCTCGGTAGCGGGTCCAACCTACCACATCACTTGGGACCTTTGTGGCTCTACAAAGGTAGGGCTTCATACGCTGCAGTAAATGCTACGACCCTGGGACCTAAAACAGTAAGAAACAATGCAACTTGTCCGGGTGAGTATACCAATATTCAATTCAAATAAATGTACAGCAATTGTTTACTCCTGCTGCAGTCAAGACAAGTTCGAAAATGTGAGAGTAAACCATCCTCAATAACACACAACACGGCGTTGCTGCTTTCTCGCCTGAGTTTTCCGGACGTACTGCCGCCATGCCCATATCGGTGTTGACTCGTTATCATCACAGACCACGGGCTGTCATATTATCTGAAAAAGTTCCTCTGCCGCCTGCCTATGGCAAAAATACCTTGTTGTCGTGGGCGAATATGCTTGATGCTGGTGTGCTGAAATTCGTTTCCTGTTGTATCGAGAAACTAAAAGAAGAACTCTGTATGAATAAATTATTTACTTATTCTACTCCAGCAGCCAAACCAAAACGCGATTACTTTGTCTGTAACCTAAGTATCCTTCGTACATTGTTGTGAAGAATATTGGGCATTTCACTAGCCGACAGAATAGTGCGATCATACCAAACCTTCAACTCAAACTATCCGCAACAACACATGCTGCTGCTCTTGGTTTGAGAAATAGTATCGCAAGTCACCTACCTTCTGTTGTCTGCAGTGATATACGTAGTGGTGCGGGGGAGTCCCAGCACTATATTGGTATCTCAGCATTGCAAACACCAAGCCAACCTATCAACTGAAAACATGTTCAGCCGCTCGCCCGCAGTCACGGCTCGTGTTAATAGGAGGACACGCTCGTTGCTGATGTGTGGATTTCTGTTCGTTGTGTTTTTCAAGTAGAGCGAAAACGTAAATTTTCATACGGCAATAAAATGCTGCTGCTATAGTCGACAAACATATTTTCAGTACAAAAGAAGGCCTTGGAAACATAGAACTTAATACGACCTACTCTCGTAGAAAAAATAGATACATCTCTAGATTTTGGAAGCATACGAGGGTAAACAGCTGTGCAGTTATGACATTAGTTACGTACGGTGGAGTTTGTTCAAAGGCGGCCTTTTGGAAAAGCGTGGACGCGGTGAATTTATATTGTTTATTACTCGTTGATCTCATGGTAGCTATACACGGTTGCCCAAGACGACAGCACAATGGGTCTTGCCGTTGCGTCACAAGACTATAGTCCAGTATTTACGATGCTAAGGTACACGAGACAGCGTGCCACGCTGCCACCCACCACAACACAACGTAGACCCGAAAGAGCGTCTTGGTGTCAGCCGTTCATTCCACTCCAACCTTTAGATGTACAATATTAGAGATCTAAACACAGAGGGAGTCGGCACCAGCTTGAGCATTCATTAGCTCCGGCCGTATCGGCTATCACGATATTTAAATAAACACCTCGTGACCCCTAATATGTTACGTTTGTCGGCATTGTTTGGGCTTGCCGTAAGGCCGCAATTCATGAGGAAGTTCAAATCATACTATACCATCATAGCTAGGATATCGAGCGATTATATATATGGGTTTATGTACGAATAAGTGTAACATAGCACACCTCACAAGCGGGAGTGATGTAAGCTACCGGAAGCAGCAGGTTTGACGGCATGTTATAGTGGAGCTTGTTGCAACAGTGGAAGGTCTGCATAGGGCCGATAACCGTATCGACGACGATCGCGGAGGCCATTCGGTCCAGTCGGGCCTTTCTGTCGTGTAAAGCTTCGCACTATGTGTTGTGTGGAGATGTGGGAACAAATCGACATGGTCTGTATCCTCGATTTGTCTAATTGAAGCTGCATCTGCGTTCGAACAATGTTCTATCAATCATGTACCTGAATGACGAACAAGGTACAACATTTCCTCGCCTCCACATATAACGCGATATTTAACTCTGACAAAGGGCAGCGTATAGTATCTAAGAAACATACTAGTACTCGTTTCAATTTCCCTGTTTCCCGTTTCGGGGGAAAACACTCGAAGTAAATATGGATCAGGCTATAAACTGGAATCGTCTTTTCTCTACCTCTGCGCGCGCGGTTTGCTCCAGAGGAAGCAAGTAGCCTCCAAAGAAATGTTGTCATTTTTATAATATTTTGAGCCAAGGTTCCATTTGATCTTCTGTTTTCTTTTGTTCGAAGGTTTTGTTCGCACATAAGGAAGTGCCGGTCATCGCATTCACTTTTGATTTGGTGCAATCGCTACAAGCCCCCCTGCTGGGGTCTGGGTGTTCACCGCTGGAGGGTTGTGGTCGCCCGCTTTTCAGAAATATGTGCAGGCAACTTGGGAGCTGCTGACTTCAGTAGACCATTCACCGCTGTTGTTGTGTTTATATGAAAATGATTACATACACCACATGTCGAGAACAAGCAAACACACGAACAAAACGCCAACAACACCAACAATAATCAACAGCAACCAGTCCGTGGGAAAAAAATACACTCTTTCGAAATACCTGCAGAAATGCTGTACTGCTGTGTACGACGGGGTACAGCAGCATTAGCAGCAGTTCATAACCTCATCTCCACACAAAATTCAACGTAGAAGTATTCACACAAATTTCAAGATAATACACTTACACTAGTTGCAAGACATAATTATAGTACTCCTTAAACCAAGATTTAGTTTGCCAAACGTTAAAAAAGGAAAAAAGAAAAATAACACTTTCCAAAACGTCAGTCGGAATCGAAAAATAGTCCAAACTGAACAAGATGAACGCTTTTGCTGAACGTTCAAGACAAGACGTTCTGCATAATAATTTCGAAAACAAACAAGAAAACGATTGGTTTTCAGGTGAACTCGATCTAGAAATTAGGTTATCGACAACGACTGTGTACTAGGATAAGCAAATCCACTAGTGGTGCAACCTACTAAACAACTCACAGGACGACCAAGGGAGTGCAACAGGCGATTTCAAAGCACACGATATATTTATATACATGTCGATGTAGCTATATAACGTAGTGCAAACTATTTTACACACTACGAAGCGTGTGGGTCCGGGGGCTGAGGGCAACTGGTTTACCAAAGTAACACGGAAGAAGAGGGGACATACCTTGCAGAATATATGTCTTGCTGGTCTGCTGAGACCGGTGATTGAGATTAAATTAAGGAGTGCACCTTGCAGAGGGCCTATCCTTGTCACAGCTTGCGCAATTGTGGATTTTTACTTCAACGTGTACTGAATTATCTTCAAAGCTCCTACCACGTACGTACGTAAATATCACGCATATTGCTAAAATTAGTTAATACCACGTACGTATATCGACTCTTTGGAACCCGGTACAGTGGCCGGGAAACTACAAAGAGCCTATAGGTATATATACCACCCGTCTACGTAGACAGAGCGTGCAGCACAGTGCACGTGTCATCATCCCACGAGCTTGCCATACAACTCGTTACGTTTCAAGTAGGACACCTCCATCCCTGCTTCAGCAGCCCGCGCTGCTCAGTGTGACCTATTGCGCCAGAATCGTCGGGTTTGTTCGTTTTGTTTCCCCTCTGAAGCCCCAAAGGGGTAAACTTCAGCTGGTATATACGACGCAAAAAGTAGGTACGCAACACTAGGTTGCTCCTAGCTCTATACGTTCTAGTGTCGTGTGTTATACGCGTTATCTCTTGCAGGCCTAAAATGTTACGCATGTACCTGTCATTAACGAAGGATACATCCAACAACGCACAATATGTATACGTGGGATTGAACCATTCAGGTCTAATACTGCAGGCTATGTCATCCGTACTGCAGTACTTTCTGTACTCTACAGTATTCGCAACCGTTTTACGCAAATTTAAAAAAAAACAAAATTCTACACTAATATCAATCTGTGTATTTTTGTATATATTGATTTCGTTGCTCGAAATATTGTTTCGTAAAAGTAAAAAACATGAATAAAATTGAGTTGCAACACTTGAATCAGAATCGAAAAAGAGTCAAACCTGAGCGAGATCTTCAAGATATATAACTCCCAAAACACTTAAACGGTGGGAAAAAGAAAAAAAAAGTAATAAACTGTACGAAACATATACCTGGTATACTTTGAAGTACTTATACCAGGTATTGACTTTCGAGTAGAATTTTTCTTTTCGAAATTGGCATAAACACGTTGCTATTACTGTATAGTGCCGAAAATACTGCAGTACGGATGACACAGTCTGCAGCAGTACAACTGGATGGTTCGAGTTTACCGGACAACCCATTGTATTTTGTTCTGATTTAGATTTTGTTTGCAGAACGTTTATCTTTAATTTAGCGCAAAAGCGTATATCTCGTTCGGTTTGGACTCTTTTTCGATTTCGACTGACACGGGGGGGGGGGGGGGGATGAACTACGAAAATGTACGGGCAATTACTGTGGATCCCTCATAATTTAGTTTTTGTATCAATCTGTCTTAGTGTTACGACTCGTACAAGTCGCCTCGTCCATTTCAACACTTTAAGCACCTCTCATTTTCCCTCCGTTTTCGTTGTCGGCATCTCCACTATACAACAAATAGCATATTCCTGCACACGTTCTGCTTCTGTTACGCCTACCAGTCTGACCGTAAATATAAGCAACATCCTAAATAGAGGCCATGGGGTACAGTATGGTCTCGAGCACATCGAATGGCAGCATCAAAAAAGTCGACCGCACATAAGGGCGGTTAACGACTTCCCTCTCATACCACCCTAGGCACCCCCATGCCGTCTGACGTCGACGCGTTTCCTCGACACTAAGATCCTGGCCCCCGCTCAGAGCCCGACCCAAGTACACAAATTCAACTATGTGTTTTTACACCTGGCCGGCTGCAGTGACGTGGAACAACACGTTGCCTCAATGATTCGTTTCCGGGGACATTATCTCAATTTTTACTACCGATACCATAAGCTCGAACGCCACACGCGCAGTCACGATCACGGTCGTCATCCTATACAATTATCATAGTGATCGCGATACAATGCCCGCCTCGTCAGCGTGCACCCGTCGTCATCCTATACAATTCTCATAGTGATCGCGATACAATGCCCGCTTCGTCAGCGTGCACCCTTCCCCACAACGTATACTCCCCCCCCCTCTGCTGCCCCCCCCCCCTATGAATATACCGGTATGATATATTTATAGGTTGGGTTGGCGTCGGTTGGCAACGACGCTGTAAAACACGCCACTCGCTGCGTGAGCTAGACAACCAGGGTGCCGTTTTTTTTTGTTATTTTGTTTGGCGGTCACCAAAGCTGGCGGTCGAGTAGATCATTTGTGCGGGGTGGAGAACCTTTGTTCCGCACAAGGGGAATGGTCGTATCACGTAGTGTTAATATGGTAAGGCGTCCGCGAGGCAGTTACATAGTAAAACCCATTGCTGTCTCCGGAAGTGGCCACACCAGAAATTAAATTAACTCATTGAAGCTGTCGTCCATATGCAAGTCCGCCTCAGAGGCGGTTCTTAGCAGGATGCAGCTCACCCTCCATGCGACTCGCCCAATACCTCACGGCGTTTCGCGCTTGGTGCAAGCAAAGTCTGCCTGGTTGGTGAAAACCCAACGCGCTCCGTCCCGGCATTGTAGGGATGCGAGGGTCTATGGTCATATGACTACGGCCGTGCACAACATGAGTACACCCCCCCCCCCCCCTCTGCTTCGCTTGCTGGAAATAGTCTATACTTCATACATACGTCCGATTCTTCACAATACTGGTCTTTACGCGTGTCCTCGCTAAACGCCTCGTTTCCTCCCGGGTTGTCCGTAGCACGATTTTACGTTCGCCTTTACATGGAAATGTGAAGAACTACGACATCCCATTGACCCATCGCCATATCGCCAGCTTCTTTAGTGTGCGTGCTGAATGTCGATCCAAGTCCTACCCCTGTACCTCGTATCTCAAACAAAGTTTCTTCGGACTATCTGATATAGGTATCCGAATGATGCGCACTTCGCCATTGGGGCGGAGAGACTGGTTCAAACCCAAGCTCACACTACACCTCAACTACAATATGTGACCAGGAAGCACTTGTACCGCATACTTCTACCTCTTTAGTGCGTTTCTCCGAACGTGACGGAGTTATTTTTCGTATTTTTGGGCCTGTTCCGACGACGTCCAGCGTCTGCGTTCACGCGGAGATGTCAACATGATCACCAACTATATCCTCGGCTGTATGTGCCAACTTAAACTGATCCAGGTAACAACTGCGACCTTCGCAGGATCACCGTGCTCCCCGAAAACCCCCGATTGACTGCACGAACACGTTGTGTCACATGACTGAGGTCGTGCTTCGAGTACCAGGACAACGACAAAGGAAGAGAGAGTCTCGAATTCTACTCGCAACATAATCAGCACCAGTAGGAGGGGATTTGCCATAATTATTGCCTGTCTAGGTCAACCGAGGATACAGGAAACACAACGGGACTATACAGCACAGCCACTGTTGCACCACGACTGCTGAGAGCAACAACAAGCGGGGAAATACTCGACAAAAAGCCCGCTGCTCAAGTTCGACGATGGTTTAGACAGCGACATATAGCCTAGATGGGCATAAATCGCCGAGAAAGGAAAATTCCTCCCTGAACACGTCATTCATGTCATCGCTGAGGTCGCTGGAGTGACTAAATACCTTCCTGAGGTCGCCAACACCATCGCCCTGTAAATGCTGGAACTTAACATAGCCCGGAGTCGTTTCCCATAACAATTCCCGAACGTTGCGATCAGGATTGGAGCCTAATCGTCGGGGGTTCACCGGACAGATGGCCCATAGAGAGATGCCATCCGGGGTACGGTTACACTTCAGTCCTACACACGAAACGCCACGATCTTGTCCTGATCCGTGGCTGTATCAGCGCGGGGTCGTCAAGAAGACATGTGCGGGTCCTCTGCAAGAAACCTCGCCTATGAATACCCGGAGTACTGTGTTGGGAAGAGCTGCAGTTGGGTACACTGTTCCACGGGGCTGACACAGCCCAACCGGATGGACCGCAACAGAGATAACGTGGGTTCGCCGAAATTGTCTTATGCGGTGGTCGACAATACACCAGCGTGGGTTCGGAATGGCAGGTGGAAAACTTCCTCTGGTAACAGTTAAAAAATGGTCCTTAGTTTACGGCTGAGCCGTTAAATCACTTACGGGGTACGTTAACATCCTGGCTTCCGGGACATCCTAGAAGTCCTACGGTGCTTGCTGCTGACGAGCCGACATCCATGCTATATATACCTATTGGGATGTTGGAGTACCACTGCGTAATATCAGACGCTTGTTTCTGCGTGTTGGTTCTAATGGTGATTGATCACTTGAGTATCTATATACCCCAATTAAAACGAGTAAAATCGTTAAGAAGAATTGAAATATCCCCACAAACAATAATACTAACGGTAAAACGTACCAGGTAGATAGGACTAATATATATATGCATCGTATATCTGTAGGTACTTCCTCGATTTGTGAGAAGTCCACCCGAAACTTATTAGCCTTAATATACCAACCACATCTTGAGTGCAGCTCGGCCTGAAACTGGGTATGGCTTTTGGTTTGAAAGGTGAAAATGTCTGAACCACACCGAACCTCAAGCAATACGTGTCGTCGTATTGTCATCAAACATGCAAAAACAAAAACACTGTTTGTGTCTGAAATCCGGAAATATCCTAAGTTTTTGTTTCGCTGCCAGCTCAAGTGTTCGAAACGTCACAAAAAATGTCCACACCTTGTCAAGCACAGATCCGATATATAAACTATATTGCGTGATTCGTTCCCTTTGTTGGTGCACTCCTGTGGGTACAAATAATGTGGGGAATTCAAAGAACTTATTAATTGAGGGCCGGAAGTTGAAATGATAGGCATGTTCCTGGAATATGATGGTACCAGATATTTAGGATGTCTGTCGGGCATGTATGCAGTGACATTCGCCGGGTTCTAAGGTCGGTCGTCCCGGTGGTCTAGCGGCCAACCACGAGTAATGCTAAGGTTAATGTTGAGGGTTAGTGTCTCCGTATGGATATATATACGTATATATACAAGGCTCTCCTACGGAGTGATCATAGCAAGGGCGACGCAAGAAATACCGGTTACCAACAACAACAGCAGCAAAACCTACAGCAGCAACTACACTGGTGCATCTTCAACTAAAACCGAGGAGTGCGGACTAAACGTTTGGGCGAAGAAGGGAGCTAGAGTAAACAACGTGTACGTACGAACTCTCGCCTTTTTGGTATCATGCTGCCACTTGCTGGTAAAATATGTACGTGCGGTACCTCCTACATTAGTACGTACTGCTGTATTTTACGAGAATATGCCAGCCACAAAAATAGGCGTTTGCTTTGGGCCTTATTCCATTTTCGTGTAGACAAAAAAAACGTACCACGGCTCCTGGTATGTATACCTGTACTGCTGTACTACACAGTAGTAGCCTACAAAAAAAGAGGAGCAACTGAAAACTGGGACGGATGCACAGTTTATTGGCTTGTGACTGGTGTCGAGACCATGCAGGCATGCGGTGTTTGCTTGTTGGTAGGCTCAACGACACAGGAAAAATATCAATATCTCCTGCTCTATCTCCTATAAAAACCTGGATCTCTCCCTATCTCATTCCGATGTCGAAACATAGTTACTTTCCTGGTTTGGATACCACGGCGCGGGCAACCTCTAGCCCCCTAGACCACGGGTCCAAATGATAACTTCGAGGCCGTCGTCTGCATGTACTGGACACGAAGCGGGTTGACCGTGGCTTGGTTTTATGTCGAGAGTCGACTCCAAAGTCCTGTGGTCGTTGAAAGTTCTGTCGTTGTACGTATGAGCTCATGTGTATCAGCGTGTTGATACTGTTGCTGTGTACTATAGTTGATCGAGGAAAAAGCAAATTGCCCGCCTGAAAAAATATGTATGGGTTCGTACAGCTGTAAAATAATCTGACAAATCAACATTTTTAGCCCCCGCTTTTCCTACATCGATCGATGTACGTGACAGAGCAGCCGCAGCCCCAACAGCAAAAAAGAAGTTATTCGCCGGGCAAGTAACCACGTACGCTACAGCACTACCTGATGGTCTGTGAGCTGCACAGCAGCAGCAAAGCAATATAAACGCATGCGATGATCAAGGAATACAGCAGTGGCGTCCTTGCAGCCACACTCCTTCCGCGTGAGCTACCGTCGCAGAAGCCGATTGAGTACTGCTTGCTGTGCTGCAGTATCATACAGCAGTACAAGGGGGGCTTCGCCGCGGCGGGCTGACGCCCGCCTGCGGCTTCGCGCAATTCCCGTAACGGCGAAGAATTGAGGTAGGAATACTAAAAATAAGCTTAATTAGGGCGAACAAAAGCGAATTTACTGCCAAGGGGTGTACAGTAATACAGGACATCTATAATGAGAAACAATAAATATAACCCAGGCTGGGTTTCTGTTTTTTTTCCAGAGGGTGCGTCCTACACTAACTTCATAGAACGGTTCCCGAATTTCTTGTTTCCTTGGAAATATTAGGCTGGGTTCTTATCATTGTCCTGTACTGATGAATTTCGACAACAAATTTTCATTCGAACCGTACGAGTATGTATTAGTCGTATATACTCGTAATAAAAACATATTGATGGTAAGTGATACTGTATCGAAGAACACCTGGAGTGGCAGGTGTGTACAATGACGAACAGCAGCAGCAGCAAACAACAAACAACAGAAGGCCATTTTAATTTACACGTACATACACGCATATACAGAGAGAGCCACATGCACATACCTGGTATTATATACGTACTATTAACAGTGGTACCCCGAACCATGCCAGGGCGGGGCCGGTATAATCGGGGACAAAAACAAAAATACCGAATAATAACTGGGCCACGATCCACACCCTATGATATATAACGCAAAATGCGCTGATCAAGCAAGTTGACACACGCAGTTAACCACGTACCAACCGACCCACCGACACCCGCCCACCCACACCTACCCACCCACTCACGTACTCACCCACACCCACTCACTCACACCCACCCACCCAACCACCGACCCACCCACCGAACCACGTACGTACGTACGCGTACGCACCAACCGATCGACACACGCACCAACCGATCCACCCACCACCCACAACAACAACAACAGCAGTGTGGAATCAGTATACAGTAGTGTGGAATCAGTATACACAGCAGCACCAGTACGTACAGCAATACTAGTAGTAGTAGTAGCAGTAGTGGTAGTAATAGTAGTAGTAGTAGTAGTAGTAGTGGTGGTGGTGGTGGTGGTGGTGGTGGTGGTGGTGGTGGTAGTAGTAGTAGTAGTAGTCGTATCTAACCCATGTACAGCAGCAACAGCAACAGCAGCAGCAGCAACAGCAGCAGTAGCAACAGCAGCAGTCCAGAAAGTATAGCAGCAAGTACGTACGTACGTACGTACGTAAAGCGGACCAAAACAAAACGCCGGCATGGATGCGCAGCCCTTGTACGTACAGCAGTGACCCTTTTTTTTTCGGTCAATTTTATTACGAAACCGGCATAGTCGTGAAGATTCGAAACGACATCATCACTACCGAAGCGCATTAAATAGTAAGGAGTTTAACAGTACCGAGGTGAGTATACTTGAATGTGTAACACTTCGTACTCACTTTAAGTAAGCAGTACTCGGGTACGACGAGTATATAACTCGTATGCTATGATAGGATCGAGCAGCATCAAACTATACGACGTACGTACATATATACGTACATACTACAGATCATACAGATAGTACGTGGTCCATAAAAATCCGGGTTTGTTTGTCGTCAACATAAAAAAAACGGAATCTTGATTTGCATGTAGAGCAGTAGCTGCGTGTAAAAAAAAAAGAGCGTGTGTGTTTTGTATGTGCGCTTTCCATATTCTTGGTAAACGTTTCTGCAGCGCCCACCGCCCGCATGTCCACGCCCGCGAGCGCACGCGAGGCCCTGCTCGGTACTATATCCAGGCACACACCGACCACTATCATCATACTGCTGAATACCACGCACGTATGAATACTGTACAGACATCATCGCATATTAAAAATTACCTTGTACCTGGTATATGATACTGTTACTGCTTGAAGCGGTACTGGTACTCGTACATATAATACGTACGTGTATATCCGCAGTAAAATGAGCCGGTACGATAAAATTCCGGGTTGGTCGTCTACATAAACAAACGGAATCTTGAATAATGCGGTTTGCGTGTAGAACAAAAAAGCATGTACTGGTTGGTATGGTATGTGCACGTGACAAAAAGGCATGTAATCCTGGAAAAATCGCAGCCCCGTGAGACATGAGTTGGGCACGGCCGAGACCGCCCTTGGCAGAGTAGGCAGAGCAGGGGTCGGCGAGCACGATGAGTGAGTTGCGTGCCGCCGGGTGGACGGCATCGCCAGTTATCGTGAAAAGGGCAAAAATCTACGTCTAAGAAAAGCTGTCGAGCTCTCTCCGAGCAGCAGCTGCAATTTTGTACATGTATTTATATCATGAGCTCTGCCTGATAATCTGTATGATCGTCACTCTCCCTACGCCCACAAAATGCCGGTTGTACAACAGTACAAAATGTGAGCTCTTCTACCTGATCGTCTGCATTTTGGCATCTCTCCCTGGTGCTGTATATACATGCCGGCAGTCGAGCAACTACGTGGTTATGGTGGTTGCGCACAAAAGCGTCCACTACTCGCGCCCGTTGATGTTGCTGCTGCTGCTGCATGTAGCTCCCGCACCTGCAGCCACATTACCTAGGCATGCACCATCGTAGCAGTTGATCGTGTGCTGCTGATGTATATCCGATTACCTGCATGAAGATGTCTTCAGCAACGCAGTAGGATCTCGCTAGCGCTTTCCACAAGCTAGTTTGGCCGGAGTTTTGTTGGCCGTTGGGATTCTGGTGATCTACGCGCTGTGATGTGCCGTTGGGCTGTGTGCTCTGTGTGTGTGCTTTCTCGATGCAGGGTCGTTGTGTTCTCGAGCCTCAGAATAAATTGAGGGTCGACAACGCGAGCGGGGTCCTTCTCACCCCCGCCAATGTTGCTGGTGTTGCACACGTAGGTTGGTTGCTTCGGGTTCGTGCTACGCCAAGCAGCATGCTGTAGCTGGGTTGGGCATTGCAATGATGGCGTGCTATGTGATGTGCTCTGCTGCCTGTGCTGCGGTGTCTATGTCGGCGTTGAGTCGTCTCGTGCGCTCGCGATCTTGAACTGCTGGACTGCTGTTTGTTTGCTGGAAATTACTCGTAAACTTGCTTCAAGTATGCACTTGGTCAAAACAGTGCCCAAGTGCATATTTTTGGAAAATCCGCTTTTCACCGTAGTCTGCTGTGGTCGGTAGGTGTAAAAGAAGGGCCTATTTTTTTCACGTCTAAAACTCGATAGGGCTTTGTTCGGTTCAGATCCAGATATATAGACCTATCTCAAGAATTAACTACGTCTAAATATGCACCTGCTTTTTTCGTCAGACCCGAAGACAGGTGTACGTACGAGTATCACTTACGAGTATTGTATGATACCCGTACCCTGAAACGTACTTCGTATATACGGGTACGACTGGTTTACTTTTTAAGGAGCAATTAATATGTAAATCCTCGTGGATTTCCTGTGAAAAAAATAAAAAAAAACGTGCCTCCCGTGCAGATGTACAGCAGTACATTAAAAAGAAGCTATTCGCCGGGCAAGTAACGGCGTACGCTACAGCACTACCTGATGGTCTGTGATCTGCACAGCAGCAGCAAAGCAACATAAACGCATGCGATGATCAAGGAATACAGCAGTGGCGTCCGAGCAGCCACACTCCTTCCGCGTGAGCTACCGTCGCAGAAGCTGATTGAGTACTGCTTGCTGTGCTGCAGTATCATACAGCAGTATATCATGAGCTCTGCCTGATAATCCGTATGATCGTCACTCTCTCTACGCCCACAAAATTCCGGTTGTACAACACCATGAGCTCTTCTACCTAATCGTCTGCATTCTGGTATCTCTCCCTGGTGCTGTATATACATGCCGGCAGTCGAGCAACTACGTGGTTATGGTGGTTGCGCACAAAAGCGTCCACTACTCGCGCCCGTTGCTGTTGCTGCTGCTGCATGTAGCTCCCGCACCCGCAGCCACATTACATAGGCATGCGCTATGGTAGCAGTTGATCGTGTGCTGCTGATGTATATCCGATTACCTGTATGACGATGTCTTCAGCAACGCAGTAGGCGACGAAACTGCTGCTGTCCAAATGCCGGCCATGCTCTGCCTTGCGTTGTTGCTGACAATCTAAAGTACGGACTGACTGCTCGTACAGCAGTCGTGCTGCTGCCAGCAAAGAGTAGAAAGCAAGCAGTAGTTCGACGAGCTGTCTATCAAAAGTTGGGATGTTCGTCACGAAGAAAAGAGGTTGCTGTTGTTGTTGTCTTCATATTAAACCCGTTCTTTCTACTCGACCACATCAGTACACCCAGTGCCTGTCCTGATTTCCAGTCCTAGAGAGATACAAATTACAAGTTTCCCCTCCAGGACGTGCCTGGGTGAGTGGCGCAAGGGCGAATCGAAAACCTACTATTAATAATATTAAAACAACAGCATGCGATATTGTATCATACGCATATCATAACTGTATACCTGCCTAAGAAATCCACTTAGTTTTTGTGTGCTTCCTGTCTTATATTATGGGGGTCTGGGTTACGTACAATACAAAAAAAAACATCTAGAGTCATCGCCAAGGATCGAACTCAAGCCTTCAAGGATAAAATCGTGCATGGTGACCGTTTGCCTATACTTTCAAAGATACATTTTCCTGTACTACACGATTATTTGTCGCGGCCCGCGTCACACACACGACAGGCAGCACATACATGATGCAAGCACAGCAGCAAGCAACAACAGCAGAAGAGAGAGAGAGATGGTGGTGCCTGATGACGGATGCGAGCCTGCTGCAATGAAGCAACCACTAATGAATAGCCACATCGGTATACGGTGGATCCGCCACAGTCACGTCTGCTGCTTGTGCTTCTAGCCGGGACTGTGGTTGCTTGTGTTCGTTGCATGTTGTGTCATGCATCGTGGTATTCAAAAGCGGTCATTCATTTCCGGTCAGAGTGGGCGTGGCTCTGTCACACACACAGCAGCAGAACAGAAAAGGGTGGATAGATGGTGTGGGTTATGGACGGTAGGCTCCGATAGACACAGCTAGCCACGGCAGTACAGTGCAAATGGGTGTGTCACACACGCATAGTGTTACCTGCTGGCTTGTGCAGAGTTGTAACGTTATGCACTCTGCATGTTCTGTTGTCAACCTGTGGTATACTGGTGGTGTGTCGGTGGGTTCTGTCATGTGCTCATGATGAACTCGTGATGGGAAAGAAAACAGGGCTAATAACACAAAACATAACATTATTCTGGTACGTACGCATGACACATGGAGCCCATCAACAGCAGCAGCGGGCAGACAAGTGGTGGTGGTGGTGTCGTTTGGCGACGGATTGCTGGCTTCTATGGAAGCAACTACTTGTAGCAACACCAGAGCACATAACAGATCCGCCTTCGAAGCGCACAGTGTTGTATCACTCGGTCCGCAAAAGTAACGACAGTTTATATATATAGTTTTAATTAACAATGTTTTCTTATATTTTCTTACATTTCGGGACAGCGGAAAGATTCGTACATGCGCATCGATCTGCAGATATGATACCATGACTCGGAAAATCGTAGGCTTCGACAAAAATAACTCGTCACGGTACAGCACGGGTCTGAGGCACGCGCATGCATGGTGTAATGCCTGCTGCTGCTGCTGCTGGGCGGCAGGGTTGTAACATTGAGGTTGCACTGTTTGTAACACGCTCTCTGCGGTGCTGCTGCAGTTCGTGTCTGCCCCCCGTGCTCTCGGAAAAGAAACCCACAAAAAACGCTTGACTGAACAAAAACAGGGCCTCACGCAGAGAAACCCGGGAAATCGTCTTATCCACTCCCGGCGAAAACAATATTTGAGCGCCCGCCACGCGAGCCACAGAGCTCGGATTGAGCTCAAACCTCAACCAATGTGTCCGGCGGGGCCTCCCGTGTCGGGGTACTTAGCGTTTTGCCGAAAA
>MEHQ01003474.1:0-13064 GCA_008828725.1 Saccharina japonica | reverse complement strand
GTATATACCGTCAGACATGCCGCGCGTGGGGTGGGTGGGTGCGGGTATATACCGTCAGGCATGCCGCGCGTGCACCGGTGTACCGTGCGTACAGCAAAGTCCGAATCCAGATCATGGTGGGATGAGAAAATAACCGCTCGATGACGCGTTAAGGAAAATAGTCGGCGAAAAAAATAAAAACACGCATGCTACATACACCTTACGGTCTCTAATGGTAGTATACACTTCGTATGAATGAAACACATTTAGGCATCGGCCATAAAGAGCATTTGAGTGAGCGCACGACAGCCTTAAAAAAAATCCGCGGACGCATCGGAAAATATACGTATTCATAGCTTTAGCTTACGATGCGAAGTAGTATTATGATTGTATGCACGGCTAAAACAGGGACCTCTGCGGTACCGAAGGCACTGGGGTCGAGAGGAAGCCAAAGCAGGCGCGATAGCTCGAACGCAAGAGCCTGAGAAACGGTGGGGGCGGGGCTGCGACGACTGCTGCTGGTACCTATTCATAAGTGGCATCAGCTCGCGCGCGGTTCGCCGGATGAAACGCCGAAGAAATCTCTATTTTGAATTTCATTTTGTTTGTGGCATCGCGCACGGTTCCGTACTTTACCGCGGCCTTGTTGCTAGTCGACCTACCCTACTGCAGCGTGTCGGAGGAGAGGGGCGGGGGTAACGTGCGTGAACCGATTACTGCGGAGGACCGTAGTAAATAGGACCAAACATTGCTAGGCAGTAAATATAGGAAAATACATAGTTTTTTTTTGGGTGTGTACCGCAGGTTCTATTTACTCTGGCCCCCCGGTAACGGTTCATTCCTGCCCGCAATAGTTCATTCAAACAAGAACGTGTTCCTCGTGGTACTGAGTAGAGGTAGAGGGGCGTAATGGCACAGGGCCTCTTGCGGCATATAGAACGCCGTGTCTTCTCACTTGTCAACGTAGCTGATACGCTCTCCCGCCTTCCCTTTATCGACGTCCATGATCTTGAGTCCACCTTCTGATGCCCAGGCCAGCAGAGGGCCCCTTCGGTTGCACAGAAAGCACAGCAGGCACAGCGAAACAATAGTATATCGTATGTCAGTAACAGCAAGGAGAGCAAGGAGAACAAGGAAAAACAGGCAGAGCAAAAAAAAACGCGCATCCAGTACAGCGAGCCCGGCAAGCAAAGCAAGGAAAACCAGGAAAGCAGCAAGCACAGCTGGCAAAATCAGGCACAGCAAGCACAGCAAATAACACAACAATTACAACAAGCACAGCAACTAAACCAAGCAAATCAGGCAAAGCATGCGAAGCAAATACAGCGAGAGTACAGCAAGCAAACACGCTCGGGCCCCGGAAATAAGTCGCGGTGTCGCCAGCACTAGCATACTGAAAAAGCGGTCCACGGACGCCGGGTACCGGAGAGCGTGTCGGAAGCACCACAGCAAGCAAGCGAGTAACTATGATGGCCATGGTGGTTCGATAAGTATGCATGGCGCGCTATCGAAGCACAGCAGTCAAAACAAGACCACACTACAAAACAGTGAGCAAAGAGAGCGGTCGACCGGCCTCAAACAATGATAACATCAGTAGCAAGGGCCACCAGTTCGCAGAAAGCAGAGCGGAAGGAGACAAAGCAAGCAAACAACGCATGCTTGCCAACACCCCGTTCAGAAAGCAAGGAGGGCTGCAGCGCTAAACAAAACCAGGCGGGCAACTAATCGCTCTCCGGTCTCCCTATCCTTCTTTCTCGCCCGCTCGCTCGCTCTCCCGCGCGTGGCTTTCGCTGATAGCTCGCACGTACGTTTGTACAGCAGCAGCAGCAGTAGCAGTAGCAGCAGCCTGATGCAGTAGTTTTTCCGCTGCAAGGCGTAACGCCCGCCCTATACCGTCCTTGTTCCGCCCGCCCGACTACTAAACGGCCTACACACCTCGATTATCATAGTGAGAGAAGCTACCGCACCATCCGACATAAAATGCAAAATGTATGCCATCACCTGTCCTCACATGCCATATATGCGGACGCTACTCGGACACTACTCGGACACTACTCGGGCGCTACTCGTACGCTACTCGGACGCTACTCGGACGCTACTCGGATGCTACTTGGACGCTACTCGGACGCTGCTCGGACGCTACTCGGACGCTACTCGGACGGTGCTCGGACGCTGCTCGGACGCTACTCGGACACTACTCAACCGCTACTCAGGCGCACATCGGGCGTTACTCGGACGCTACCCGGACGCTACTCGGACACTACTCAACCGCTACTCAGGCGCACATCGGGCGTTACTCGGACGCTACCCGGACGCTACTCGGACACTACTCAACCGCTACTCAGGCGCACATCGGACGCTACTCGGACGCTACTCGGACGCTACTCGGACGCTACTCGGACACTACTCGGACGCTACCCGGGCGCTACTCGGACGCTACTCGGACGCGGGTGCTCTGTACCCACCTCCAGGCGATGGCGGACACCGGCCCCTCTCCCTTGTGAAGCACGACCTCGTCATGCCCCAGCCAGCCCTTCTTGTTCAGGAGAAGCTTTCCCGCCGCACCGCCCGCAACGAAGGTTTTCTCCTTCCTGCGCATGCAGGCAAGCAGACGGCGGGCATCACACACCACGTCGGCGCGGCGTTGATAACATGTTGGCATCACTGCAGCGCATCGCAGGACACACGGCTACAGAAAAAGAAAAAAGAAAAACTGGTATTTACTGTCGGTGAAGGTCAACGTAACTATATTGGGGTATTTTTAACGAGCAAGTTATGTTGTGCTTGTTTTTTTCCGGGGACACTGACTTGACTTGCTTCGCTTTTGTTTTGTTTGCTTCTACTGCACCGGGCCGCTGCAACCTTCCATTCACTTGTCTTGCGAACCGATCGGGAGCGGACTGCGAGTTTCCTTCGGTCTTCCCCGCGCACCCCTACGTACCTGGGTTGCTCTCATCGCGCGCATGTCCCGCCTCAGAGAGAAAGAAAGCCACACACACTACGCAATTTATGTTTCCCCTCTCAACTCTTCGGCAAGAGATGCTGGTATGAACGACAGATAGCTCGCGCCCCTTGCACCCGAAATGGCCTCACACTTCAAAAGCGTAGACGATCCAGAAGCGTTTCAAGCAAAGAAACTTGCAGCACTACCACCACCCCCACCACGACCACCACCACCACCCCAACCACCACCCCCCCCCACCACCAAGTGGCTGAAGGTTAAACTCCTGCTGTTTCCTGCCTCGCAGACCCGTCGTCCTCCGCACGCCGCCGCTGCCGCCGCCGCCGCCGCGCTGCTCGCCGCCCGAAACCGAAACCAACTACCTCACTCGCCCTCACCCCGTATATTTTAACCATCCGAAATTCTGCAACATATAGGACATCGGTCAGTAGCACAACTTTTTGTAGAAATGACAAATACTATTGAGTGTGCTCACCTTCTGGCGTAGAGAGGGTCCAATCTGACGGCCAGCATGGGCCACTTCGTGCCGTAGGTGTACACCTCTGGCGGGGGCTGCTCCCCTCCTGCTGTCAGCTGCAGCCCGGTCACGACGACGGTGCCATCCTCCGAGCAGCTGATACAACCAAGGGAACAAAAATGAAAAAAAAAAAAATCATATGTGGAAAGTGTGGTGAGCTTAACCCCTTAATGTACGTTCAGGAGTGCAACTCCCCCTGTGGGGACAAAACAGTTGGAATTAGAGTCAGAGTTAGGTTTCTGGGCAGTACACTATTAATAGTGACAGGGTTACACACCAAAATTGGGTTCTGATTACTACTGGCATGGTTCCCCGTAATATATACCTGGTACCAGGTACCTGTTTGGTATAAATGGATAAACCAAAAAAGACAAAATTGTGCAGGCAGCTTTGATTCTTTTTTAAAAGCCGGAAAGCTTAAAAGGCCGCTATCGTGGACGGGTCCGATTCCGTCCTAAAGTCGTATTTTACGTTTTGGTGTATCATCAACGTTACTGTATTAATTCTAATGGTGGGATAGCAAGCTTCGGGCACTGGGATACAGCAGTGTGGCCGTGAACAAACACTGACAAAGGTCTTTTTTTGCGATCTGTTCCGGGGGACCATAGTAAATACTAGTAAATAGGACCTACGGTACAGACAAAAAAAAACTTATATTTCCCTGTGTTTACTAACAATATGTGACGTGTGCTACGGTAGAGGTAGCACTTTTTGTCTGAATCGTTTTCTGAACGATCGAGCTCCTTAACCCAAATTCGTCGTTTTTTCATTTTTGTGACGAATTCTGTTTAAGAGGTATACTTCGGTCATGAGATTTCTCATCCGGCAGCACTTTTAGTTTCCTCCACACTCATTTTTTCGGTGAGTTATGACGCTCCTTAAGTGAGGAGCTCAGAAAAAAACATGGCGCACCTCTATCGTAGCATGCGTCATTGTGGTCCTATTTACTACGTAAAGTCCCCCGTAATTGAACCCGTGAGGGCCCTCGAAATTGCTTTCGCGCGTAGGGAACGAGTCAAGGGGCGCGAAGCCCTACAGTAAGACCACCACCACCACCTCCACCACCATCGCCACTACCATCTCTCCCCCCTGTCCCACGCAGAGTTAATGCCCTGCCTGGCTAAAAAGTCGCCTCTGATGTCCAGGCTGAGATCGGTGACAGCCATGGTGTGCGGCTGCAGGCGCCGAGTTTCGTTCCCGTGGTAGTCCGTTATCAGGATCGATCCGGTCGACGTTCCGAATACCTTTTGGTCGCACGGCGGGACAAAACAATAGAAAAAAAAAAGCGAGAGGCATTCATGCAGTCAGCCGACAGCGGTATGATAGCGGTCGTCCGCCTCAGACAACTCCCGAAAAGCAGCGTGTGAATCATGTGGTTCGATGAGGCCTCGCGCATTGCGGTACGAGAAGCACTCAAGTCTAGAGCTCTCATGGCGTGCCCTGCCTAACATTTAGGACTCGCGTCCGCTCTATGGGCATCGAAGTGTGCCTGGCTTTGTGTGTAGCCGCACTGAGATGAGAGAAGAAAGTTGCTTAGGTATGATTGCCGGTCGGGGGGGGTAAGACGTTGCCATCGGCAGCTGCGAGAGGCGACATTGCAGCAGGACGGCGAGAGACCATTTCGGTAAAAGATGTTGCGATCGGCAGACGCAGACACGAGAGGCGACACTACAGCACTCGTGCGGCGAGACCACGAGCGCCCGGACATTTGCGCGGTTAGAGGTTTGTGGAAATGCCACCAAGCGGCAGATAGCCGTAGACTGGGGATTGTCGTAAGGACACCGTTTCCTGCCCGTAACCTCTGATAGAATGATATACCTCGTGGAGAAACACGCAGGTGGCTGATGGCACCTACGTAGTGACCGTGAGGTTCACTGTTGTTCAATAGAACAGAAAATAAAAGAGATGGTTGGAAAGGTGGCGCTTATGTGGCCGTGCTCTAGAGAGCGCGGTGGTGTGTTGGGAGAGTTGGGAGGGTGAGCGCGGCCCCGCCTTTTTCACCCGACGCGAAGGCGACTGTCCATCTACAGGCACACATGCGAGGGGCGAATCTCTCCGACGAGAGCTACACCATGCAGTTAGTTCATCATGAGGTTAGTCGGGTGGATACCCGTTCTGCGGCAGAGAGGTCTATCGGGGTGGCGACGAGCCAAAGTCAACTCCGAAGCGAAACGGGGTTAAGGTGCAGCGCGGACACACGGTCGTCTCTACACGACAGGATGCATGCTACGGTAGAGGAGCACCATTGTTTTTGCCTTATAAGGGTGGTAACTTAACATTCGAGGAGCTCTATACCCGAGGGTGGTAGTCACTTGAGGAGCTCTATACGTACCACACCCTGGACAATAGCCTATTGAATATGCCTATTGGTCTGTCAATAGGTTGGGATATCGGCACCTGCTGAAACCTGCAACTGGAGGGCCAAATTTTTCCACCGATACCTATTTCCTTTAACCCAACAGGCTGAAAGAAAATGGGACAATAGGCTATTGTTCTTAGGATCTAAGCATGTTCAGTAGGCTATTGTCCAGGGTGTGATTACAGTAGGCTATTGTCCAGGGTGTGATACGTGCCAGGGTCGTAAATAGGTGGTGCGCTGGTGCGCTGGCGCACAAATATCTGAGAAATAGCGCGCAGCGCACAAGTTGCCGGAGGCTATGTGCGGCTTGCCGCACATCGCTTTTTGGGGGCCGCACATTTTTTCGCCGCAGGCGGAAAAAATGTGCGGGGGGGGGGGGCTTTCGCCGGAGGCGTTTTTTTTTGTTGGATTGACTTTTTCGCCGCAGGCGATTTGTTTTTAGACGCTTTCTCGTCATTCTGCTGGACGTCAGCTTATCAAATTCGTTAACATCCTTATATCTCATCCGCTCATTACCCTTTGCTGGTTTAAACGGGGTTAACCCATGAATTAGTCACGAAAATCGCATTTTTTTGCCTCCGGGGGCCCTCCCGGGGGGCCCTCCGGGGGGCCCTGGCGGGGAGCCGCACATCTCGCCGGAGGCGAGTTTAAGACCCTGATACGTACCTCACCACCCAAAACCTAATTGGGGAGGTATATCGTAGAAGTTGCTATCCGATGGGCAGTCCCATGGCCTGACTGTGCAGTGAAAAGTATTGCAACGCAAGACTAAATAAAGAAACCGAAGATTTGGGGTTAGTGAGCCCTGAATAGATCATTCAGAAAACATTTCAGCCAAAAAAAGGTATACCTTATACCTCTAGCGTAGCACGCGTTACAGGCAGCACATAAGAGTTGGCCGTTGACACCGGAGTTCCAGAAATACTTTTGCCACTTCCACGTCAACACAACAGTACGTCGGGGGGATCTACTATTAGTAACAGCAAGGCCTACTGCAAAGGATGGGTATCACGAAGGCCGCGTTGGGCATGCCTTGCGGTGTGTTTGCGCGTGAAGCTGACCTCTGTGCCAAGAGCACTCGCTGCTCTCATGACGGTACCCCTGTCCTGGAGTCAACCGGCACGGTCCCGCCGCAAAAATCCGTGGTTACGTTATGTTCAGCCTGTTCAGGGTCGGTCTCTCAGAATCCTAATCGGATACATACCCCAAAAAACAGAAAACAGCTTGGAATGGAACGAACGACCACGACTGAAGCCGAATAATCTCGTTCCATTCCAATCAGTCAAACCGATCAAAAATGCAACCTCTGACGAGTACTCGTAGATAGAGTCCGACACTTCCAAGTGTACCTGGTATATGTACATTACAGCAATACTTACTGCTGTTTGCTGTGTTCGTAGTACACAAAAACTCACAGCGCACACAAGTTACCACGATCAACTTTCAGCCGATCGGACAGCAGCAATCATCTCTCACCAAGTGCGAATCATGCACAGCCATCCTCACGACAGTCTCTTTCTTCTCCCGAGAATCCTCGCCCTCCCCCTGAGACAGCAGCAGCTTGCCCACATCCGCCCCCATCCTCTGGTACTTGAGCACGGGCTCATCGTCTTGAGCTCCTCCTCCCTGTCCCGCGCTGCCGCTGACTCCGTTCATGGCGCCCCTTTCTTCTCGCTGTTGCTGTTGCTGCTGCTGCTGTTGGGCCTCCTCGTTGGCTTGCAGGTCGTCCGCTCGGGGCTGCATCGATGCCTCGTGGCGAGGAGTAGAGGGGGTTCTTCTCGTCGACGCAGGTGGAGCAGTGCAGGGAGTCTTGACTATTCAAAAAAGCAAAGGGCAATATGCCTGTTCCTCACTTGTCGGTGACCACTATACAGCCAGAGGAATGACTGAGGCGGGTAAAAGGCAACGAATCCGTGGCAGGGGGGTGCAGCAGCACAGGGGTATTGCCTCGTGCTACTGCCGTGCTGCTGTGTCTTAGCTCAGCCTGTTGGTCCAGGCTGCAGAACAACAGAAGCTGTGCGCAGCAGGTTCAGGTGATCAGGTTCAATTTGGATGAAGGTCGGGCTCCCTTGTGTTCGCTGTGTTTCGCCTGCTGTACGAATTTGCAGGGCGCAAAACGTACAGCAACCGATACTCAGCAAACCTCTACTGCTTTCTTTCGAAATAATCCCAAGGCTCCGAGCCCCTAACCTACGCAGCAGGCTGCAGGCTGCAGGTTGCAGGCTGCAGGCTGAACAGGCTTGGCGTCCTGAGGCTTTATAGTGTTTTTGTAGGCGTTTTGGTATGCGGGGAATCCTGCTGCTTTCAAGAGCACATTTTTTTCATTTTGCGCACAGCAGCCCGCAGCGATACTGGACCAACAAACCCAACCACAACCCCATTCCCACTTGATAAGAAGACGAGCCAACTCTGACGAGATGGCAACAGACAGCAGCAGTGACTTGGACTTTGAATCCTGGCTGACGGAAAAGCTGGACGCGTTAGGTCTCGATGCAGAGGTGTGTACCATGCGAGGTCCTCGAATGTTCATCATCGCTCGAGACTGTCGTTTTCCCTCTTTATTTCTCATACATTCTGGCACTCCTCCGAGGTGCTGTACCCTGTATTTCCGAGATGACACCACAGGCCACAGGCACGCATAGTAGGCGCGGAAGGCCTGCGGCCGTTCTCTTGCTCGATTAGGGCACCCTTGCGCAGCACGTGTTTAGCCTCTCATCGTCTCTGGCCACCTTCGAGGTGGACATCTGTCGTGCAGACCATGCAACAGAGCACCACCGCTTGCTTACGTATCTCGTAAAAGTCGACCAGCACATATCTTCCAGTGCTTGTGCTTCTGCTGGTGCTGATGTTGCTTACAGCATCGGCGGGTTCGAGTACCTGGCCAGCTCTAGACACGAGTGGGCGTGGTATCCCCCTTGTCGCCGTCTTTTGACAGCTCCGTTGCGTGCTTGTGCCAGCTCTTCCGATTGCTGAGGCATTCGCGAGCGCGCGCAGGTTCGGCACTCGGCACAGGCTCCCAGCCGTAAAAATGCGGCGCAACCTCGAAAAGTCGAATTCCCATGTCAATCGAGAATCGAGAGATAGGGAGGAAAGTAGAAAGTAGAGCATCGACGCATCGACGCATCGACGGATCGGAAAAACTCACAGCTGACGTATTTTTCCCCGCCTCTCCCTCTCTCTCTCTCTCCCTCTGAGTACGCTACGTACAGCTGTATCGGTTTGGCTGTTCGGTGGAGCCCCCAGCTGGCCTCACCACCTCACTTCGTAGCAAACCCTTTTTGCAGACGTGAAGACCTATGGGAATAACCAGGGGTACGCGCGGTAAAGGTCGGGACGGGAAAATGTGGTCGGGACGGGAACGGTACGGTACGGGAATGGGAAACCGTCAGATTTTTCGTTCCCGACCGCGATTTCCCGACCGGTACCATCGTCAGTTTCTGTTCCCGAGCTCTACCGTCCCGCGGTAATGGCCGTGTTCCCGTTCCCGACTGTTTCCCATCCCACTGTCTGCCCATTCCCGACTATTCCCGTCCCGCTGTCCGCCCAGTCCCGACTATTCCCATCCCACTGTCATGTAAGTGATTCCGGTCCCATCCCGACCATGGGGCACAGCTTCTCCCATCCCGCATCTCACTATTGGGGCAGATATTCCCATTCCATTTACCGCCGATTTTTTCGTTTTCCCATCGTATGACCATGGATGGATGGATGCAAGTGCGTATACTGCATTTTTACTCGCATATATTTCCGAACTATCAAAACATTTTGTCTACGCGCGAATATATATTTCCTTTTTTCTTTATTTTTCCTCTCGTTTTTGTTTAATTCAAAATTTAAACACGAACTTTAAATTTGTATCAACCATTCAATCGGCCCAACTCACACCTCGCTATTTGACATAATAGTACGTATAATAAATCGGTCGTACATTTGGGAAATTATTATGTCGAGAATAAAACCAAGAACACTCACACCACCACCCGGCCCAAAGACAAAACATGGCACCAAGCATGGACGTTGTGGAGGTGGAGGATCCCGGCGGATCTGCTTCGGCGCCTCAAGCAGCGCCAAAGCAATCAGCCCCGGTTCCTGCTCCTATTGGCACTGTTCTCGCGAATGTTATACTCGTACTCGAAGAAGACTTTTGATTATACCCTTTTCAGTCGTTGTCTCCAGCGTGTGTTCCCGACCGTGTTCCCAACAATTCCCGACTGCGTTTCCCGATCGTATTCCCGACCGTATTCCCGACCCGGTTCCCGACCCATTCCCGACCCATTCTCGACTTATTCCCGACCTATTCCCGACCCGTTCACCGATCATTTCCCGTACCGCCGAAAAATGTTTCCCGTACCGTACCGTACCGCCAAAAATCGGTTCCCGTTCCGTCCCGTACCGCCAAAGAATCGTGTCTTCCCGTCCAATCCCGTCAACCAAATGGTTTCCCACCTTCCCGTCCCATTCCCGTCCCGCGGTAAACAGACGGGAACATTTTCCCATACCGCCCCTCGGGAAGACCCAAAAAAAATTCCGCCTGCGGCGGGCAAAACGGTCCCATCCCGTACCGCGCYGTGCCTTCGGCACCGCGCGTACCCCTGGTATAAACCTTGGAGTCAGTCCCATAGACCCCGAGCATTTCCAATAAATAGAGTGGAGACCGAACAGCGCTGTTGCCAATGCACGTCAGCAACGAACACACGCAGTAGCAGTGTAGCAACTAACGTTTTTCCTTCTGGGCCTTTCCTGCAGAGTGGCAAGAATTAATTGGATGCCTGTCCTGTGACCACGGGGCAATAGATTTTTTGAACGAAATGTGCTATCGATAGTATGGTAAAAAACAACAATAGTCAGGCAACCAACAGCAGCAGCGTGGTGCTTTTGTGTTGTGGCTATGCAACAGGCAGCCAGCAGCCAGGCAACAGGCAACAGCTACGAGTAGAGCGCATCTCATCTCCACCAAAAAAAAATCATGCTGATCGAAAAAATACAAATGGCGTAATGATAATGTAACCAACGTATAGCATACGTTACTCAGTAACGCTGTACGAGTATATCCAGGTGCAGCATACCGCATTTCTGTGCCCCCCCCCCCCCCCCCCCCCCGAATTTTCCAAAGACGGCATTTTTCAACTTTCTTTCTTTTTGGTGGTCAGCTTCTGTGTTCAACGTAACTCTGTCGGTCCTCTTCAACTTTGCAAACGGGGCTTGAAAATCCTATGTATGATACGACGCTAAGAAATGAACTTCCCCGTTTTCCGTTTTCCCTTGCTCTCGTCTGAAATCGATTAGTGTATTCGTATCTGACATATATTACGTACGTACGAGTAGCCTAATTATTACCGTACACATTTACGTGCCTGCGCCGTACAGCCTTTTCTTGTGTTGCTCTCTTTTCCGGCGTGTTTACTTTTTTTCTCTCGGGACGGCGGCGGTATATATAAACACTTTTCCCGCAGTTTCAACGCCCTCTGCCCGTTTAGCTTCTGTTTTCCCTCTTTTTTAAGCGCGTCGAAAAGTAGCTCCCCCACCGCCCTCCCTCGAGCGGCAAGCATCATCTCCGTCCGGTACATTTCCGGCGCGGTTTTCGCACGAGCGGCTGGGCTCCCTCGCGTTTGCCATCACAGAGCATATACAAAGCCAGCCGCAGCCGTTACCCGTGATGATTGCGGATTGCCGTCCCAACCACCTGCTCGCCTCTCGGTTTCTTTACGCAAGAGTTAGGGTGCTTTTGGCCGAGCCACGCACTGCTTGTCGCCCCGAACCGTTCTCCGTCGATTGCAGGACAGGACACCCAATAAGAAATAGGCTAATAAGAATGCCAGGCTGCTGATGTTTTTAGAGGAAAACAAGAAATTCGAGAGTCGTTATATTGGAATTAGTGTAGAAAGCACCCTCTCTCGAATAAGAAATCCAGTCTGGGCCATCTTTCCTGTTCCTTATTACAGTAGGTGTCCTATACTGTACTGCTGGGGTGTACCTGGTATATATGTAGTCATCAATCAGCCGCTGCCGATCGATGGCCGAAAAATATCCCGATATTTTGTTTCGTCTGTGGTGCAGGCGCCTGGCATCGTTCCCTACAAGTGTAGTAGTAAGTCCCCACAGGGGTTTGCAGAGCTGGAGCTGCATTTTTTGCTGATGGGATCCCTTTTGAGCCGTACCCCCGTTTTTGAGGGCAACCTTAGAATTTGAGCTATTGATATGAATAAGTCATGTTTGCGATATGAATATTTAATATTTTCGGGACAGCGTGCTTGGGGGTTGAGCTATGAGTATAAAGCCATTTGTGCAGTATTAGCACTAATTGTATCCCGGGACAACCGACTTGGAATGACAACAGCAGTAGAGCTGTGAACAAGTCATGTTCGCAGTATTTTTAAACTAGTAAAAAACGATTATGAGTTGTCACCGCCGCTCGTGTTACGGCCCGATCCAGCTGCATGACCAAATCCAGACCAAAACCAGAGTTGTTGTCCTCCTTGATTTGCGCCGTGCCACCGACTACGGCACGCCAACGGATATAGATAGCACTCTGAGTGGAAATGTAAGGACCGTTTGGTTATCCATATTAATATCTAGGCGGTCCTTTTATTTCCCTCCAGAATGGTACACATGGGTACCAGGTAAATCAATCGACAGCGAATCCAGGCGGACGTGTAGCGCCGCGGGCGGTGGCGCTGCGGCGCAGGTCAAGTCTGTAGTCTGTCCTGCGAGGGCACCCAAAAGAGGGGATGGGGGTTACTCATTTCCAGCGGCGAGGGGGAGGGGGGAGGAGTGTGTACTCATGCCATGCATGGCCGTAGTTGTATTGACCTCGCATCTCTACGATGCCTGGACGGAGCACGTCGGGTTTTTCACCGACCAGGCAGACGTTGCTTTTGCACCAAGCGCGAACCGCCGTGAGGTATTCGGCGAGTCGCATGAAGGGTAAGCTGCATGTATCCTGCTAAGAACTGCCTGTGAAAAAGAGTTGGGGAGGGGGGAAGAAACCCTGCCTGCTCGTTCGTGCCTCGACGTTCATAAAGTGGCAGAAGCTCAGATTACCCGTTATCGAGACCCCCTTCGCGTCGCCTGAGTGCTTCCTTCCGTTGGCTGTGCTCCTGATGCTTTTTTCTCTTGCGCGTGAATTTGTTGACGCCGCCACAGGTGTATGGGGGGTACGTGACGGGAATCATGGGAGACGAGGACAACCCGCAGGAGGAAAGGCTGGACTCCGTGTGCGAGATTCTCTCTGGGGCTGCGGAAGAGGT
>MEHQ01002476.1:0-40344 GCA_008828725.1 Saccharina japonica | reverse complement strand
TACACAGCAGTAGTACTACACATACATGATGCCCTGCCAGTTTTCGTCGTTTCCATATCATATGCACCAACACACACAGCCCAGCGATTCAGAACTGAAAAAAGTATCCTACACTAATTTCAAGTAGTTTGTCCCCAGATACGTGGGACCAGTTCTTAAGGGGTTAATACCCACTGTACAAGGTTGTTGCGCTGACACGCATCGCTTAACAATAAATGTTGGTGGGTGGTGTTGGCGATGGTGGGACTACCAGCCCAGGGACCAACCGACCCACCCAGTAACTCTCTCACCCACCACGCACACCCATCAACTACTTGCCGGTCACTAAAAAAAAGGTTTCTCTGTGCTGACACAAATCGCTTAAAAACAAAAACGATCCAATCAATCACGATTATTGTAGGAACACAGCAAAAAGAGAAGAACCGCCAACGCAGTACGAGCTTAATGCAGTTAGGAGTTTGACCACTTGAAGGCGCGCGATCTAGACCGAGACTATCAATCCTTATGACAATATGTCGTTACTGTCACGCTCCTCATTCCACCCGTTCTTGTACCTGCACCTACGTACGTATTTGACCTGCCCAGTACACAGCTGTAGTACTAATAGTACACATACATCATGCCCTGCCAGTTTTAGTCGTTTCCATAAATTTAATTTAAATAATATGCACCAGCACACAGAGCCCAGCGATCCACTTAATACCCACTGTACAAGGTTGTTGCGCTGACACGCGTCGCTTAACAAGAAATGTTGGTGGGTGGTGTTGGCGATGGTGGGACTACCAGCCCAGGGACCAACCGACCCACCCAGTAACTCTCTCACCCACCACGCACACCCATCAACTACTTGCCGGTCACTAAAAAAAGGTTTCTGTGCTGACACAAATCGCTTAAAAACAAAAACGATCCAATCAATCACGATTATTGTAGGAACACAGCAAAAAGAGAAGAACCGCCAACGCAGTAGCTTAATGCAGTTAGGAGTTTGACCACTTGAAGGCGTCTGTCACGCTCCTCATTCCACCCGTTCTTGTAATTCGAGGGAATAATCCCACTACTGCTGTACGACTATTTTTTACATAGACCATCGGGGCGATCGGGGCGTAGTTTTTGCAGCGTAGTATCTATGTGTCGTAGTTTTGTGACCACATAAATAACTGGTATCAAGTCGGCACAGATATTGGGTGTGCTTGATGTCGACGGGTAGAAAGGACCTTATTGTGAACAATACACACACTGCCTCGCTCGTACTCGTACCTGGTATCATACACCGTACACCAAATAAAGAACCACCCATTAATATTACGTACGAGTACGCAGTTTCCAAAACACAAGTCAAGGGACGATGCCACCCAATATTCTTGCGCACGCGCAGGACGGCGGACACAAGAGACAAATAAACACTGATGCTGCGGCTAGAGAGTGAGCTGAGAGCTGAGTCATAACAGGTATATACGCTATACAGTACAGGACATCTAATAAGAAACAGGCTAACAAGAAAGCCAGGCTGGTATTTACAACAGAACAAGAAATTTGAGAGTCGTTATCTTGAAAATAGTGTAGAAAGCACCCTCTCTCAAATGATAAATCCAGCCTGGGCCAGATTTCCTGTTTCTTATTAGGTGTCCTGCACTACTGTATCACATCACAGCGACGTAAACGTATATGTCAGTGTTCCCGACCATTCCGGACTGCTTTGAATTCCCGAACAGTATTTCGGACCGATTCCCCGGCCTATTCCCGCCGTTCCCCAATCGTTCCCGGTCCCACCAAGAAACCGTGTACTCCCATGTTATCCCGACTAGCTTGTGTTCCCGACCGATTTCCCGACACGATCCCGACCCGTTCACCGATAATTTCACGTCCCACCTAATCCCGTCCCGTCCCGTCCCGTTCCGCGAAAACATCGTGTATTCCCGTCGGATCCCCTCAACCAAACGGAAATGTATTTCCACCTGCCCGTCCCATTCCCATCCGACGGTTTTGAAAACGGGAACGTTTCCCCATACCGTTCCTCGGGAAGACGCCAAACATGTTTTTTTTTAAATTCTGCCTTCGGTCTGCGGCGCTGCGGCTGGCTCACAGCGGCCACTCCTATAGGCTACGTGCATACGCCCCTCCAATTAAGTGCGGTTACGGTTTGTTTCATGTACTGTATTGTCCACTCCAGTACGGTTGGTCATGGTCGACTGGCGGCCCACCGAACAAAAGTGGGACCACAGCAGTACAGTGAGTGGTAGACTGAACATCTGAATGCAGCCATACCTTTCTCAATCCTTCATAATATTATAGATATTGTCAGTGTTTAGCATTTTTTTTGTGATGCCCTCGACAATTGCCACAAGAAGAGTTACGTACTACTGTAGTTGTTCAGAGCTTATTTCGATTGGAGCTGTTGTTGTTCCAACTCCGAGTGAGTGCTCGTCGTTGATTATTTGTGAGAACTGACAAAATGCTACCTTGATTTTCGTAAGGGGAAACTCGATATACGAATATCGGCTCATCAAGTTGAAATGTCGTCTGAACAACTAATATTATATACGAGTATAGGTTAGTAGTATAAGTAATACCACTCTGCCCGGAAATGTACCGACCGATTGGTTTACTTACCAGTATATGAATACCAACCGGCCCTTATAGACAGAGCGATCACTGCAGCAGCAGCAGCAACTGTGTAAGAGATTGCAGCACACGAGTATGTACAGATGTACAGATGGCATAACGCGCGAGATAACACACCCCCCTGAGATGGAAAAACAAAATGTGACGGGGAGCGTGCACACACGACAACAACAGCAACGACAACGACAACAACAACAACAACAACAACAACAACAACAAATGTATCTTGGGAAAGATCTCGACTACTCGTACCAAGAAAAAAAAATCCGTAAAATAGACGCAAGATAACACACCTATTATACGTACTGGGGTAAAAAACATATGAGGGGGCCGGCCTGCACACAACCACGAACAAGCGGCTTCGGAAAAATGTCATAGCTCGACGATAATTCGTATGGTAGAGATTGTCCAGGGCACTACAAAAATGTCCGACATGGACCAAGGTATCGTATAAATAAGGGCAACTGCCAAAATCAGGTATACCTCATCCATTTGAGCCAACATCAGGTTTACACTAAAACCAAGTAAAAAGCGCACGCCACGAACGGTGTTTTTCAAGACCTTTTTTTGGCCGTGATAAATAATAAAACATACCAGTATACTTTCGAATTTGCGTCTGGATAGCAGAATGATAGCGAATTCATGTACGTGCTACGTGTTCTCCGGACTCTGGATCAATGCTGTATGTTTTTTTCTGTACTGGTATTAATATGTGTCGTATGCTTTCATTGCTACGACGTGTATTTCCGTACGAGTATTCTTGTACCGGAGGTATGTACATAGTCGTAGCCAAATCATTGATAGCATATACGAACAAAATATCGAGCATGCGAGCTGCGAGTTAATCTGAAACTGAACTGCTCGCTTTCCGCTTTCCGTATCGTGTCAGCAAGCAGGAGTACGTAATATATTACAACAAACAGGTCCATTGTGCTGTATGCGCGCGTATGATACGTTCTGTAGTCGTTGTGGCCGGTCGTATGTACGTGGTAGTGTGGTTGATGTCTTCGTGTCAGGCGTATAGGAGATAGTGTACGTATGGCCTCTGATTGTCCCAGAATGCGCCAAAATCAGTTGAAAGCTAGACAAAGTAGACAAATCCAGGTGTACCTGACCATTTCATGCCAAAATCAGGTATGATGTGAGGCTGGCCAAAGACAGGCGTCCTAGCGTGTTATTTGGACTTGGTTTTAGTATAGTACCTGTTTTTGGCACCGAAGTGACCAGGTGTACCTGATTTTGGCTAAAGCCCTGTATATAATGGGGGTGTGTTCTTCACATCAAACCGTTCTTTTTACCCGTCCACATCCAGGACACCCATTCATTGTCTGTGCCGATTCTTCATCCTAGAGAGATACGAGGTATCATATTTTTATATTTTTTTCCATCCCTTTTATTATCTTCGCACTTCTGTCTCTCCCTCCGTAATCGTAACTCAGATCCGGGGCCACAGAGTAGGCGCCTCTCCCTCCTCCCCCTCCACGGTCCTCGCGAGGGTGGTCGATTTTTTTTTTTTCGACACCTCACGTCGAATTGTTCAACTTTGACCTTTTGCCAGGGGGGGGGGGGTACCTGAGACCGTCCCCTCCCTATACACCTGTGCAATAACTATATAAAACTGAACAGAGGGGACAGTATAGAGCCGCCCCCCCCCTGCTTGATATACAAGGCCTTCCATAGTAGTACTACAATACTACCGGACACCGTCCCTTCCCTCTATTGAACACAGGGGACGGTAGAGAACCGTCCCCTGCTTGATACAGGGCCTTCCATAGTAGTACTACAATACTACTGGGCGGCGCTCCGACCTATACGAGTAGGCCGCAACTGCGTAGTGACAGCGGCTGCAGCAGTAGTGACAGCGACTGCAGCAGTAGTGAGCGGAACAAAGGAGCTATGAGCTCGCTCGAAGGTGGATCAGAAGGCCCCGAAGAGTCGTGGGATCGGCAGGCTCGGCATGGAATGTCGAGTGCGTTCTTTTCTTGCTTCAGCACATTGTATTCGATCGACAAGCTTGGTCGGATTCCTTCCTTCTTAGCAGATATATCGATAGACCCCAGGTAGGTATCTTCGACACCTGTGGATACCCTTGCAACGATAATCGATCAGGGAAACCAACTGCTGACCCTGCCTGGTGTCATTGGCAGCTTGCCTTCCCACACAAGTCCAACATGCTTCTGTACACACGTCGTGTACGTCACTGTCGGCGACATCGCGAACAGTGTTCGACACTCACATATTACATCGTGGCAAAGCAGAACGAGCATTCAAGGTAAAATATGTCGCACGAGGGATGACAGTTTATATATAGTTTTAATGAACAAAAGTTTCTTACATTTCGGGACAGCGGAGAGATTCGTACATGAGCATCAATCTGCAGGTACTGGTATGATACCATGAGGAAAATCGCAGGCTTCGACAAAAGCAACTCGTCACGGTACAGCACGGATCTGAGGCACGCGCATGCATGGTGTGATGCCTGCTGCTGCTGCTGCTGCTGCTGCTGGGCGGTAGGGTTGTAACATTGAGGTTGCACTGTTTGTAACACGCTCTCTGCGGTGCTGCTGCTGTTCGTGTGTGCTCCCGTGCTCTCGGCAAGAAACGCACAAAAAACGCACGACTGGACKAAAACAGGGCCTCATCTTGTCGACACACACAGCAGCAGAACAGAAAAGAGTAGATATATGGTGTGGATTATGGACGGTAGGCTCCGATAGACACAGCTAGCCACAGCACTACAGCGCAGATGAGCGTTATTCTGGCACGTACGCATGAAACAATGGAGCCCATCAACAGCAGCAGCGGGCAGAAGAGTGGTGGTGGTGGTGTCGTTTGGTGACGGATTGCTGGCTCCTATGAAAGCAACTACTCGTAGGAACAACAGAGCACACCACAGATCTGCCTTCGAGGCGCACAGTGTTGTATCACTCTGTCCGGAAAAGTAACGACAGTTTATATATAGTTTTAATAAACAAAAGTTTATTACATTTCGGGACAGCGGAGAGATTCGTACATGAGCATCGATCTGCAGGTATGATACCATGACTCGGAAAATCGCAGGCTTCGACAAAAGCAACTCGTCACGGTACAGCACGGATCTGAGGCACGCGCATGCATGGTGTGATGCCTGCTGCTGCTGCTGCTGGGCGGTAGGGTTGTAACATTGAGGTTGCACTGTTTGTAACACGCTCTCTGCGGTGCTGCTGCTGTTCGTGTGTGCTCCCCGTGCTCTCGGCAAGAAACGCACAAAAAACGCACGACTGGACAAAAACAGGGTATCATGCAGAAAACCCGGGAAATCGGCTTATCCACTCCCGCGGGAAAAAAACCTTCGAGCGCCCGCCACGCGAGCCACAGAGCTCGGATCGAGCCCAAACCTCGACCAATGTGTCCGGCCGGGCCTTCCGTGTCGGGGTACTTAGCGTTTTGCCGAAAAGCGCTCGCGCGGAGAGAAAAGTTGCGAATAGTGCGAAAAATTCACAAACATAACTATACATATAAATTTCCCCTCCTCTTTTTTGTGGGATACAATAAAAACAGCATACTGACCTATTCACAGCGCTGAAACTGCGCATGACTTGGGTACGAGATGGAATAATACTGCTTTAATAATTCTATACTGGGCCACACGTAAACAAACAAACAAAACAACAATTTCCACGCAAGGGGGGGGCGAATAAGAGGGGGTGACAACATCCATATACCTTACAGGTGAGGACAATAACTGCATCCGTCGATAGTACTCGCACTATACCAGAATATCATGCGTCCATCATCAAAAAAAATCTGTTTTCACGTAGGCGCTCACCTTGATCACCAACCCCAAAACCAGTATTAATAGGGCGCGGGATTTGGATAGCATACACCTAACCCCCCCCCCCGGTGGGCTTGAAAATTATTTGTATAACAACATTTTGTTTTCAGTGTATCCAGCGTGTATCGGTGTACGTATCATATGTGATTTGTGTGACAGAGTACCGGAGAGGCGCAAACCCTCACATCGAGTCAAATAGCGTAACATGACACCACACATAAATCCCTCGTGCGACATATTTTACCTTGAATGCTTGTTCTGCTTTGCCACGATGTAATATGTGAGTGTCGAACACTGTTCGCGATGTCGCCGACAGTGACGTACACGACGTGTGTACAGAAGCATGTTGGACTTGTGTGGGAAGGCAAGCTGCCAATGACACCAGGCAGGGTCAGCAGTTGGTTTCCCTGATCGATTATCGTTGCAAGGGTATAATACACAGGTGTCGAAGATACCTACCTGGGGTCTATCGATATATCTGCTAAGAAGGAAGGAATGCCGACCAAGCTTGTCGACCGAATACAATGTGCTGAAGCAAGAAAAGAACGCACTCGACATTCCATGCCAGCCTGCCGATCCCACGACTCTTCGGGGCCTTCTGATCCACCTTCGAGCGAGCTCATAGCTCCTTTGTTTCGCTCACTACTGCTGCAGTCGCTGTCACTACTGCTGCAGTCGCTGTCACTACGCAGTTGCGGCCTACTCGTATAGGTCGAGCGCCGCCCAGTAGTATTGTAGTACTACTAGGAAGGCCTTGTATCAAGCAGGGGACGGTTCTCTACCGTCCCCTGTGTTCAATCGAGGGAGCGGGACGGTGTCCGGTAGTATTGTAGTACTATGAAAGGCCTTGTATATCAAGCTGGGGGGGGAGGGAACGTCTCTATACTGTTCCCTGTGTTCAGTTTTATATAGTTATTGTACAGGCGTAGAGGGAGGGGACAGTCTCAGGTACCCCCCCCCCCTGTCAAAAGGTCAATGTTGAACAATTCGACGTGAGGTGTCGAAAAAAAAAAAATCGACCACCCTCGCGAGGACCGTGGAGGGGGAGGAGGGAGAGGCGCCTACTCTGTGGCCCCGGATCTGAGTTACGATTACGGAGGGAGAGACAGAAGTGCGAAGATAATAAAAGGGATGGAAAAAAATATAAAAATATGATACCTCGTATCTCTCTAGGATGAAGAATCGGCACAGACAATGAATGGGTGTCCTGGATGTGGACGGGTAAAAAGAACGGTTTGATGTGAAGAACACACCCCCATTATATACAGGGCTTTAGCCAAAATCAGGTACACCTGGTCACTTCGGTGCCAAAAACAGGTACTATACTAAAACCAAGTCCAAATAACACGCTAGGACGCCTGTCTTTGGCCAGCCTCACATCATACCTGATTTTGGCATGAAACATCAGATTCGTGAATGTTTTTTTCCTAAAGAAAGATAGGTGTTTTTCGTGCAGTTCATGATATTTTAAATTATAAAAAATCCGATATTTTCAACCAACGGGTATTTGAGGGTGGGGCCAAACTCCTTGCAGGTAGGATCATTGGCCACGTGGACATTTAGCTCAAGCCACAGGGTGTCGGTGCCGGACCCTGTGTGAGGTCGTATTTGGTGGGACCCTGTACAGGGTATCACACAGTAGTAGGTGCCTTGATTCACGGACCCTGTACAGGGTTCGACGCATGGACCCTGTACAGGGTTTGACAAACCAACGGACCCTGTACAGGGTTGGATCCATGGACCCTGTACAGGGTGTAGACCCTGTACAGGGCTGATTCAATGACCCTGTACAGCGTTTGACGACAGACCCTGTACAAGGTTTGGTCATTTTGCACCCTGTACAGGGCTTGGAACATGCACCCTGTACACATGCAGATATACATAACTCTCGAAATAGTAAACACGTTTGTTCTTATTGACCGTGCGATGCCCCNATAATTTTCGAACCGAAAATGTTCGGTATTTTCGATGCGATGAGGATAAAACGATAAACGATAACGATACGTTATACGTAGAAAAAAAATTAAAGGTCGAACGCCTCCCAGGGGGATAGGGGACACAGCACACAAACATCAGCAGTAGTAGTGAAGTACGTAATCAAATCTGGATAATACCATCAAATCACCAGGACATATTTATATTATGATTACGATGACGATATAATACGCGTAATAACACCATCAAATTATAACTACAATATATTATTATTATACCGCAGAACAGGATATCACATAGAAAACGAGCAATAAGAAAGGCAGGCTGTGAGATTAACGAAAAATAAGAAATCGGGAGTCGTTGTACAATGAAATTGTGTATAACCACCCATCTCTCAAATAAGAAATCTAAACTGTGGCCAGTTTCTTGCTTCTTACTACTTTCACTGTATAGTTGATTTTGGTAAACTACCGCTGATGGTGTTGTATTCATCGGTATATATATATATCGTAGTGTATGTTGTAATCATGGGATACACAGCTGGAGCTATACCTCCTGGTATATATTGTAGCTCGTATCAATATTATGTAGCTTAGGAGGAGTAGAGCAGTACGGGATACCAGCGTACTCTAATAAGAAACGGGCAATAAGAATGCAGGCTTAGTCTCCTTACAGGCACAACTTGATTATTCGGGAGTCGTTTATTATACTGAAACTACAGACACACCCATGCTAAATAAGAAATCCACCTGCGGCAACACTTCCTTTTTCTTATTACTACGTAAGTGTTATAAGGATTACCCTGGGCTGGGTATTGATCGATCTTTTACCGCCTATAGCTCAGCAGGTAATACCCTCACATTTGCGTCGTCGGCAGGACACGGGTTCGAATCTCACTTCGAACGTTTCTTTTTTCAGAAACTGCTTGCGCGTGCGTCCCTAAAAGAACACGTCTCCCTGGTTCCCCAGGTATTGAAACGAAGACGGGTAGGTCAACGTACGGCCGTATTCGGTACCGACGTCCCAAATATCCCGCCGTTCAGAGGGGGGGGAGCTTAGGATTACTCTGATAATGATCGATCTTTTACCGCCTATAGCTCAGCAGGTAATACCCTCACATTAAATATAAGTGCTTTGTACTTGTACGACGTATTACGAACAAAATGTTTACAAATTAAATAATCTGCCAAACAGCAAACAGCAACGATGCCGACGTGTATTAGTCCAGGACATCGTAGCTGGTTGGTGCTGTCGCTGGTGAAGGCGCCGCCGCGGTGCCAAGGCCARTCTGGGAGGAGAGTAGAGAGTAGAAGGGGGGTGCGTCTTGTGCAGGTGTGCTGGGATTGAGCAGTGGGGTGTGATGTCCTGCGAGTGGCGGGCTGAGTTTTGGTTGGGGCGGGCTGGGGGATTAGCGAAGGTCGAAATCGCGATTTTCATATTTTGAAAAAATGCTTTCTCGAAAATCCGGGGAGAAGGGTTCATTGTCCCCGGGAACCTTGGAAAAACGCATTGGGCCTCCAAAAAAGGAGTTTCCAAAAAAACAAGTGGGTTAATCTACTCACCTGCTGTGTACGTTGTGTTCCCAAGCTCGTTGTGCTTCTAGCGATTCCCTAAGACGTGCTAAGCTACGCCTGGTATATTTTAAGACGACTCTAAGACGTGCCAAGCTGCCATATAGCGAGTAAGACGGGCCTCTTTCTGAGAAACGGATTAAGACGAATTTTAAGACACGACTTAAACTGTTGGGCCTAGTCCCTTCCCTCTATTGAACACAGGGGACGGTAGAGAACCGTCCCCTGCTTGATACAGGGCCTTCCATAGTAGTACTACAATACTACTGGGCGGCGCTCCGACCTATACGAGTAGGCCGCAACTGCGTAGTGACAGCGGCTGCAGCAGTAGTGACAGCGACTGCAGCAGTAGTGAGCGGAACAAAGGAGCTATGAGCTCGCTCGAAGGTGGATCAGAAGGCCCCGAAGAGTCGTGGGATCGGCAGGCTCGGCATGGAATGTCGAGTGCGTTCTTTTCTTGCTTCAGCACATTGTATTCGATCGACAAGCTTGGTCGGATTCCTTCCTTCTTAGCAGATATATCGATAGACCCCAGGTAGGTATCTTCGACACCTGTGGATACCCTTGCAACGATAATCGATCAGGGAAACCAACTGCTGACCCTGCCTGGTGTCATTGGCAGCTTGCCTTCCCACACAAGTCCAACATGCTTCTGTACACACGGCGTGTAGGTCACTGTCGACGACATCGCGAACAGTGTTCGACACTCACATATTACATCGTGGCAAAGCAGAAACAAGCATTCAAGGTAAAATGTCGCACGAGGGATGTATGTGTGGTGTCATGTTACGCTATTTGACTCGATGTGAGGGTTTGCGCCTCTCCGGTACTCTGCCACACAAATCACATATGATACACACAGATACACGCTGGATACACTGAAAAAACAAAGTTGTTATAAAAATCATTTTCAAGCCCTCCGGGGGGGGGGGGTTAGGTGTATGCTATCCAAATCCCCGGCCGCCCCTGGTCCTTGCCTTGATTTTTATCACGCAGAGGGTTCAGGCTTCCCAACGCTCGTCGATTTTCATCGAATTTTGCTAACTCACGCTCTCGCGCTCTCCGTCAGTCGATTTTGTTTTGCGAGAAAAATTCCCTACGAGCACGAGTATGAACTCGGGGGGCTCGAACCCACGATCTTGATTCTAACAGGGACGATATTCACCTGTCATCCCACCGGGTACGCCGGCTGTGGTCACAAAACTACGACACAGAGGTACTACGCCGCAATGCAGTACGCAGAGCAGACAATGCAGTGTCATATACGACAGGCACGACCTACCCTGCTAGCAATTCAGATGCGTGAACGAGAAGAACAAGATAAACGAAAAGGGAAAACAAATACGTAATCTATAATTTTAGAGGGAAATGGTCATTTGGGGGCATACCCCCTGGTTTTACGGCCATTTGGGGGTAGGGTAAAAATGCGCCCGCGGAACGCGCTCCCGCGGGCCCAAACAGGCCTCAAACGCCATTCTGAAGCGCTGGCGAGATGCCCGAAGCCCATGCCAAGCACCCACACAACTTTATTTGTTTTTTCAGGCACGTTCTTGGGCCTAACGAGACGGCGGCGCACGAGGGAGCAAACGAAGCCCCCCCTTTGACCACATATTGGGGGGGGATAACCCCACGTACCTACTAAGTGTATCTACTCCCCCCGATTGACCACTTTTTTCACCCCGTTTGGCCGAAACCGTACCCCCTTTTGACCATCTGCGACAGCCTCAAAAACGACTACAGCAGTGGGCATCCACGTCACCGCCCAGCAGCCCGAATAGACCAAGGAGCGGAATATCCAGAACTTGCGAGTAGTCGGGATCGTTTGCCTCCCAAATCTCGGCGGAAGTATATAAAAATCAAATAGGTATATGTAGACGATATGTGAATGTCGGCTCTTGTTAGAAAACGTCGGCTCTTCTGAGAAAACGTGACGACGGTTACGGGAGAAGCAGAACATACACGCCTGGTTGCTCGGCGTATGATTCGTGGGTCGTGGGTTGCTGGGTGCTTGGTGCTTCGTTGCCGGGTCTGGTTACAAACGTACCGGTACGTGGTACGTTTCAGCAGTAATGTTTTTGAACTACGGTAATTACGGGTGACACAGGTAACTTATAACATTACGGGTGTCTGTGCTGTCTGTTGGACAGCAGGCTGGTGTGTTTTAGTAGGATCACCCGGCAACGAAGCGCCAAGCACCCAGCACACCAAGAACCCAGCAGCTCACGACCCACGACTCGTACGTACGCCGAGCAACTACGCGTATGTGTTCTGCTTCTCCCATCACCGTCGTCATGTTTTCTCAGAAGAGCCGATATCTTCACATCGTCCATCACTATTAGATTTTTATATAGTTCCGCCGAGATTTGGAAACAAACAATCCCGACTACTCGCAAGTTCTGGATGTTCCGCCCCGTGGTCTATTCGGGCTGTTGGGCGGTGACGTCGATACCCACTGCTGTAGTCACTTTTTAGGCTGTTGCAGATGGTCAAAAGGGGGTACGGTTTCGGGGTGAAAAAAGTGGTCAATCGGGGGGAGTAGATAAATTTAGTAGGTACGTGGGGTTATCCCCCCCCAATATGTGGTCAAAGGGGGGACTTCGTTTGCTCCCTCGTGCGCCGCCGTCCCGTTAGGCCCAAGGACGTGCCTGAAAAAACAAAAAGTTGTATGCGTGCTTGGCATGGGCTTCGGGTATCTTGCCAGGGCTTCGGAATGGTGTTTGAGGCCTGTTTGGGCCCGCGGGAGCGCGTTCCGCAGGCGCATTTTGACCCTACCCCCAAATGGCCGTAAAACCAGGGGGTATACCCCCAAATGATCATTTCCCATTTTTTAATTACTATTCTGGCAGCTGATTGGTTGCCCAAATCCATGCCAGTGGCTGCTGGTTCTTTCTAGAACATCGGTGCTGAAAAGAGCCACCGAGGTTTCGCCAAACCCGGGGAGGATAGGCCCCCATCCCTGGATCATAAATCCGTCCATATCTCTACAATTCCGACCAACCGGTGACAACATCGGCGATTTCCCGGGTCAACACTGCCCCGCACGGTGTGGAAACCCCACTCCCATCAGTTGGTCACTGACTGGCTGCGGTTCAGGGCCGCTCCCGGGGATGATATGACCCCATACCCGGGCCAGATATCCGTCTACATATGTAGAACTCCAACGATCTGGGGACGAAAACAGATATCCCCCGGGTCTATCCCGCCTCACAAGGTGTGGAAACCCCAATACCACGGGAAAATTCACAGATGTACGGTTTCCTGGCCCTCATAGACGCGAGGGTTGCCAATCGGGGCAACGTCGGTATCCCGCCGCACCCGGGGATGATAACGTCCCATCCCCGGGTCATCAATTATTCCATTCATCTACAACTCCAACAACTCCGGGACGAAAACGGACATCTGCAGGGTCGATACCGCCCCGCAAGGTGTGGAAACCCCACCACAACTGGCTGATTGCTGAGTTGGCTGAGGCAATGGATATGACGATATATAACCATTGGGGACTCACTAAAAAATTATGGTAAGGAATTTTTGAAGGCTTATCACGGTACTCGATAATCGAGACGGGACGGGACGGTACTGTTTTTAGATGTTTGGTGGGAAAACAAATGAAGACGGGACGGGACGGGACGGTAAAATGACGACCAAACATGTTTTTGAGACGGGACGGGACGGGGCGGTTAGTGTACAATTTCTCAACGGGACGGGACGGTAATTTCAACGGGGTAGATTTTCACGACGGGACGGGACAGTAAAATTCAACGGATTTTTTTTCCACGACGGGACGGGACGGTACATATAATTTTTCACGACGGGACGGGACGGTACATAATTTTTTTCACGACGGGACTGGAAGGTACATATAATTTTTCACGACGGGACGGGACGGTACATATAATTTTTCATGACGGGACGGGACGGTAAATATTTTTTTTCACGGCGGGAAGAGACGGCACTGGATCATTGGATAAAAACAGATGTTGTTGCTCCAGAGGAACAAACGAAAAGAAACACTCGTACGAATCGCACGTGAATAGAAATCCATTTTGAAATTCGTATCCCTATAATAAATTATATGCCGGCACGGCGAAATCACACCAAATTACCTTGCAATTTACAAATTACGCTGCGACCTCGAACATTTACATCATAGTACAGAGCAAATCTCATCACGCTTCGTCTACAGAAATAACCTCGCCAGCCGCAGCGTTTTGAGCAGCGACTGATGCGGCAGCCTCCAGGTCGCAGTTAGCCTTTAACGCCGCTACATCCTGGAGAGCCTTCGCTAGCCCGGGGATCAAGTGCGAGTTGAACTTGAGCAACATCATCTTCTCGATTTTGTCAGTCCCAAAGGAGGTGCCGACAGAGCATGTAAGTTCCTTTCTGATTGACAACTGGTGGTGTCGATCTCCAGGTACAGTCGAGCCAACAGTTCGACATGTGGCCAGCGAGCCCTCGCAGGCCACCAACGAGGCGAAGTCGCGCAAGTCAAGTCAGGGGGGAGAAACCAGGCACTCATTTATACCTCAATAAAGCCTCACCAAGTATATGAACTCCTCAATATATGTAACCGTCATCGTAACTGCTGTATCGAGTACAAGCACAATGAATATGCTGGAACAGGCTGGAATGACATCTCGACATCACAATGTGAGGAATACCTGGTATACACGTCGTTGAGCCGCACTACACCGAAATTTGAAGAAATTTGAAACAAATTGTTCAAGCAGACAGTAGGTTTACAATGTGTAGAGCATCATTTTTCAAACGGTAACTTGCGAAGTATAGGAAGACGTCTTGACTACGAGCATGCTCAGTTCTTGCCTACAAGGATGCATGCAGCACTAGCGGTCAGGGTTGCAGCACCAACGACTCTGCCAAGCACACTACCATGCGACGAGTTTTTTAGAGGTCAAAATGTTCTTGCTCTATCGCCCTCGAACTTTTCAGAGACCCAAAAGCCAGCGACACCACGAGAAAGTAGCGAGGCATCCATACATCAACCGATTACCCCTGTAGGTATCGAGCTAGGTCTCCGGACGCCGCCTGGAGCACGCGTTGTGGGTCTGTAATGTCCATGGTCCCGGTACTTAAACGCCTACACAAAACGAACTCCAAATTACACGAGCGTGGGGGTAGGGGATGGACCATCCCCCCCCGTGAGAGAGTGCCCAATGGTTATATAGAGTCATTCCCATTAGGCTGGGGCGCTGGAGTTCATAGAGCCAGCACGCAGCGAGGGTTGTCCCTCGGGGCAACGGCGGGGTCCCGTCGCACCCGGGGATGATATGATCCCATCCCCGGGTCAGGAATCCTTCCATATATGTGCAACTCCAACGACCCGGGGACGAAAACGGACATCCCCCGGGTCGATACCGCCCCCACAAGGTATGGAAACCCCAATACCACGGGAAAATTCACAAATGTACGGTTGCCTGGCCCTCATAGAGGAAGCGTGCCGCGAAAGTTGCCCCTCGGGGCAACGTCGAAGTCCCGCCGCACGCGGGGATTATATCGTCACATCTCTGGGTCAGAAATCCTTCCAAACATCTTCAATTCCAACAACCCGAGGACGAAAATGGGCGTCTCCCGGGTCGATACCGCCCCGCAAGGTGTGGAAACCCCACCACAACTGGCTCATTGCTGATTTGGCTGGCCCTGATAGAGCCAGCGTACGGCGCGAGTTGCCCCTCGGGGCAACGGCGAGGCCCCGCCGCACCCGGGGATGATCTGATCCCATCCCTGGGTCAGAAACCTTTCCATACATCTGCAACTCCAACGATCCGGGGACGAAAACAGACACCCCCCAGGTCGATACCGCACCACATGGTGTGGAAACCCCAACCCCACGGGGAAATTTACTGTTGCCTGGCGCTCATAGAGCCAGCGTTCCGCGAGAGTTGGACAACGTCGAAGTCCCGTCGCACCCGGGGATGATATGGTCCCATCCCCGGGTCAGAACTCCTTCTATACATCTACAAATTCAACAACCCGGGGACGAAAACAGACATACCCCGGGTCGATACCGCCCCGCAAGGTGTGGAAACCCAACCACCGCTGGCTAATTCAGGGCTGCCTGGCCCTCATAGAGCCAGCGTACGGCACGATTATCCCGTCGGGGCAACGGCAAGGTCCCGTCGCACCCGGGGATGATAACGTCCCATCCCCGGGTCATGAATACTTCCATCCATCTGCAACTCCAAAGACCCGGGGACGCCAGCGGGCACTCCCCGGGTCGATACCGCCCCACAAGGTGTGGAAACCCCAACTCCACTGGAGAATTTACGGTTGCCTGGCCCTCATCGAGCCAGCGTTCGGCAAGAGGTGCTCCTCGGGGAAGGACAGCCCCCGGTTCGATACCGCCCCGCAAGGTGTGGAAACCTCACCACCTCGGGCTAATTTACGGTTGCCTGGCCCTCATAGAGCCAGCGTACGACGTCCCGCCGCACCCGGGGATAATAACGTCCCATCCCCGGGTCAGAAATCCTTATATACATCTGCAGCTCCAACAACCCCGGGGAGCCAAACGGATATCCCCCGGGTCGATGCCGCCCCGCAAGGTGTGGAAACCCCACCACCACTGACCGGCTGATTGCTGAAATGGCTAGGGCGCTGGAACCCAGATAGCCAACACCCGCGGATGATAAAGTCCCACCTTCGGGTCAGAAATCCTTTCATGCATCTGCAACTCCAAGGACCCGGGGACGCAAGCGGACACCCCCCGGGTCGATACCGCCCTACAAGGTGTGGAAACCCCAACCCCACGGGCTGATTTACGGTTGCCTGGCCCTCATAGAGCCAGCGTGCGGCGAGAGTTGTCCCTCGGGGCAACGTCGAAGTCCCGCCACACCCGGGGATGATAACATCTCTTTCCCGGGTCAGAAGTACTCGCATATATCTACAACTCCACCAACCCGGGGACGAAAACGGACATTCTCCAGGTCGATACCGCCCCGCAAGGTGTGGAAATCCCAATTACCACGGGCTGATTTACGGTTGTCTAGCTCTCATGGAGCCAGCGCGCAGCGCGAGTTTCCCCTCGGGGCAACGTCGAGATTCCACCGCAACCGGGGATGATAACGTCTCATCGCCGGATCATAAATTATTGCGGACATCTACAACTCCAACAACCTTAGAACTAAAACAGGCACTCCCCGCGTCGACACCGCCCTGCAAGGTGTTGAAAGCCCAACCCCACAGGCTGAATTACGTTTTGGTTGGAGCTCATGGTCGATGTTCCGCTGTACCCGGGGGTGGTAAGGCCTCATCTCCGAATCATACATATCCTTCAATACATGTACACCTCCAACAAAAACGGACACCCCCCAGGTCGATGCCGCCCCTCATAGTGGTTGTAATTTTCGGGTTCAGAGTGGCACATCACAGCACACTGTTAACGCGAGTACTATGTACCACACCAGGAACTAATTAACTACTGTGGGCAACGCAACGCTAGTGCCACGGGCAGAGCCGTGGCCGTACCGCTAGTACAAATAAATATAACAAAACAGATGAACAAACAAACAAACAAACAAAAAAAAATACATGAAAACGATAACAAAAGACAAAGAAAGAGAGAAAGTGTCGTGCTTCTCCCGGAGTAGATGTGACAGAAAAAATGAGGAATGAAAACAACGTAAACAGAGCAAGACTAAGAACGAAAACAAACGGTAGGCAACCGAAGCACACCAAAAGCACCTTCCAGGCAGCCGAGGCAGATGTGCACCCGTAGTACAGACAGTTTCTACCAGCTAGTCGGTCTGGTACCTTGCTACCCTGCCTGCCGTGTCCTTCCTGCTTTCGTCTGCCGCGTTTTCCCTACAAACTGCCCCCCCCCGCCCGTCTCCATTCCCTTGGGCGTCACCCGTACAACGGATGCGTGGTGCTTCCTACGTACTCAATCCCGTTTCGTCTTCGTGCCACACACGAAAGACAAGAAAAGAGAGGAGGAAATACGAAAAACACAAATGAATGTACGAGCTGGGCCAGGCAAGACTCTGCTGGAACAGTCGATCGGAACTATGCCCACCGTATCATCGCAAAAGCGTGTTTTGACGTATTTTTTGACACGGTGTTCCTTATGTAACAACCAACCTTTGCGATGTATCTCTTTTTTTTTTTTTTTTTCCCCAGGATATATGACCGATCCAACGATCCGTGAAATGAAAAAGTGGTCATAACTAGTCCGAAAAAAAAAAGGGATGACACGGAGTACATTCGCATGGGTGTTTCAAACACGAGATAAAAAAAACAGTTCGAAACGTGAAAAATTGAAGGGGGCATCGCAGTAAAACTGCCGTTTTCGTAATTATTTGTTTCCACTTCCCTTCTTCCCCTCGCTGCCTCGGCAAAGTTTTTGCTTTGGCATGGCCCTAGCGAGGGGGGTCTTTCTAAGCGAACAAGGCTAGGCTCACCGCTAAGCGGACCGATACCTTCTTGCTGCTGCGCCACCCGCCGCGAAGCGTGTGCAGCGGTAGAGTTGGATCGGCACTGGTGCGTCAGGCGCAAAAGTTCAGATGCACGGGCCTTTTTGGCCGTCGGTGTAGACAGCAATGTCCATCTCACTTTTGTGCGCGGAGGCAGACGCCATCAGAAAGGTGGACGGACACTACGTACACGGCCCTAGGTGTGTTTGCTAGAGAGAGCTGTACTGTCTCAGTAACCTGGCTTCGCCATCAAAGGAGGAGGGAGCGTGTGGCGACGAGCTGTTGTTGGACTGGTCAATCCATCCAGCGCGAGAATTTTTATTTTCCGGACCAAGCACCCTGAGTGCAACGAGGGAGAAAGCGAGGAGCCGACTGGGAAGGACAACAACGAGAGCGAGTACGGACGGAGCAGGTCGAGTGTGGTCGTGCTAGGACTGGCCAAGTGGCACCGGAGCGGCGCGCCGGATCACAGCAGCACGCCGAGCAGCAGCACAGCAGCGCGGAGCAGCCATCCGGAGCACGGACGACATCGACCCGTGACGAACGGACAACATTTTTTGTTGTTTTTTCGTTTTTCCCCCTGAATTTGTTGTTGGGTCTGTGTGGATGACGTCACTGGTTTTGTAGAGAGACGCGGCAGAGATGGCGCGGACACCCCGGGTGCCTTCATTGTGTGCCTGATCGTGGAAGACCCCTTCAATGTGGAACGATTCCTAATCAGTGTCGATGTTTATTATGCTGTGCCTAACACAGACGTTCAGGATAGATTCGGGCAATTGTCAATTGACGTGATGGCTTTGGTTGGCTGTTCTTTTTCACTGTGTGCCCGCGGACTGTCATTCCGGCAGCACTTCAGACAGCAGCTGCGTGCTCCATCTTGTTCCCACGCCTACCGTGTGTTTTTGTACAGACAGCACTTCATGGACAGTAGTTACGCTGTAGTACGGCAAAATTCCATTAGTTAAAGAGTGAGGAGAGGGGGGGGATGGGGACGACTGACTGCGAAACCCACGTGCAATTACAGTCGCGACAGATGTTAAGAATTTGATAATCAAGAATTTCAGGCTGAGAGTTTCGCGAAATTGAAGAATTTACAGCTAAGCATTTGTGCTGAACTCGAGGAGGAAATACATAATTAGAACTTGTGGATTGCAACGTGTCGGCAGTAAGAATTTCCCACATTGCACTTACGGACAGAATAATAAGAAACTGCTCAGACACCCCCAAGGCGAGATCAGGCTCCCAACCAAGCTGCCTTCTCTCTGAAAATCGACCTCACAAGTGACCTGATTTTTTCATTTTTTTCAAGATTTTTGTTTGCAATTTTGCAAATGTTTTGAAAATATTTACCCAAAAAAAGATCCCGTCCCCTCTTCATACATGCAAATACCAAATAATGCAACCCAATTTTATTTATCTATCCCCCCCGCGATGCGGACAGAATCAGCTCGGCGTGCTTGCTGCTTGTACATGCTGTCACTTGTACCGCAGAGGACTGTACAGTACTGCAGATCCCCTCAGAGAACTGTAGAGGATATTATAACGAACCTCGACCTGTACTGCATTGTGGCGGACGACCGCGGCGCAGAGAAACGCACAAGGTACACCTTCAGGACGAAAGCAAACGTCATCGAGAAGCTGCGTTCGCTAGAGGCACGAGCGGAGGATATCTACAGGGCGGAGTTGCTCACCCCGCGGCAGTACCTGGCGCGTGAATGCAAGATCGACGCTAGCCTCATCAGCAAGTGGGCCTCTGACGAAACTAACATCGTGGCAAAGGCGTCAGAGGAGGTGACGAAGACTCTCTTCGCTAAACGACATGCCCGACGGTGGTTTCCGGACGCAGAGCAAGAGCTTTACAAGATACTTATGGCACGCCGGAAGAGGAAGCTGAAAGTGTCTACGCTATGGGTTACGATCACGTACCGGAAGCTGCTGCGAGATATGTACCCTGACAACGCGCAGGCTGTGGCATTCCGCCCGTCTCACAGGTGGGCGCACGGTGGGCCAACCGCCACAACCTCTCGAAGCGGCGCCGGAGCAACCTCAAGAACAAATCTGTCGAGGAGCGGCTGCCGCAGATCCGGCGATTCCTCAGAAGGTTTCGCAAGCTGATGGGGGAGCCAGCACGTTCCAAGGGGCACGCATTCTTAGACACGGAAGCTGGGGTGCGGGCTGCCCAGCCACGAGATCCGAAGTACGGGCGGTTTCAGCTGAACGAACGGTTCAACTCTGACCAGGTGCCCCTGCCTTTCGTAAACGGCCAGTCGGAAACGTGGGCCCCCAAGGGAAGCAAGCGCGTCTCTATCGCGCAGCCTTTTAGTGGGCTGGAAAAGAGGCAGTGCACGATCCAGCCCACCATTGGGCCGGGTGCGAAACTCATGTGGTGCGCGGTCATGTTAAGGGGCACCGGGAAGCGCATCTCGCGGGTGGAGAAGAAGGGTATGACCCTCGCGTGGACGTTTTCTTCCAGAAAAACGCGTGGGCCGACAGCGAGTTCTGCATGGAGTGGGCTAAGCGTTGCTTTCGCAAAAGCTTGAAGCAAGGGCGGGATGGTTTGCCCGCAGCGGAGTCGATTCTCGCTTTGGACAACTTGCATGGACAGACGACGGACCAGTTCAAGCCTTCATCAAGAGGGAATGCAAATCGCGRGTGTGGTTTACCCTGCAGGATGCACAGACGCACTGCAGCCCATCGATGCAGGCCTTGGGGCTCTTATGAAGGTCGAGGTCGCAAGCAACTCGACCTATGGCTTGAGACGGGGATACCTGCAACGGTGGGAGAGCAACGCGCTGACTGCATCTGATCGGCGCGTCTTGCTCACCAAGTYGGGCCGCAACAGCCATGGACGTCATCAACAATCGTCCCGGCTACAGGTGCCGCCTGTTCCAGAAAACAGGGAGCCTGATGACGGCGGACGGGACAGGTGACGACCAAATCAACCTCGAGGGGTTGACGGCGCCTTTGGCGTTTAAGTGGCGACGAGAGCGAGGGTGAGGCGGGAGAGGGCGGGGGTGCGGGGGAGAAGGAAAGCAGCTGAGGAGGAAAAGGACGGGCAAGGAACTGACGGGGAAATTGATGGAGATGGTGGCGGGGAAGAAAAGGTTYGGGAAGGGTGTGGYAGAGGAAACGGGTGAGGCAGGGGGCGGGGAGGCGGAGGAGCAAAATGAAGGAGGAGGACAGCGGGATGAGGGCAGCGGGGSCGAGGACGGGGACAGCGAGGATGAGGACAGCGAGGAGAGGACAGCGGGCGAGGCGGGATGCGATGGACAGCGATGTGAAGACGAGGACAGCTCGGAAGGTGACGGTAAACAGCTTTTTGCTTAAGTATTTTTGCTTCTACTGTATTCTCGTTTGCTTTACAGAGCTTGGAGTGGTTTGCTGTACGTATGAATTGGTATTTAATGTACTTCGCGGGGACTTGAAAATGTGTGTCCTGACTTGTCATATGGTTCTTCTCGGGAAAAACCCCGATCTTTGCCATTCGAACCGTGATACAGTATGCTGTTTCCCCGAATACCGAAAATTCATACCGGTAATAAATAACCAACCTCCCTTATTCCTTCTTACCACCTCGATCGACACAAACAATGACTACCAGGTATCCAACATTGAATGGATTATTATTTACAGAGTGTATAATACAAAATACCACCCCGTGCGTGGTTTCCCTTCGCCGCTACATTACCACCTTATGCTGTTCAGGTGTCTTTGACAATGGGGAAGACCCGCAGACCCTGCTGGACGACGAAGACGACATGTCACCGGAGGATGAGGCGATCGGGATGGTGATTCCAGACGGGTTTCGTCTCCAGGAGTCGAGACCAGCTGCTCTAGATAATTCGTTACTGAAACGTGGAGTGTTAGTGAGACTGGGCATGGGGTGGTTTGGTGGCCTGATCACTCGTGAGAGTCAGGAGCGGACGAAAAATGTGTACGACTACCGCTTGCATCTTGAAGCCGACCAAAGCGTGCGTAGCATGAAGCTACCATTAGCTGCATACAGCACGGAAAACAGCGCGGCGGTGGGTGCGTGGGTTTTGCTAGAGCTAAACGACGCAGAGCAGACGGGGGGTACAGTCGGAGAGGGCGGGCAGACCAGTCAGCCCGAAGGTTCAGAAGCAGGCAGGGAAATACCGTCAGTCAGTAGCAGGGGGAGAGCGTTAAGGCCCAACGTGCATAACGTAGACCGTGTGGATTGAGTTTATTTTCTGGCTACAGCAGTACGAAGTACTACCATACAGTAAGGGAGTCGTTGAAGGTGGGCAACATGAGCTTCGATTCTTGCTGCCCTGGAGAGCTGCGTTTATACACGAATACTAAATATTTGATGCAAGCAACTGCAGTAGTACAGTAGTACTGCTGTGGTGTTGTGGATTATGAGCGATGGGTGCCACGTAGTAAAACATGCATGTAAATGATACGTGGTATTGCTGTATATCTTAATAACAAGGGCAATGGTCATTTGGGGGTATACCCCCTGGTTTTACGGCCATTTGGGGGTAGGGTCAACTTGCGCCCGCGGAAAGGGCTCCCGCGGGCCCAAACAGGCCTCAAACGCCATTCCGAAGGCCTGGCGAGATGCCCGAAGCCCGCGCCAAGCACGCACATGTTTTTTTTGTTTTTTTCAGGCACGTCTTTGGGCCTTACAGGGCGGCGGCGCACGAGGGAGCAGACTAAGCCCCCCGTTTGACCACATCTCGGGGGGGGATAACCCCTCGTACCTACTAAATTTATCTACTCCCCCCGATTGACCACTTTTTTCACCCCGTTCGACCGAAACCATACCCCCGTTTGACCATCTGCGACAGCCTCAAAAGCGACTACAGCAGTACGTATCCATGTCACCGCCGAACAGACCGAATAGACAACGGGGCGGAACATCCAGAACTCGCGAATAGTCTGGATCGTTTGCCCCCCAAAATATCGGCGGAACAACATAAAAACAAATCTTCATACGCGACATGAAGATATCGGCTCTTCTCAGAAAATGTAGGCCTTTGTGATGGCAAAAGGAAGTGGTGTGAGAAGCAGGACACATACGGGTACGAGATGCTCGGTTGATCTCAGGGGGTCGTGGGTTGCTGGGTGTTTCGTGCTGGGTGCGTGGTGCTTCGTTGCTGGGTGCTGTGCGTCATGGATGCTCGGTGCTTGGTTTTGTCGGACGGGAGGGGTCTTTGGGACACGAACAACATCAGGCGCAACGTTCGTTCGTTAGTGTTATTGAGAGGTGCTCTCCTCCCGTCCCCCATCGTATCCATCCCCCGAGACCGCTTGCGACGGAGCACACGATATGTTAACCTATGTTATACTACTCGTACTATACTACTTCTACTACTGCTACGGAGTTTTTACTACTACTCTCTCTTACCCTAATTTATACTATTAATACTATTCACTACTGACGAGATACGATACCGAGCGCTGCCGCTTGGGTTACCCGTTTTTGTAGCCTATTTGCGTATCTGTTAGTTCGACGCCCCATCCCCTTTCCTTCGTTCGGGACCCCTCACCGTGCCCCCACGGGTGAGGGGTCGAGGGACTCCGCAACGAACGGAAAGGGGGGGTAGTAGAGGGGAAACTAACAGATACCGAAATAGAGGCAACAAAAACAGAGGAACCACGAAGCGGCACGCAGTACGATGTAGTCTCGTAGTAAGAACTCGTAGCAGTAGTAGAAGTAGTGTAGTACGAGTAGTATAACATAGGTAAACATCGTGTGCTCCGTCGCAAGCGGTCTCGGGGGATGGATACGATGGGGGACGGGAGGAGAGCACCTCTCAATAACACTAACGAACGAACGTTGCGCCTGATGTTGTTCGTGTCCCAAAGACCCCTCCCGTCCGACAAAACCAAGCACCGAGCATCCATGACGCACAGCACCCAGCAACGAAGCACCACGCACCCAGCACGAAACACCCAGCAACCCACGACCCCCTGAGATCAACCGAGCATCTCGTACCCGTATGTGTCCTGCTTCTCACACCACTTCCTTTTGCCATCACAAAGGCCTACATTTTCTGAGAAGAGCCGATATCTTCATGTCGCGTACGAAGATTTGTTTTTTATGTTGTTCCGCCGATATTTTGGGGGGCAAACGATCCAGACTATTCGCGAGTTCTGGATGTTCCGCCCCGTGGTCTATTCGGTCTGTTCGGCGGTGACATGGATACGTACTGCTGTAGTCGCTTTTGAGGCTGTCGCAGATGGTCAAACGGGGGTATGGTTTCGGTCGAACGGGGTGAAAAAAGTGGTCAATCGGGGGGAGTAGATAAATTTAGTAGGTACGAGGGGTTATCCCCCCCCGAGATGTGGTCAAACGGGGGGCTTAGTCTGCTCCCTCGTGCGCCGCCGCCCTGTAAGGCCCAAAGACGTGCCTGAAAAAAAAAAAAAACATGTGCGTGCTTGGCGCGGGCTTCGGGCATCTCGCCAGGCCTTCGGAATGGCGTTTGAGGCCTGTTTGGGCCCGCGGGAGCCCTTTCCGCGGGCGCAAGTTGACCCTACCCCCAAATGGCCGTAAAACCAGGGGGTATACCCCCAAATGACCATTGCCCCACTACCATCAGGCTCGTAACAGGCGGAATTTGACTGCCTGTTTATACGTTTTTGGCATTTGCGTCAAAAATGGTAAGAGTAACAGTGTCGTACTATCATTATATGGACACGTTCAATTCATTGCAACAGTAGCCAGAAATGATGGTGTACCCTCGTATGGAGCATAAAGTTGGCCACTATGTTCCCCAAGATTGAAAAATCCAACAAAAAGGGGTGTCTCGTCATCATCTGACCCCTGAGATGATGCCAGGTACAATACGCCATTATCTTGGTTGGCTCTTTTATTGTTCCGCAAGTATATACGATAATACATGCCTTGCACTATATACGAGAACGATACGTATAATATGTACGTATGACGTACACCGAGTACGTATACGAAAACGATACGTACCATATTTTGAATACATACGAGTATTATGTTGCTTCGGCCGTAGGCACTGCTGCTGCACAGCCTTTATCTTTGTTTGCCGAAATAAAAGTCGGGAAGAAAAAAGAGCCACAAAGTGGTACGATAACCTTTGGTCTAAGTAGTAATATTTTTTATCACACAAAATATCAGTCTCCAACTAACTCGTAATTATCAGATTCTTATCATCTGTCGCGTACTGTAGTCGAATGGAGATTGCGGGCGTGTAGTTCAGGTTTGGACACGCATAACATGATGTAGGGATTTTAGGTGTACCTCTTCGGACTTGCGTATCCTTTCCCTGCTAAGTGTACGTGTTCTTTAGGATTCTCTGATGGCTCTAGCACTTTTGTGACCACGGGCCGTGATCTTGCTAGATCAGACTATAGGGATTAGCAACTGAAACGAGTTTAATGTGAAGATAATAACAACAACAACAACAACAACTCTATACTGTTTAAAATTATAATATTATCATTTAATATTCTTTTTTGTTATCCTCTCTTTCTTGAGAGAAGCCGACTTACTCTGTACGTACTATCATTTTGTTTTTTGTTTTTGTTGTTACTTCCTCTTCTCTTTCCTGGACTCTCGTGTGTGGCACGAGGACGAAACGGAACTGAGTAGGAAGTGCCACGTATCCTTGTATGGGTGGCGCCCAAGGGAATGGAGACGAGGGTGGGGGGGGTTCTAGGGAAACCGCGGCGGACGAAAGCAGGAAAGAGACGGCAAACAGAGTAGGTACCAGTACCAGACCGACTAGCTGGTAGAACCTGCCTGTACTACGGCACAAACCTGCCTCGCTGCTGGAAGGTACTTTTGGTGTGCTCGGCTGCCTGTCCTTTCCTGTCGTTCTTAGTCTTGCTTTGTTGGCCTGTTTTTTCTTTTCTTCATTTCATTTCATTTGGTTTCTTTTACTAGATGTCGCATCTCTCTGGGAGAAGCACGATTCTTGTTTCAACTCGCCGAACTCCCACCCAGTGCCAGATCCCTGCTCGCCCACACCCACGAGTAGAGCCCAGTGCTAGTTGGTACTCTTCCTTTCTATCTCAATCCTTCCCAGCCTCCTCTGCACTTCCAGTGCAACCACTCACTGCAACCACTCCGCAACACCCAACATGAGACCCTATTCCCATCCCCTATCAATACGTCAACGATTCAGTACCTCTCCACAAACTCCAGATTTCCTTCGTTCAATCTTCCACTTTTTTTTCTTTTTTTTTTTTCTTTTCATTTTGTCATGCTTTTTATTTGGTTGCTTGATTGTTGATTTGCTTCAGTATATTTACTTCTTATTATGTTTTCTTTTCGCTTTTTTCTTTTTTTTCTCTTTTTTTCTCTTGCATGCACCTGGATTGCTAGCAGGGTAGGTCTTGCCTGTCGTGTATGGCGTTGCATTGTCTGCTCTGCTTACTGCACTGAGTGTAGTATCTCTGTGTCGTACACCCAGTGTCCGTGCCGATTCTTAGGTAGGTCTTGCCTGTCGCATATGGCATTGCATTGTCTGCTCTGCTTACTGCACTGAGTGTAGTATCTCTGTGTCGTAGTTTTGTGACCACAGAACTGGTACCTTTTTAGGATGATGAATCGGCACGGACACTGGGTGTGCTGGATGTCGACGGGTAGAAAGGAAGGTTTAATGTGAAGAACACACACACACACATTGTCTACACCAAATTTCAGCTTGATCGTGAATGGCAATTTTTTTAGCTGTCATGTGCAATTACCGTCGAAATCTTGTAAAAAATCAGAATTTTTGGTACTTTTGGGGTTTCGCGGATATCTCGGCGAATCGAGTCGGTGTTTTCAAAAGTCAAGAAAAGTTCATAAATATTTTTTTCATCGCCAATAATATGTCAGGATCATCGCTGCCAATTTTCTACTAACTCGCAAAATTGGCGGCGCTAGAAGCTCACAACAGAAAACCCGTTTTATGGCTGGCCCAGCTCGTACGTATACTTACACATACATGTACATTCTTACGTAGCTAAACAACCAAAGAAAACCTAAGAAAATACGGAAGGACAGAAAAAAAAACAAAGGCAAAAGCGACCACGGCAAAACAAAATAAAATAAAAGGAAATACTGCGAGGGGTTGTAGCACCGCTGTCGTGCCCCCCTGGAGGAGCTGCGACAGGCAATACAGCAATAATAAATAAAAACAAAACAAAACGAAACAAAAACAACCAGAAATAACCAGGGAAAGTATCGAGCTCGCCATCCACCAAGCCAGGTATTAATAGTACATCTTCGTTATCACAGAGACAACAACAAGAGGCAAAAATACACATATTATGTGTGTGTGTGTTCTTCACATTAAACCTTCCTTTCTACCCTGCTAGCAATCCAGGTGCATGCAAGAGAAAAAAGAAAAGAAAAAAAACGAAAAGGAAAAAAGAATAAAAAGTAAACATACTGAAGCAAATCAACAATCAAGCAACCAAACAAAAGCATGACAAAATAAAAGAAAGAAAGTGTCGTGCTTCTCCCAGGATGCGACATCCAATATCAAACCAAATGAAATAAAACGAAATGCAATGGGCCGGAAAAACAGCGCCAACAGAGCAAGACTAAGAACGACAGGAAAGGACAGGCAGCCGGAGCACACGAAAAGCACCTTCCAGCCAGCCGAGGCAGGTTTGTGCCCGTAGTACAGGCAGGTTCTACGAGCTAGTCTGTCTGATACCTACTCTGTTAGCCGTCTCTTTCCTACTTTCGTCCGCCGCGGTTTCTCTACGAACCCCACCACCCTCCGTCTCCATTCCCTCGGGCACCACACATACAACGGATACGTGGCACTTCCTACTCAGTTCCGTTTCGTTCTCGTGCCACACACGAGAGCCCAGGGAAGAAACAAAATGAATACGTACTGTACGTAGCTAATAAGCAACCAAAGAAAGTCCTAGGAAAATACGGAGGGGCGGAGAGACAAAGGCAAAATGGGCTCATTCGAACAGCCTTGTCAGGGGCTTTCATATGGTCAGTGCAGTACAACAGTTTCTCCAATCTGTTTTCGGCTAATAACTTTCGAATTACGACGAGTTGCAAGAAATGCTGAACACAGCAGGCAGTCGTAGTCACCAGCGCTGAGCGAACGAGTATTGTTTCAGCATCTTTGTTTTTTTTTCGGCCACACTAAAATCAAGTAAGTTACAGGTTGTCGAGGGCATGATCATAGCCAAATCACAAATCACCTATTTTGAACAAAATCGTGAATATTTAGTGACACACCGCTCCGATAAAAAAAAAGAGTGCCCTGCAGATCGGTGAATGGAATCGTTTGGCAACCACTATTTATATTTCTGTTGTGTAGAAAAAGAGTCCCATTGAATTTTCCATGACGTCTTGGGTCCAGTTTTTTGCCCGTTTCTCATTCAATTTTTTATTTTATACTAAATTGGAAGAAAAGTCCCCTGGGGAATCTCAAGGACTGTTGCAATCCGCCGTTGTCTAAATGATACTACGAAAAGTATACCGTTCACCCCATTGAAAGATTATTTTTTCTGGTTTTCAGACATACGTGTGTGTGTGTGTGTTCTTCACATTAAACCTTCCTTTCTACCCGTCGACACACCCAGTGTCCGTGCCGGGGAGAGGTGATTTTTTAGTGTTCACGCACGCCGTCGGAAAACGTGTCGCTCTTTTTAGCCGCCGTAGGTTTTCGTGTCGCATTGATTTGACTTGATTCAAGTAGGGTTTCATAGGCCTGGATCACCCACAAAAAGGGAACAGGGGCATCTTGAGAGTTTCGTCGGTACGAGTCGTGCTTTGGACGAGGCCAGCCCCGCCCCCGCAGCTCGCAGCAGTGTGCACGCAGCTGCTCCAGATGGAGGCAGCCCCTGACGAGTATGACCAGGGCTTGCCATGTACACCACCAGAGTTGAAAAGTAAGGCCCCGTGAGCTGTGTGTGGTAAGTACTCGTGGTATCATACGACTACTCGTACGTAAAAATGAGCACAAGTACGAGCAAAACAGACGAGGCAAACAAAGACGACGATGACAACATCCTCAAACCTAGTAAGCTTGAGGCTGCTGGTGCTGCTTACTGCTGTTGCTGCTGCTACTACTGTGGTGAGGTGAGTGCCCTCCCCGCGATCGAACGGGCGTCGAGTGGCACCTTGAAAAGAGGCACCTGGGGAGCAAGGGAAATAAAAGCACTTGCTGTATGACTTCATAGTTCGGCATCGGGGACACTGCGGACACCGCCAAATCGATTTTTTAATATAGTTTTTGTACGATGCACGTGTGGTGTTGCTTTCAGCAGCGACGAAGAAGATTCCTTGTGCCCTTTGCTTGATATCTCATGCACCCCGATGAGTTGAGCCGAGTTGAAATATATTATGGATAGCTCTTGATGTTTTCTTTTGGATGCAGCTATTAACACGCTGGGCATCCAACTTATAGCGCTCGTGGTGGCGGCGTTGCTGAGGGCACCTCGATGGGGAAAAAACGCAATAATCTTTAAAGTTACAGCCACCCGCGTAAAAACGCCGGGAAATAAATCGAATTCTTTTCCTTTTTTTATTTTTTTTTAGAATATGCGTTGCTATTAAAAAATCGCTGGAGGAACTTAGTTGAAACAACACTGGTTATGTGGTCACAAAACTACGACAAAGAGATACTACGCTGCAATGCAGTAAGCAGAGCAGACAAATGGAAGATATTGTAACACAGGCATAATCGTAATGGCATGAAGCATAGGTGCTTCCTTAACGAGAATTCGATCGCGTTTCGATCCAGGAGAAACGTGTCCCTTAAAGTGCTGAAAAACATGTTGAAAAAAACATCTGCACGGAGGGCTAGCAGGTATAACCACGAAGCCTGTAAGGGCGTCAAGAAAGCGAGTTCTAGCCCGCCGAGTGCATGCCTCTTAGGCACTTTTTCTCGCAAAACATATCTTGACTATTACGGAGGACCATATTAAATAGAACCTACGGTGTACAACTAAAGTCTAATATGTTACATATTTACACAATATTTGGTCCTATTTACTAGGTCCCCGTAATAGCAGAAAGCGACGAGAGCGTGAGTTACATAAATTCGATGAAGTCGACGAGCGTTGGAAGGCTTGAACCCTCTTGCGCGATAAAAATGAAGGCAAGCAACCGTAGTAGAGCTATTTGAAACTCAAAATAGGAGCTTATATATGGTTCTTCCCGAAAAAAGGTCATATCGAGTTTCAAACGTCGCCAAAATAGGCGCTTATTTTTGACATAACGACCAGCGTGATATTTGGCTCTTCTCAAAATATGTACTTGGTCACTTTTTTGAGCAAGTACATAAGTTTTACTTGGTGGGAAGTTTCTCAGCAATTTATCCTACAATCGAAGCACCACAGCAGGGCACAAGCATCACAGGACTAAAAGCAAAGCAGCACAGGGCAGCAGCACAACTACCCTCGACTTACGGCCTACGCCCGAGCAAACTGCCCATAGTACGAGCATGGACCCGCTACCAGGAAGCTACCAAAACAGCAGGCGTGCTGCCACCGGCGAGGGTTATCCCGCACAGCCGAGGTCGCCCCAGTTCATCGGTCTACGTCCGAGCGTCAACAGCTACGGTTCTCCTCCCCGCCTTCCCGGATTCAACACCGGGGCCGGTGTGCGCCAGCCGCTGGGCTTGCGCACAGACATGCCGTGTACCAACGCCCAGGTTACGGGTGGTGAGCGTGCGCATGGTGTGTTGGGTCCGGACGGCCCCTGCGCCCCAAGCGCTGCCACCTCGTTCCGTGATGGGCCCGGCCCAGCAGGCCCTCAAGCTTTGCCTTCATGTGCTTTGACTATGCCAGCACCTGCACGTGCTCAAGCAAGCCTGGTGTGCACTCTCCGAGCACACAACACAAAAAAGTCCCTCATCACGAACGCGTGCTGCTGAAAGTGGAAAGCCCAAAAGAAGAATAAATCCTGGAAAATTATGTCAGTGTCCTTCGTAAAAGATCCACCGTTTTAAAAAAAAATGGCATATGCTGAGTTTTAGACGTTGCGGGAAATGTGGCTCTATAGTGCCAAATATTCAATGGCCTGACTCTTCCCTTTGGAAAGACATAAGGCATAAGCTCGAGATTCAAATAGGTCTAGTGGGGGAGCCTACTTTGTGACCTCGGATCTGAGTTACGACTATTAATAGGGAGGGAGAGACGGAAGTGCGAAGATAATAAATGGGATGGAAAAAAAAAAAAAAAAACGGACTATACGTATACTTAAAATTTCAGTTTACGTATACTTGAAATTTCAGATCAACTCAAAATCGGTCGTGCGCCCGAGTGATAACTCATAGCTTCGAATCTCGAGTGCCCCTCACCCCTTACCCCTCCCCCGACACCACTACTTCTGTAGCCACAAGCGCCTGGCAGCAGCCGCTCCCTCCCCAAGCACCCTTCTCTCGGCATACACGAACACGACTGACTGCACAGCGCAGCTAGCTGTTGTTGCTCTGTTCAAGTACCCCCTGTTAAAAAACGCGCCCACCTGACAGGGAGAGCGCACCGAGGGCGCAGCAGCAGGCATCGAAACGGGAAAGGAAGTCACGATCGCGTTCTGCTAACACAAGGTGGGTCATGCTTCGTTTACAGCAGCAGTATGGTATGGGCCCGCCACCAATAAAACTCACCATTTCAACAAAAACCTTTCGAGTCTTACTACAGCAGTTGTGAGATACCATCCAGGTTCGACCTTGAGCGGTGCCGGCGCCCCGGTGGACTACTAGTGGTCAGCTTCAAAGGCTACTACAGTGGCATTGATCTTTGATATTTACCCGAGTTCAAATCCCACCGTGATGAGATATAGACTTTATTTTGAAAACCTAAAAAGGAACCAATTGTTGCTGAGAGCGCCTTCGTGGCGTGGGTAGACGGAATCCGACGCAAGTCGACGAGGGAAGAAAGTGCTGAAATCTTCTCGCGATAAAAATGCTAGGTATGTACCGCAGTAGTGGGGAGGGGGGAGAAGAGCCTACTTATTGACCCCGGATCTGAGTTACTTTGCGACTCCGAACCTGAGTTACGCAAGAGGCAGAGAGAAAAGAAGGGCGAACATACTAAATGGGGTGGAAAAAACGAAAAAACAAAACGCACTCGTATTACAGATATATGTATCATATACGATTTAGCGTAGCGGTTCCCGCTGAACACATTTTCTCGATCCAATGTGCGTGTGTTTTTCCTCTTCGGTCTTAAAGAGCGTCCCACAAAAAATAACCCCGACATGTTATTATGACTACAGTCGGTCGCTGCATGCAGTAGATGGTTACGTAATCTTGGGGTTTATACTTCTTCCCCTCGCTGCCTCGGCAAAGTTTTTGCTTTGGCATGGCCCATAGCGAGGGGGGGGGTCTTTCTAGCGAGCAAGGCTAGGCTCACCTTCAAGCGGACCGATACCTTTTGCTGCTGCTGCGCACCCGCCGCGAAGCGTGTGCAGCGGTAGAGTTGGATCGGCACTGGTGCGTCAGGCGCAAAAGTTCAGATGCACGGGCCTTTTTGGCCGTCGGTGTAGACAGCAATGTCCATCTCACTTTTGTGCGCGGAGGCAGACGCCATCAGAAAGGTGGACGGACACTACGTACACGGCCCTAGGTGTGTTTGCTAGAGGGAGCTGTACTGTCTCAGTAACCTGGCTTCGCCATCAAAGGAGGAGGGAGCGTGTGGCGACGAGCTGAAGTCTGGACTGGTCAATCCCTTCAGCGCGAGAAATTTTATTTTCCAGACCAAGCACCCTGAGTGCAACGAGGGAGAAAGCGAGGAGCCGACTGGGAAGGACAACAACGAGAGCGAGTACGGACGGAGCAGGTCGAGTGTGGTCGTGCTAGGACTGGCCAAGTGGCACCGGAGCGGCGCGCCGGAGCACAGCAGCGCGCCGCAGCAGCAGCACAGCAGCGCGGAGCAGCCATCCGGAGCACGGACGACATCGACCCGTGACGAACGGACAAACATTTTTTGTTGACAATTTTTTTTCGTTTTTTTCCCCTGAATTTTGTTGTTGGGTCTGTGTGGATGACGTCACTGGTTTTGTAGAGAGACGCGGCAGAGATGGCGCGGACACCCCGGGTGCCTTCATTGTGTGCCTGATCGTGGAAGACCCCTTCAATGTGGAACGATTCCTAATCAGTGTCGATGTTTATAATGCTGTGCCTAACACAGACGTTCAGGATAGATTCGGGTAATTGTCAATTGACGTGATGGCTTTGGTTGGCTGTTCGTTTTCACTGTGTGCCCGCGGACTGTCATTCCGGCAGCACTTCAGACAGCAGCTGCGTGCTCCATCTTGTTCCCACGCCTACCGTGTGTTTTTGTACAGACAGCACTTCAGACAGTAGTTACGCTGTAGTCGGCAAATTCATTGGTAAAGAGTGGGAGGGGGGGGGGGGGACGATGCTGCTGTAGTCGAATGGAGATTGCGGGCGTGTAGTTCAGTTTTGGACACGCATAACATGCTGCAGGGATTTTAGGTGTACCTCTTCGGACTTGTGTATCCTTTCGCTGCTAAGTGTGCGTGTTCTTTAGGATTCTCTGATGGCTCTAGCACTTTTGTGACCACGGGCTGTGATCTTGCTAGATCAGACTATAGGGGTTAGCAACTGAAACGAGTTTAATGTGAAGACATCAACAACAATACTGGTAGCCCTGTAGCCCCGGTGGGCTGTGTACTGTGTACCTTCGAATGTTGAGATATTTTGCAGGTGATGGACTTCAAATCCCAAGTGCTTCCAACGTTCGAGTTTGTTTTGCTGAACAAAAACTTGAACAAACAACGGAATCAACTGCTGCGCCCATCTCCGCCTCTCCGTATCTCGATTCCCCCCTCCTTCCACCCCTCTCTGGCCTCGCGGTCTAAAGGAAGTTCGATTTGTTTCAGTTCGATTTGTTTTTGTCGGCCACTTATTGATGTTTTTGACCCGGAACGCCGTCGAAAAGGTCGTGCGCTTCTCGGAATGCATTCCCCTTCCATCCCACAGGTATCCAGCGCAAAAATCCGCTTCTCTATCGAAGCAGTTTGAAATATCCAGCTTTTTCTCAAATCGAACAATAGACATCAAATACAATTTGAAGGTACTTCCGAGTCAGAAATTACGGAAATTTTGAATAGTTTGTGCTTCTGGAATGTTATTTGTTGGATATTATTCGAAATGCCACATGCCTCAAGAACTTGAAAATGCTTCGATGGAGAAGCGTTTTTTGCGTTGGATACCTCTGAGATGTTGGGCGCACTCATCCCGAGAAGCGCACGGCCGATTAGACCGCGTTCCCGGTCAAAAACATCAATAATGGGCTGAAAAAAACAAATCGAACTGAAACAAATCAAACTTCCTTAAGAAACAGCCTATAAATGCATTTCTGGCGTTTTTCACATGTTTTTTTTTTTCTGTACCGTCTACAATGAACAGCATTCATTCAGAGCAGTACAGCTCTGACCCGTAATATAAGAACGTTGTGTATTTTAATAATGCATTGAAACTGTCCTTATAGAATTCGGATCAAAGTGGTAATATGTACGCCTTTCGATAGCTTTTATGTCCACCGAGTTATACTACATAGGGCGATTAACAAAAAGGGGTACACCCCCCCTATATAGTTACAAAAAAGGGGAACATCGGTTTTCGCCGCCGGCGAGGTTATCGCTATCATACAGAGGTGGTCGGCTACATCAATCCAACGGCGCAGGGCATTCACGGTATACTCATATTAATAGTCATATATAGGCCCTAGCCTTTCAGGCATGCCTGAAAAAATGCCTGAACTACTGTTTCTAAAACAGGCGTACCTGAACTACTACTGTTTTCGTGCCTATCTTCCCTATCTTTTGCGAGCCACGCGTCAGGCACGCTTACAGGAGGGGTGGACAAAGGGTGATAGTGGATCTTTAAAATGGGGGTTTTGTCTTGGCAGTAGTAGTGTGACCCTCAGATCGAACCCTAACCCTAACCCGAACCCTATGCCAGTGGTCAGCAATGATGTCGGATTACGTAATTACGTCCTTACGGCGAGCCGTTTTGGCGGTAAGTAATCGGACTGGGCCGGCGAAATTACGCTACGCCCCCAGTCCCCTATAAACAAAAATCGTAAAAATCTGTAGGAAACCTCCGCATTTTTGCTTCCTAGCAGCCACAGTTGAGCTTGCGCTGTGACCCTGCGACCTGCTCCGAGCATGGCAGTGGGTCACGAGTCACGAAGGAGTTATGAGGGGCCCGGTAGCTGGTAGTGTATGTCTCTATAAATTCAACCTAGATGGACAAATTCAACCTATCTATATGTTATTCACGACTCACGACTACAAGCCACAAGCAGGGCGGCCTCCGTTGTTGGTGTCACGCTGACGGACTGATTTGATGGCTTACAGCTTACAGCAGCAGTGCGACGGCGCTACAGCACGAACCTAAATAATGCTTCCTCCAATTCATAAGTAAAGTCCATTATGGGGCACAGGCAATAATAGCTTTTGAACGGAAAGGCGCACAATGCTATAGTTAGGTCTTCTTCGAAAAAACCACGTCACAGAGATGCTCATGATCAACGAAAAAATAATCCGAGTTTCTATTCTTGAGAGGATATGTGGGTCAAATATTTTACCACATTTTGGCCGATTTTGGCCAATTTATAGCGTTTTCAGTCGAATTTTGCCTAATTTTGCCTGTTTTCACTTGAAACATAGCCGAAAACATGATGACACAAGTTGGATGACATGCTTTTAGACGAGGCGCAGGTGTCGTATATCAGCGATGAAGCGAAAACAAAACGCAAATTTAACGATCTTCAGTATTTTTTAGCCATTTTCCATGTTTTCAATTTTCTTCTCAGTTTCCGGAAAAAGGGCTCAATACGGCCTTTTTTGGGCCGACTGTTTTTTTTCGGCCACTGGTCCATGCAGGAGGCTGCACAAAAAAACAAACAAACATGGTTTTGACTTGAAAAATGACAAATATTTCAAAACGATCATCGCCAAAGCATCGGACACGCCTAAGGGCCTGTGTAAACATAACCGACCTTACTCATGAGTTGGAGGAAGTGGGTTATAAATTCACATAAATTCGGAAAAACAAACAAACAAAATGAAGGTCTGCACAATGTTGGACGTGCGTTTTTTCTTAGCGGGGATGTTTCTTAAACGTCCCCTGTGTTAGCATATGGACGTTGAGATCCATACGTATCTATTGTGATGTGCAGTCACTACGCACTGATACGAGTATATGAGTATCTTAGTCTAGATATTCGGGGAATTACAATATGCGGATAGATTACGAGTTTGTCTTACTCGTAGTGCGCCACATTGTATGACCCAAGCATCTTCATCAGGAACGATGCTGAGAACGTTGCTATAATGTTCCTATAACCTTGTAGAGAACATTACAGGGAACAGTACCAACTACGGTAGAATGTAACTGCCCGTAGCATGGGCATTGTACCGGGATGATCAGGTGCAGGCACCGCCCACCTCGATCACTCTACTCCTCTACTCTACTCCACACTCTACTCCTCTTCCCTCTTCTCTTCTTCCTTTCCCATCGATGTCCCTGAGGTCAATCTTCTTTCCATTATGGCCACATAAGCGCCTATTCAAACCATGACTTTTCTTCTTCTACACAAGTGATCTTCACAGACACTCCGGTGCCACCTCTGCCATCTCTCTCCGTAGAGACAGAGCCTCGACACACGCGTCATTGGTTCAGGTTATGAGCCTCGACTTTGGTCTACGCACCGACTGGCACCACGGAACGACGTCTCCCGGCGAGCGCGTCACGTTCTACATTCGAAGAAATTTCCTGTTTTCCACTGCGGAGGAATACGGTTTTTGCTCCACTAACCAGAAGATTATCATCTACCCGACAGCATCGACATCGACTCTCATCATCGATTTTCATCAACTTCGTTCAACAGGGTTACTACAAGGAGTACTGCTTTCACGTTTCTACGCGTGAGGCAGGTAAGGAGACTGCTGTCACGCTTTCACGCGGGTAGCACGTACGAGTAATGAGTCCGGTTTCACGCTTTTATGCGCGAAACTTGTACTCGTACAATCAACATGTTTTCACGCTGGAATTGCAAAAACAATATGCCACCGACTATTTTTTTGTAACTTCACACGCAAAGCTATGTTTTCGATACTATGATACTTTGAAGCTGTAAGCGCGAAACAAGTCACGAAACCATTTCTGCTCATCACACGCGAAGCTAGCTCCGCGCTACTTCCACGCTGTAAAGCATGAAGAAACGTTACAAGGCCCCTGTTTTTTGTGCCATCACCACTAAAGTTAGTGTCGAGCCGGTTTCACGCTAGTTGAACGCGCGAGGCCGTTATCAAAACCGTTTCTTCAAGCGAAGACGCACGAAGAACGTACAAATAGATTCATCCTTGAGTAAGCATTGCTGAGAAGACCTACACGTGCTGAATCTAACAGCCAGGTCGTTGACGAATCTGCTACCCAGCGTAGCATCGGGGGCATTACCTCCTACTATCCTTATCCAGAATCGGCTTTTACACGCTTTTAGGCGAAAGCACGAATTCAGACTCGAAGGGAAAAAGTATCCTCACCATTCCATATGGGAGAAGGCCAACCAGCGTTGCACTCACGCAGCCAGGCCGTTGATACAATCGGCTATTCAGCCTGCCACGGGAGAGAACTCCTGTCGGTTTATCTGCTACTATCAGCTTCTAAGTCTACTTCGACTACTGCTGTATGAGCACCACTCCAACATCATACGAGGGACTTTAAGTTCTTCATCTGCCACCTGCCATAGCTGCTGAGCTTCGCCATCATCATCATTGTTGATTACAGAAGGTATCCTCAGCGCTTCATCTTCGCAACTTCTTCAGTTTATATCACCAGGATCCACATCTACTTCGACTACTGCTGCAAGGGCTGCAACATCACTGCTTCGAGAAGGTATCTGCACCTACGACTAGTACACCAACAGCAGTCCTACGACTTCTACAGCATTTTCAGCTCATCTGCAGCAATTTCATTCAAAGTTTGCTTTTCAAGTTCTTCTTTCAGGATCGGAGGATCAACATCTGCGCATCTGCGAGCTCACCAGGGTTTAGTTGCACAGCACCACCACCAAAGCGTTCATCAAGCAGCTAGCCATCGCCATCTCCATCGCATTTGGGACCAGCTACGTTTTCGGCGACATCGGAGCTGAAACGTGAACACTAGTCTGGGGGGATTTGCTCATTTTTCCGAAGCAAAGAAGGAGTTTCACACTTTCTTGTTGCATGCTTGCTACCAATATGGGAATATATTTTTTGGTATTACGCCGCATAAAACGCGGTCCAACCCAACAACAACAACAGCCACACGGCGCAGCACATCGCTACGGACTGACTACGGGGACAGGTCTTCACCACTTCGTCAGCTCTTCATCGCCATCAGCATCATCTCACAGCCATCTTCATCTACACGTACATCTTTCGGTCTGTTCTGCTTCGACTACGACTAGTTCTTCACAACAAGACAGCCTACAGAAGAAGATCAACAGCAGCACCACTTCTTTCCAACACTACTACTACATGTTCAACAAGGTCTCCGCGACACCAGCTAGGAGAACGACGATCACGATCGTTATCATCATGCGCATTCCTTGCGTCTCTTCTTTACCTTGGTTTTGGTGGGGGGTGTATCTTTTTGTACTTTCCCTCTGTTGGCTTTGTTGTACGTAGAGTATTTTCACACGAGTACGTTCTACGCAAGATCACACATGTGATGCGCACCGCTGTATGCCGTCACGGATACACACATCTGCCTTTTGTTATCGGTTGTTCCTTAGCTTTCCACAGCTTTCTTTTCTTTGAGTACGTATCCTAATACACACTCACTCACAATGCTGAATGTATTTCACACATATCAGTATGTAGCTGGACACATACCTGTACGAGTATACGTCCACACGTTTTCTTTTCGATTTCGTTCGATTTCTTAGTCCTAAGATCCATTGGGGGGGAGGCGTAACATAGGTACAGTAGATACTTTCTTACGCTTTCTTTGCTAAGATTTTGCTCGCTGGTCAACACCACAGCATCAATTTTGCGATACGATTGCGCCCAACGTAGTCTATTGCTGTACTATCGTTACTTGTAGATATATTACGAGTACGTACGTACATACATGTACACAACTGAACAGTGCACTTTTCGCTGTACTTGACGAATGTCATCAGTTTCTACTTGAAATTTCATGTTACTCTAGGTATCTATTCAGGGGGCGAGTTGAACACACCCATCATACGGGTTGACGCTTCTTTTCTAGAGTATACATCGCTGGTATTCACACCACGATTTGTTTTCTTCTTTGACTTTGCTTACACCAGGTACTACTCTGTAGGATTCATATGAGTACGTACGCACGTCTATACTGCACACTGGACACGCGTCTCAGTTTTATCAAATTGTCTCTTCAATTATCCCATGTTGATTGCTGGACAAATGAGTATTCACACGTACTGGTACATACAGTAGGTCATTGCTATTTTTGTCTGGGTACACACCCACCGACTTTCTTTGTTTCTGCAAGATTACNTGGAAAACAGTAAACACAAAGTTCACTACATATTCAGTCCCGTGTGAGGACGGTGACAATATGGTTGTACTCATGTCGGAAAAGCTAATCGTAGTTGTGCATGACTACTGAGTCATAGTGCACGACACTGAGTCAAAACCTACAATGAAAAGCGTAGAAATTTATCTGCTGTACTTGCAACCCGCCCCCTCAATTGAATGCTACAATGATAGAGCTACGGAAATGGTACGTTGCCCCCTCCCTTCCCATTCCCTTGTGCACCCCCCGCGACGGATGCGTGGCGCTGTTTACTCAGTTCTGCCTCGACCTTGTGCCACCGGACCATGAACTGTTCAGCCGCTTCGAGGACCCCTCTGTACCACTTGAACACTTTAGTTGCTGCAACGGTCCACGCTGCGGTCTCTACTCCAAACACCAACGGGACCTGTGCCGTGGACCCTTTGGTGGCTTGAAACTCCTTGAGGTCTTCAGCAATTATGTTTTTTTTTGCTTTTTTTTGGGCTTTTTTT
>MEHQ01002695.1:684442-730764 GCA_008828725.1 Saccharina japonica | reverse complement strand
GCTTTTTGTTTTTGCGTGTGCGAACCTACCGGTCCGCCCTCGCTTATGATGCCGTGTTGCTCTCTCTACCCGCCACTCACAGTATTCTGTGCATTAAAGTCGTGGTGATGCTTCCTGTGGCCGTATAGCTACGGCGTTAAGCTTCCCGTGTGTTTTGCTGGGTTTTCGATACCTTATCGCTTTCATATAATTTATTAATCTGATTCAATTCATTATCAAAGGTGCCGATTTCTATTCAGCGTTAAATGTTTCCCCCGAACGGGCTCCGTACTGACAAGTGCCCTGTTCTCGTTACGCTAGTGGAAACAATGCTGTAAGTCTAGATCAACCGCCAAGTAAACACGACGGCTACGAAGACACGAGCAAAGCGACTCCGGATGGTGTCCTATCGACATACGTGCAACGTTGTATGTATTTATTATATAAGGGACGATGCGCGAGTCGCGGTCGTGTCTACAAACCTCGATACAGATAGCGGCGTATTTCTGGGCGGGTGCCTCCGCCGAGGGTGTTTCGCTGTGTACTGATACCCGTCATTGATGCGGCAACGGCTTTGATGCTTGCTGCGGTAATGTTGGCGCTGCTCCCCCCTACCTACGCACTTTTTTCTTTGTACGAATGCCCCCGCGATGTGAGCCTGCGTTGTATCGCGGAGCGGGTGCTGCTGCTGATGCGGTGAGTAGGCCATTTTATGTGTACTCACAACTGGCACCCGAATTATGTGATGAACGAATAATGTTGATTATTTGTGTTGATGTACAACACGGCCAGACTATAATAGTGGCGTGTTCGGGTACCACAGCGTATATGTACGTACGCAACGTGTGTATATACGCATCGGACAGTACATCCGCTGCGGCCGTTTCTGGCTGCTATATACTCGCATGCCTCCTTCCCAGTATCAATGAATATACGGTAGGGATTTGTGTATACGACGCGAGAGCGTGGCGATCTCAATCCGTAAGATACAAGCCCATTCGGCAGCAGCCGCCACATTGCCTTCCTATTTAGTATCCTCTATTATTAATAGGCAATTTCAGCTGAGGATGATGTTGTGGCGTCATCTGGATGATTAGTGCAGGAGAAGGGTATCGATCATCTGACCTGAACACGCAGCAGTTGTTATCATGTCAGCACCAACTCTCAATAACTGTCAGGTTGAGTAGATGCGTGTGTTGAGTAACACGGGCCAGCGAAGATCCGTACACGCTTAAGCTCGCATGCACCCTATACTCGAAACCGTCACGCACATGAACAAATATATATACTGCTGTACATATTCTCGAGTATAGTATATACATACGAAATAAAAAATAAATAATTATCTATACGTATATTAAGATGGTTGGTACTCGTACATTCGGCGTATCAACTGACCCACAAAGAGCGTACATAATTTAAAGTATGTATCATATACCAGGTATATGCATACGTATTATTAATAAAAGTGGGTACTTTCAGGTACGGGGACAAAAGCTATCATTATCACATAAAATATCAGCGTTGTGGATGGGGGAAGCCCCACTGATTCGGCGCTCCGAACCTTTGTACACCGTTGTAATGTAGTGGCGCCTGCCGAAGTTGCTGCTAGCGGCTGCAGCATGCTGGTGCTTCTGATCATGTATGGTAACGTTTGTACTTACTCGTACATGTCATACCAGACATGTTATTAGTTGTAAACTAGTATCTCCAAGTTGAACTATTAATACCAATCAATGCACATACTTGACACATATTTATATATTTATATATATATATATGCATATCTATATATTTTCTACTCGTGGTTCGTTGCACAGGCAGTAGTTTCGTGAAAGCCCCCCGGAAAATATGTTTCAAAGATTGACAAAACATTCCCTGAATGCCGCAGCTTCATTTCTTGTTATCATGCACGGGATGTATATCCTGCTTGAGGACATATAAAACCCGCACGCGCAGTACGCCCGATCGAAGTATCACACACAGCTTGCCATTATTAGTTTCGATGGTCTTGTAGCTGTCGTTATGGCCGACGTCAGCCTAGCCGAGTTCATCATTTATTATAGGAGATTCCACGGCCCACGAGTGGTCGAATTATGCATTTTTAAACCGTGGGTGGTCTGAACCACAAAGACGTTATACGTATGATATTAATATTGGTATGTACGTACACATTAATATATGTTTTCAGGTACGGCAATAAGTGAAAGCCGAATGCATCAAACCCGCCCTATGTTGTTCCGCGTCGACAAGGGGTCCGCCGAATGCTGACACGGGGATCCACGTTAAAGAATAACCGAACACGCTTTAGGGGGTAAAAGGCAGTCACGTCCAAGGTACACCGCTGGCTTGAGCTGTGGCACCACATGTGAACGTACGCGACTGACTGACTAGAAAGTGTCGTTCCAAAGGCCATGCACAAGCCAGAACCGATCGTTAAGCGCGCAATGCGTTTCTGGGCTCTCGCTCCTGCTGCGTAACATATTTACCACCAGCGAGAAAATATTCGTTTCCCGATTCGGTATCCGATATATACCTGCTGTATGAATATGAACTGCGATATGCTGCAGCAGATTGAGGCCAGGGTACCGCGCGACGTCCATACTACCGTACATACTTCGCATAATATATCATATTCTATAAATATTAACGAGATGTCCCTATGTACATATACAAGTATATAAAATATGAAACGTGTATGATTACTAAATAGTCCGTGCGCGTGAAACGTAGACCTTACGAGTCGCAGGCAGCTGCCCTGCTACGCTTGCTGTGTACTACCAAGCAAACACCCGCCAACCAACGTTGCGCTGTATCCTATCGTGTCATACCTCGTCGTTGGCTCGTTGCTGCAGGACTCGTTTGTCGCCATGGCTCAGTTCGTCCCATCTACTGACCACGCCTGCTCTACCCTACCCTTTTAACTCAAACCTGTACTGGCTTTTGGTGCACTCAGCGGTGTCAGCTTGTTGACGCTGTGGGTTGTTCTTGTTGAATTTAGGTGGGCCGAGCTCCGTTCTCGCCCGGCGGGGACGGCGCCGTGGGCGCGGGCACAGGGCCCAGCGCCGGGACGCTGCGAGGTGTAGACGCCGTCTATGAGCGAGGCCTCATGTATAAATCCTCTGTGTTTTTCCTTTGGCTATCCTCTTCTCGCCGGAGAATTAGGCTTGGACGAAGTGATCGTCTCCGGCATACAGTCTCTGAGTAATTCGGACCAAATCTGGTTTCATATTTTTGTGCCAAAACTGGACTCAGCTGATTGGGTAACGATTTTACCTGGGTAACTTCGTACAATCGTGAGATGCGCAAGGGAACACGAGGCCACACCCTGCCTGGGTAACCTCATATGATAGTGGGATACGTAAGGAGTCAGGAGATTGCACCCTGGAAGAGCATAGACGGTATTGTGATTAGATACGAATGCAAGCGTACGATCCAACGCACAAAGGATCGCTTGGAACTATTAATAGAACACGAAGAGGCAACGGCAGAATCCACTCACAAGTCGGACGCTGTGTTGGGGATCTGGCAGAAGTCACGATTGGTAGAACAACGAGCGGCGTCCTTCAAATCCTAGAGAAGGTTAATCACAAAGACTAAAATAAAGCATAGCCTTGTAGCAGGAGGCGAAAAAACACTTATTTTCAGGTGGTGTTTTTATCAGGGTGGCATTTCGTGTAGATACACTGTTGATATGTAAGTTCATCTACTGTAAGAGGCGTGAGGATACCACCCTCTATGAGAGGAGGTCTATGAGTTTAATATCCAATGATATAGCTATGACACCTGCATTGCATCATGCACCTATAAACTGTACCAGGTCAGTTCCGGTCGGGCTGATTTTCGCACTGCAATGAAGTCACGGGATTTTTCGAAGGGCATCATCATGCATTGGTATTCAAAGCGAGATATCCCACGAGAAGTTTCTGTAAGAAGTCATCACATATTAGAGGGATTGGAGCTTTCGTACAACCTCACTTTCACTCGTCTCAACCGCGTCTGAACGTGGCATATTTTATCGTCATAAGCGTGTCTTGCCCCAACGAGCGCCACTTCTCCGCAAACATACCTCAATTGATTGTTCGCCAAACAACGACTCTAGGCGTTAGGCTCTGAAAATCGTAATCAGTCAGCCGGATTAGCGTGCAACAGGCACAACCTTAAAGGCGCCATATAGGTATACAACAAAACGCACAATTCCACGCGCTGGGAAACAGCAGGTCTTTATCTAACGTCGCTTGGCATAGACCCCGGTCCCAGTTGAGCGCGGGTTGAGTGTCGGGGGCTGACCGAAAAGTGAATATTTGCGCAAGGTGATTATTGCCATCGCACCGCCACGAAAGCAGTACAACCGCCAGTCGGATGGCACCAGTGTCCTTGGTAACATGTATTTGTGCATTGCACGAGCTGCTCATCAAGCCTGCCACCATGAACACTACCTGGTACACATCGACATATGCGGTCACTCTTAACAAATAGTTAACCCACTGTGAACGGAAATTGACGTCAACAACAAAAAACGGCGATCGTATATGAAAATGTCGGCAAAACCAAGCCAGCTCCTCGCCACACTCACCGCCGGGCTGTCGTCCGCCGCCAAGGAACTCCCGCATTGATATATTCGGACCTGCACGCCAAGACAGGTGATATCATATATCCAATACTGCAACGAGATCGGTTCAATGCTGGGTGACAAAGTACTTTGTCACCTAATGTCTTTCAACAAACAAGCGGTTGAGTTCGCCATCTACCTCCTTCGAACTAAACAACTTGAGGAACCACGCACGGCTGACGCTTCCGCGGCTTTTAACGCGATCGACATATATCTATTATAGACATGTTGAGTAGATCAGGTCGCGGTGAACAATGTATAAAACCCGTAAGTGCGCGCGATCGAAGTATTACACTCAGCTAGCAAAAATGAGCTTCGACGAAATCCTCGATCTCACAGCTGTTGCTTTTTCAAGTTTTTTAATATACCCGAGGGCGTTGCGGTCTTTGAGCTTTGATTCAAGAGTTGCCGTCACATAAAGAGCTAAAACACTATTCCCAATATCAATTTGTTTATCTGGCATGTCTTTGCTACTTAAACAAACTGCGTCGGGATTGTGCAGCACCTGCAGTGGTTACAACGTTGACTGTGCAGTAAACCTCACTCCAATCTAAACGGCTTGGTGGCAAGGGCGGTACAAAGTTTGCGTTGCGGAAGGCCAAAAAGAGAGACAAAACATCTTACGATAGAAATAGGCTTGCCCCTACAACAGCAAGAGTTGTACAAGTGAATGGATTCCTGCGCCAGACAACACAAGTGGCGCTGACAAGCAGGACAAAACATTGCACACGGTCCCCTTAAGTGTACCCCAGAAAGGGTACGATGCCTATACTCCAACATGTTGGCGAGAACTCGATAGTTTCGTCGGCCACAAGATCATCCCAACGGATAGGCCCACCGTGGAAGAGTGTAGACGGTAAACGAGCGTTGGCACAAATCACGAACATAGAGACGAGCGAAAGAGCACGGGCCAATGTACAAGGGCTCGCTTGACAATAGAAGCACGAAGAGGCAATCGCTGAAAACCGCAGGCACAATGTCGGAAGCTGCTGTGCTGGAAGTCTGGCATAGCATGCAGTCGGTAAAACAACGAGTGACGTCCTCAAAACCCTCGAGGAGGGAAAATTAAAACAAAAAACGGGGTATATCAGTTGAAGCAGGGTACGTACTGAAAGCAATGTCCACGAGCTACCTTTATCGCCGAGGCGTTTCGGTTGTCGCGAAAAGTTAGACGTGGAAACTTAATCGAGGAGGCGTGTGGACCCTTCAGACCCAGATACAGCAACTAAAAATATGGCAAATTAGGTATAGGGAAGAGAGCACAGCAGCAGCAGCAACCGGTGTGTATACAAGTGCTATTAGTCGGGTTTCGCGCGTATCGTATATGCATCTCCTTTCGTTGCAAATTTGACACACACCCTACCGCAGCAGCCCGGGCTGCATCGTACGGATACCACACACGTCCTACAGCATCAGTGCTGCATGGGTTTGTCCAACAGCGACTCTGCAAATTCCCCGGTGAAGACCGGCATCGGTCAACCGGTTGAGAGTAAACAATAACAACAAGCTGCGAACGCATATGCAACTATCGACAAATAAGCCACTGTCACACCCACCTTCAGCCGGCCCTTTTCACGATCAAACTTGCGAGACGACCAGTTCATCCGATGATTTGCGAGCGAGGATAAAGGCAATCTCAATAGTTCAAAAACAGTACATCATTAGTGCGAACGGCTCTATGTCGGGTGCTCAAGTACTTTGTCGCCTCACGCCATCACTAAATATGTATGGCATGGATATTAACAGTTGAGTGTAACATCTACTTCCGGCCAGCCAAGCAACTCGAGCAAACCGCGCGTGCATTTCCGACCCGTTTCAAAACAATCAGCATAGATGCGATGAATTTATCGAGTAGCGGTGAACAGTTCTAGCAGAGTGTGTTGCGATCTTTAAATTCTAGCGCAAGTATTGCCTTCACAGAAAGAGTATACGTATAATCATTAATTTGTTTGTTTGGTACGGCTCTGCCTCTAAATATTTCGTCAAACCAAAACTCGTGCGACACTAGCAGTGGTCACGACGTCGCCTGCATACCAAACAAAACTCCAGCACACGACTTGGTGGCAAGGGCGGTACAACCTTTACGTTGTTGAAGGCCAACAGGGAAAAAAAATACAAAGAAAAATGCTTGCCTCGACAACTGTAGTAGTGGTACAATCTTACGCCTTTTACAATCAACCCGAAGCCAATCAGACCAAACCCACTAAAGGTGATGCTTGCGCCAGCCAGCACAAGCCGGAGCTGACAAGCAGGGTATTTATCAAGTGTTGCAGTGCGCTGGTGCCAACGCTCGAGCATAAACCGTGCGCAGTGCTCAAACTTATTTGCAGTCGATAGCCCAGACACACGCGAAGTCGAGCATCTCCAGTCATGGGTAAAGCACCCCAAACAACCAAACAATACAGCTTGGCATGATTCCAATGGCAGTGAATGAACGTTCTACACCGCCCACGTAAACTTATACTTATATCCCAGAGAGGGTACTGACACTGTACTGCCTTCCGGCTAGGACTTGACAGAGACGCTGACCACAATATCGCCCAAACGGCCGGGTGCGTGTGGGCCACGTGCAGGTACAAACCAAACAGGATGATTTGACCGCTGCATGAACAAGCATACTGATCGTACCCATCGTTATAGATCGACTCCAGCCGGTTCTTACCAGACACACGGCGGTTCCAGCCGACGATGCAAATTTAAAATCGCACTAGTCATGGCGATGTACGTATATGCCAAGTACTGTATTGGGCTCAGACTGTAGCATCGACAGGGCGGCGCCTCGCCTGGGGGCACGTGATTACCTAAGGCAATGTGTCGTAGCCTGTTGAAGGTTGCGGGCTCAGAGACTACCATACTTGATCAAATGCGACCGCTAACTCGACCTGTCAATGGACTGAACTACTACACTAGACCTGTCTTTGAAATGGCCCGACGGTCTGTTTGCCGTCCCATAGGCTAGTTTAGATTCAATAAACGCGGTCAGCTGTATACAAGATATCAGGACACGGAAGGGGATCACGATACTTCGTGAGATTTCACTCTGGCATAATGTAGACGGAACCGTGTTTTCACTTGATCATGGATGTAGAAAGGAGTGCAAGGAAACAATGCCACGTGCAAAGGCTCGCTTGGCGATAGAGCGCGAACAGACAGTAGCTGGACTTGAGGAAAAACTCGGAAGCTGTGTTGGAGAATCCGGCAGAGGATGCCCCTGGTAGAATACCGGGTGACATCCTTAAGCTCCGTGGAGAGGATAAAACCGAAGGGAGGGAATAGAGCGGACTTGGGACAGAGTGGGAAGATACACAATCGTCATTCCGTATTTTTTCTAGGAGGGAGTCCTGGTAGAGAAACACCTGATACGTTGACTTCATGGAGAAGACTCTTTGAGAGGTAGACCGAAGTCATAGTTTTATGTTCATCAACGTGGTTATCTGTAGTCAAACTGTATCAGGAGCACAAGTTTCGATTGGGATATTTACTGCACTGCATGAGTTACGGAATAAAGCGAGGAGCTTTTATCCATTAGTTTTCGAGGCGAGACGTTGCTGTGAGAAGTGATCAAAGGTTAGGGGGATTCGAGTGTTTGTACGCACCTACGTTCTCTGTTCCCATCCGCCTATGTTATCGCAGCTCACCGTTCGAAGATTAGTTTGGTCAAGCGAGCACCACTTTCCCGTTAACGTAATTATTCAGCAACTTCCATCAGTGTTGCTTGAGATAGCCGAACAACAACTACTATGCGCGTTCGTTTCTTGGAACCACCATCAGTCAGCTGTCTCATTATATTTTTACACGAAGACCATACTCACTCTTCAGATACTTTTGCAGGAACAGCTTCCCTGTTACCGATTCTCCTCCCGGCAGCGGTGGTGGTGGTGGGGGGACACCTGCATGCGAGAACAGGGCAGTTTCAATTATTAAATATCGGCACATCAATACAAACGGTTCTATGCTGGGTGCCAAAGCACTCCGTCGCCTCACGCCCAGATTTATATGTACCAGTTGTTGAGTTTGTCGTCGGCCCCCTTCGACCTAAACAACTTGAACAAACCGCGCGGGCATGCTCAGCCTTTTTTAACACGATCACCACCTGTAGAGACACATTTATAACAGTTAAATTAAATTGAATAGCCGAAGGGGGGGGTGTACTCATGTCGTGCATGGCCGTAGTCGTATGCCTATCCAGGGTGCAGTCTCCTAACTCCTTGCGTATCTCACTACCATATGAAGTTACCCAGGCAGGGTGCGGTCTCGTGTTCCCTTGTGTATCACGATCGTACGAAGGTACCCAGGTATACCACTGGCCGCGTTTTCTTGATCGGAATGGGACCCCACGGCCGCCAAATCCAGCGTAAGGGGTCTCGCATATGATGTGTGAACGCTTGCGCTGAAATCGACGGCCGGAAGTGAGTAGAAGAGGTGAAAGCTCTCTCATACGCATGTGCAATGCGTGCGTCGCACCCTCATGCAACTTTGGGGGAAACATACCCTTTTGCTGGCGCGTCCTTGGCGAAAAACTTGCAATGGGCAATGTCTCGACCGGGACGACGTGAAGGTAAAGGTGGTTTGGTATCCCGATGAAACATTGGATTATTGGATTAACTATAGTTCGAGAAACGCGCCAACCTGTCGTGCGATCCCTGCAAGTTCACCTTGAAAGATACCCGACCCTGTAGACTATCTTCGACTCCCTCATGCACCAAAAAGGTCGTTGCATGAATAATTACATCGACTTTGTCATTTTAGAAACACTCCCGTTGGTCCCCATCATCCACCTGGTTAATACTTCTGCCCGGTACCCTCCAAACACTAGGGGTGCCTCTAAGACAGCCTTCTTCATTGATCAAGTGGTCAATAATTATAGCCGAAGGCGTTGCGGTCTTCGATTTTTGTGCACATGTTGCCGTTACAGAAGGGCCAAAAAAAACGTTTTCCTATACAAGTTGCTAGTCCGGCATGTCTCTCGTCTCTGCTTTGTACTAAATGTTGCGTCGGAACAAAATCGGGCGCCCTTTGCAGTGGGGTCAACGTTGACTATGCAGCGAACAACACACCAGAAGGCGACTTGGTGGCAAAGGCGGTACAATAGTTACGCTGTTGAACGCCAAGAAGAGGGGCAGAACAAACTACGCAAAAGAAAAATTGCCTCAATAACTGTACAGTGTATTCTTCGAGTATAGCAGAAGCAGTAGTAGCACTATTAATAGTAGTAGAAATAGTAGGAGTAATAGGAGTAGGGAATGACACGCGAAAGCATTGCATTGGGTGCAACCTCTACATACAGCAGTATGGATTATGGGGTTTACAACAGTGATGGGAGACATTTATTTCTGAAAACGACGGCGATCGATTGTTTTTTTTAGCCAGCCTATAAACGGAGGTCTCATCTTTTTGGCGATCTCGGAAAAAGGTGCCCACCTCGATCGATCTCGACCTTGATGCTCAGAATACAATTGACCAGTCAGAGTCGTATCCGTTGTGGTTCATCGCCCGTGCCTACTGTTTTTTCATCGACACACAGCAAATCTACAGTCGGCGCTACGGCACTATCTGCATCTACACGCAGCACGCACATCATAACCCTAATCCCATTGCGGCGAGATAGGACGAGTGGGTGTCGTGTGTAATGCCAAGGCGTTTTCCAGGCGGGGAGGAAAATGTCGAAATATCGTGATCTCGATCTTCTGATCTCGAAAAAATATCGAGATGGACACCTCGAACCCCCGAGCTTCCATCCCGAAAATTGAGTGGAGATCGCTGTAATGTTTGGCGATCTCGACCTCGATTTCCATCACTGGTTTAAAGCGAATAAGAGCTACAGAGGAGGGCTTTGTCCACCAATACTGTTCAGCAATCTCAACAACCCTACGACATCTTAGAGTTTGCATCCCGAGATAGTCACAGACGACCGCCGTGAACATTCAGTATGTATCACTTAGTATTTCGTTTGCCTTCCGACAATGTGCAGGGCATTATTCACTCAGAATAAAAAAACGGACACATTTATCTACTATTAAATACCATTGCTTCCAATATTTAGTAAAGGGGTCCCTACAAGAAAAACGCACCCATTTTCGGTCAAGTCCCACGGTCCCAATCATCCCACCTGCTGGTGCTACTGGCTGTAAGTAGGGGGCTGCAAACAGACATGGGCGTAACAGAGGATTGGCGAAACGAATTTTTCACACCCTGTACAACTACAACTAACAACTACAACTAATAGTTGTGCGCGGCCGCAACTACTCAGTAGTTGTCCCTAAACACCTAGTTGACTAGGTTTTTCACCCAGTAGTTGTCTGCAGACAACTAGTTGCACAACTTTTCAGTAGTTGTCTACAGACAACTAGTTGCAAGATTTTTCACGAAGTAGTTGTCTGCAGACAACTAGTTGCACAAGTTTTCCAAACAGTAGTTGTCTACAGACAACTAGTTGCACAACTTTTTCAAACAGTAGTCGTCTACAGACAACTAGTTGCACAAATTTTTTAAACAGTGATTGTCTGCAGACAACTAGTTGCACAACTTTTTCAAACAGTAGTTGTCTACGGACAACTAGTTGCACAAATTTTTCAAACAGTAGTTGTCTGCAGACAACTAGTTGCACAACGTTTTCAAACAGTAGTTGTCTACAGACAACTAGTCGCACAACTTTTTCAAAGAGTAGTTGTCTACAGACAACTTTTCCAAACAATAGTTGTCTGGCAGACAACTACGAGTAGTTATAATTGTTCAGGGTGTGCTGTTTTTGGACGGCAACCTGGACCTCATTCCTGAGGAGATCCCGAAGCTGGGCCATGACGTGGTGCACACCAAGATCCCCGGAGGCGTGCTACGATAGAGGTAGCACTGTTTGGTGGAATCGTTTTCCGAATGATCAGGCTCCTTAACCCAAACTCGTCTGACTTTCGTCCTTGTGTAGAAATATTTTTCATACTAGACTCAGGCCATGGAAGTTTTCATCGGGTATCACTTTTATTTTCCTCCAAACCCTTTTTTGCGGTGACGTATGGAGATCCTCAAGATAGGAGCTCAGAAAAATCAGGGTGCACCTCTATCGTAGCATGCGTCCCCGGGCGGTTGTCGAACCCCATTGCGGGGCTGGCACGGCTCGACGGTGTGTTTGGTCCGTTGGACCTCACCGACGATGTGGAGGCGGAGGTTTCAACAGCAGAATAGTAGAGTAATCCGGCGGAGGGGCGGCGCGTGATAGCGGCCTGGCCGAGTTGCGACTATGTCTTGGTAGTCGAGAGGCCTTCAGAAGCTCGCCTCTTTTCTGATATTTTTGTCGAGACGAATTAACGCAATCTCTCATCATATGTATGATGCGGCAGGATGATAATGGGGGGGGGTGAGGTGCGGCTTTCGGTGGGTGTTGGGTATTGCATTTTGTTTCACGCGTTCTGGGCGGCACACTCACGAAAACAATACCAGGTAGAATATATGCAATCACGTGGAAGATGTAAAGGCCAATAGCAATGGTTTTGATTTGGTGCGGCGACCGGGCATGTCGAACAATGTACACATTCAGGTTGTCCGCAGACAACTAATCAGACATCTAATAGTTGTGCACGGCCGCAACTACTCAGTAGTTGTCCCAAAATAACTAATCGCATAGGTTTTTCACCCAGTAGTTGTCTGCAGACAACTAGTTGCACAAGTTTTTCAAACAGTAGTTGTCTACAGACTACTAGTTGCAATGTTTTTCACCCAGTAGTTGTCTGCAGACAACTAGTTGCACAGGTTTTCCAAACAGTAGTTGTCTACAGACAACAGACAACTAGTTGCACACATTTTTCAAACAGTAGTTATCTACAGACAACTAGTTGCACACGTTTTCCAAACAGTAGTTGTCTACAGACAACTAGTTGCGCAACTTTTTCAAACAGTAGTTGTCTACAGACAACTAGTTGCACAATTTTTTCAAACAGTAGTTGTCTGCAGTCAACTACTGTAGTTGCACAAGTTTTTCAAACAGTAGGTGTCTACAGACAACTAGTTGCACAAGTTTTTCAAACAGTAATTGTCTGCAGACAACTAGTTGCACAACTTTTTCAAACAGTAGTTGTCTGCAGTCAACTAGTTGCACAACTTTTTCAAACAGTAGTTGTCTACAGACAATTAGTTGCACAACTTTTCCAAACAGTAGTTTTCTACTGACAACTAGTTGCACAACTTTTTCAAACAGTAGTTGTAGTTGTACAGGGTGTGGAAAATTTACACATACATGAGGAAATTTCGTAGTTTCCCATTTTTTGGCAGGGAGGGGTCCTAGGCATGCGTTCCCTACTTTAGCGCCTGGCATTTTTTCCACGGTTCCGGTTTTGGAGAGTGGTTTTTACGTTTGGTCATGTCCGGTTATAGCCGAGCGGTTCAATTTGACGTTATACACATGTCTGATTTAACTGTCTTCTCATGTGTTGTCGATGTCGGACGTAATTGAACAATCATTTTGCTGACACTAAAGGCCTAGGAATTACATAATGGCCCCGCTGGCCATGTAGGCGGAGGGGGCTGTTCTTACACCCTGGTAATATACACCAGGTAGGACTGGAGCTACCCTTCAGTACTGTAGTCGTTATACCGAACACAGATGATATATAGTTCGTGTATTTATATGTACCTGGTATGTTATCTAAAAATACCCGTACCCCACATAAAGCTTTGGATGGAATTCCAACTTGTATCGGTGTATCAGTCAACCTATTTATTTGCCAATGAGCCAACAAAATAATACAAACACAACGAAACTACACAACTTATCATGAGGCAACAGCAGTAAGACCAACAGAAATGTCAAATACATCAGTCGGTACATTGTGTGAACAGCCGAATACATACGGTGTACCAGGTGCTCAATTAAATTCCATGTCCGTAAACCTACCTACCCCAATAAGCACGAGGATATGCTGTTTCCTCAAGTTGATATGACCTGATCAGGGGCGGTGGGATATGAACAAAACGACTCGCGCAGTACGTAGTATTCTAAGATAGGTGCAAGTTTGATATTAATAGTTTGTTTTTTGGGTATTTTAGGTTCCCCAGGCAGAATCACCGCGGTAATCTGGCGGAAACGGTAGTTCTTGCGGTACACCGCTCGAATGTTGTTTACCGTCTAAGGCCACGGCATCCTATCTTCTCGTTGTGGACGTATTATGCCCTCTCTGAAGAAAACATCTGGACCAGGTAAGAGCTGTACCAATACCCAGCACGCGTGAGCGATCTACAGTAACATCACCAGATACAGCCCGCACAATGGTAGACGGGTCCCGTCCCATACCGCCGCATCGTAGCATGTGTCTGTAGCCCAGTTATACCGTAAAGAACGTTGAGTTTGTGCAGGGGTGGATCGTTGTTTCAGAGCCTGTTTTTTCGACAATGGTAAGGGTGCTGAAGTCGGAACATTACATTTCTGGACGGCTCTCGACCAGATCTTTCCGAAATTTTCATGTTCGGTAATGGCACCCTTATCGTTGTCGAAAACACGAGCGCTGACAAAACGATCGCACCCCTGTGCCAATTCAACTATATTTACGGCATTAACCGTGGCGTCGTCGGCAGGGCTGTTTCGGGAGGTTGCTCGATCGCTCGAAAAAATAATGGACGGGCCGATCCGGCCGAGGTGCTCGATTGTCCACTAGCCTTCCCTGTGGTGCGCATTTTTTGCAGCAGTGGAGCTGGTAAACCCATCGCTTAAACTCCGCCAGAGTCGTGCGTTCAGCAGAAAAAAACGGCGACAACGTCTAGAGAAACACAGTTCGTGCTCGCAGCTTTGTGATTGATCTATTATGTACGTTGAAATTCCTTATTGGTGGAAAATCCTTGATCCGGCTTCCTGGTGCGTGCTGAGAGGACGAACCTTGGCCTTGCTTCATTTTTTGGGTGGTGTTTACTCATTCCTCCTCCCGCTTACTCACACGACCCCTTAGGTTTCTCCTAATATTGTTATTGCACGGCCAAGGAACGGGTTGGCGTGCTTATTCCACAAGTGTTTGTACAAACATGATAAAATGTTTGGCGGAATCAATAACAACTATCTAAGAACGATCGAGTCACTAGTAATGGTTCCATACAGTATGATATGCGTATGATATGAGCAGTACTGAAGCCCCAAATACTCGGAGTACAAGGAGTACCCGCAGTATCGGACTCCGAAATACTCCGAGTACAAGCAGTATCGAGAGTGTTCATACCCGAAATACTCTGAGTACGAGAAGTATCCCGGAGTATCGAACCCCGAAATACTCCGAGTACACGAAGTACGTGAAGTATTTTATCTCCAATACTCCTTACTTTACTCCAAGGTGTGTGTAGAAAAATGATAAAATGTTTGGCGGAATCAATATTAAATATCTAAGAACGATCGAGTCAATAGTCATGGTTCCATACAGTGTGATATGCGTATGATATGAGCAGTACTGAAGCCCCAAATACTCGGAGAACAAGGAGTACCCGCAGTATTGGACCCCGAAATACTCCGAGTACAAGCAGTATCGAGAGTGTTCATAACCGAAATACTCCGAGTACGAGCAGTATCCCGGAGTATCGAACCCCGAAATACTCCGAGTACACGAAGTACCTGAAGTATTTTATCTCCAATACATCTTACTTTACTCCAAGGTACTCGGAGCATCTGTGCACACTTTTCGAGACATCCTTGCGTCACTCCCCAGGCACGTCCCGGAGGGGAACCTTTTACCATATTATATATTGATGTTATCATATTTTCCGATTTTAGAATTCACTCTAATTTATTCTGTTTCATTTCATGATTCGTTTTTTGTATTGTCGTTTTTTCTTATTTCTCGGATCGGCTCGTGTCGTTTTGTACTCGTACCCGGTACGTTCGCATCTCACTTGCTTCACCCATTCATTTGCGTTTATTTTGTTTTGATTTTCCTCTGTTTCACAGTCTGTGACCACAGAATTTGTATGCACTCCATGAAGCAGCCGGCGTTAAACGTGAAGAATCCACTCCTTACGAAACTTAAAGAAACAACTCCTTACGAAAGTGTTAAAATAGCTATTTTGACTTTTCCGATTTGAAGTGAAAATACGGCTGCAACTATATTATGGAGGAACGCCCTGATATAAATTAGCTCGTGCGACGATAGACCTGCGATCTCGACATAGCCTCAGCCCACGGCCAGCCCGCTTCGTGTCGGGTAAAGCCAACGAGTGTAGATGACGGCCTCGAAGGTACAAGGTGGATCCATGGTCTAGCGGGCGAAAGAAGTGCTGTGTGCTGTGTACGTATCCATTTGAATATGCCTGTGTGTCATTTTTTAATGGACTATACAGGTCGGGACGATGTCTATGTGCTGTGTGCTGTGTGCGTATCCATTTGAATACGGCTATTTGACGCCGTCCTCCATTTTGAAGTAACTGCACAGTAGTGCTGACGGATTGTTTGTTTATGATGCAGCCCGCGTTAAACGTGAAGAAATTTTCGTTCGTTAATACGGGCCCTTTATGATTAACGACATCTCCCGTGTTTTGGAGTCAGCACTGCCGCCTGAACCGGATATGGTTATCCTTCGAAGATTCGCGACACACTGCTGTACCGCTGTACCCTCTGCCCTGTGCGACTGCCTGTGTTGTTGCTGTTGCTTGCTGCGGGCTGTGTGCTATGTGCTGTGTGCTGTGTACGTATCCATTTGAATATGCCTGTGTTGTTGCTGCTGCTTGCTGCGGGCTGTGTGCTATGTGCTGTGTGCTGTGTACGTATCCATTTGAATATGCCTGTGTTGTTGCTGCTGCTTGCTGCGGGCTGTGTGCTATGTGCTGTGTGCTGTGTACGTATCCATTTGAATATGCCTGTGTTGTTGCTGCTGCTTGCTGCGGGCTGTGTGCTATGTGCTGTGTGCTGTGTACGTATCCATTTGAATATGCCTGTGTTGTTGCTGCTGCTTGCTGCGGGCTGTGTGCTATGTGCTGTGTGCTGTGTACGTATCCATTTGAATATGCCTGTGTTGTTGCTGCTGCTTGCTGCGGGCTGTGTGCTATGTGCTGTGTGCTGTGTACGTATCCATTTGAATATGCCTGTGTTGTTGCTGCTGCTTGCTGCGGGCTGTGTGCTATGTGCTGTGTGCTGTGTACGTATCCATTTGAATATGCCTGTGTTGTTGCTGCTGCTTGCTGCGGGCTGTGTGCTATGTGCTGTGTGCTGTGTACGTATCCATTTGAATATGCCTGTGTTGTTGCTGCTGCTTGCTGCGGGCTGTGTGCTATGTGCTGTGTGCTGTGTACGTATCCATTTGAATATGCCTGTGTTGTTGCTGCTGCTTGCTGCGGGCTGTGTGCTATGTGCTGTGTGCTGTGTACGTATCCATTTGAATATGCCTGTGTTGTTGCTGCTGCTTGCTGCGGGCTGTGTGCTATGTGCTGTGTGCTGTGTACGTATCCATTTGAATATGCCTGTGTTGTTGCTGCTGCTTGCTGCGGGCTGTGTGCTATGTGCTGTGTGCTGTGTACGTATCCATTTGAATATGCCTGTGTTGTTGCTGCTGCTTGCTGCGGGCTGTGTGCTATGTGCTGTGTGCTGTGTACGTATCCATTTGAATATGCCTGTGTTGTTGCTGCTGCTTGCTGCGGGCTGTGTGCTATGTGCTGTGTGCTGTGTACGTATCCATTTGAATATGCCTGTGTTGTTGCTGCTGCTTGCTGCGGGCTGTGTGCTATGTGCTGTGTGCTGTGTACGTATCCATTTGAATATGCCTGTGTTGTTGCTGCTGCTTGCTGCGGGCTGTGTGCTATGTGCTGTGTGCTGTGTACGTATCCATTTGAATATGCCTGTGTTGTTGCTGCTGCTTGCTGCGGGCTGTGTGCTATGTGCTGTGTGCTGTGTACGTATCCATTTGAATATGCCTGTGTTGTTGCTGCTGCTTGCTGCGGGCTGTGTGCTATGTGCTGTGTGCTGTGTACGTATCCATTTGAATATGCCTGTGTTGTTGCTGCTGCTTGCTGCGGGCTGTGTGCTATGTGCTGTGTGCTGTGTACGTATCCATTTGAATATGCCTGTGTTGTTGCTGCTGCTTGCTGCGGGCTGTGTGCTATGTGCTGTGTGCTGTGTACGTATCCATTTGAATATGCCTGTGTTGTTGCTGCTGCTTGCTGCGGGCTGTGTGCTATGTGCTGTGTGCTGTGTACGTATCCATTTGAATATGCCTGTGTTGTTGCTGCTGCTTGCTGCGACTGCCTGTGTTGTTGCTGCTGCTTGCTGCGGGCTGTGTGCTATGTGCTGTGTGCTGTGTACGTATCCATTTGAATATGCCTGCGGGCTGTGTGCTATGTGCTGTGTGCTGTGTACGTATCCATTTGAATATGCCTGCGTTGTTGCTGCTGCTTGCTGCGACTGCCTGTGTTGTTGCTGCTGCTTGCTGCGGGCTGTGTGCTATGTGCTGTGTACAAGTAGTATGAGTTTGGACCAGCGGCCAATTGTTTGTCGTTTGGACCAGCGGCCAATTGTTTGTTTACGTATCGTGCTCCGATTTTTTGTTTATGAATCGAATCGATTTTTGGAGGAGGAAGAGGAGCAGGAGAAGGAGGAAGGGAGGAGGAGGAGGAGGAGGTGGGATGCTGGGAGCTCTGGGAGCCAACCCTCACTACTTCACACACAGGGCACCCCATTAGGTATGGTTTGGACCATGACGATCGCCTCCTCGAGGGCTACCGACCTGTTGCGTGCGGTAGGGGCGTAGCAGTTTTGAAATAAATTCGGCCGTGGGGTACCCCAGACTGATTCTCATCGGACAGACAGACAGACAGATTATCTGATTCTGTTCCTGAGACCACAAGTGTTCCACTTGTGGAATTTACTTCCACGTCATTCGGCTGTGGGTCGGGATTTTCCCCTTTAATGGGTTTTTGAGCTATTTTTCCTTCGGGTCGGCATTTTGTCGTTCAGTGTTTTTGCCCAGGCACTTCGCCAAGCAACTTGAGTCGCTCTCCTTCTGTGTAGGACCCTTGCCATCTGTCTTCAATAACGATTTCGGGCCCTCCAAACGTTATACCAGGTAGCATATTTTTCTCCGATACGCAGAAATTAATGTAATTTTCACAAAACAGCTTAGTGCATGAGGGAGTCGAAAATAGTCGACAACAAAATCGTTTCGGGAAGTGCTCGGGTATATTTCAAGGTTGACTTGCAGGCATTGCACGACAGGTCGACGCGTTTCTCGAACCAGAGTTAATCCAATAATCCAATATGTTGCATCGGGATATCAAACCACCTTTATCTTCACGTCGTTCGGATCAAGACATTGCCCATTGCAAGTTTTCCGCCAAGAACGCGCCAGCAAAGGGTCTGTTTCCCCCAAACTCGCATGATGATGCGACGTAAGCATTACACACACCCATGAGAGCGATTGCACCTCTTCTACTCACTCCCGCCCGCCGATTTCAGTGCAAGCTTTCACACATCACATACGAGATCCATTACGCTGGATTTGGCACCCGTGGGGTCCCATCCCGATCAAGAAAACGCGGCCAATGGTATACCTGGGTAACTTCGAACGATAGTGAGATACGCAAGGGAACACGAGACCGCACCCTGTCAGGGTAACTTCATATGATAGTGAGATACGTAAGAAGTCAGGAGACTGAACCCTGGAAGAGCATAGGCGGTATTGTGATGAAAAAAGTCACGGACGTGGAGACGAGTGCAAGCGTACGGTCCAACGCACAAATGATCACTTGGAACGGCAGAGCCCACTCACAAGTCGGAAACTGTGTTGGGGATCTGGCAGAGCACACGATTGATATAACAACGAGCGGGGTCCTTTAAATCCTAGAGAAGGTTAATCACAGAGATTAAAATAAAAGCATAGGCTTGTAGCAGGAAGCGAAAATAAACCTTATTTTCATGTGGTACTTTTATCGGGGTGGCATTTCGTGTACATACACTTTTGATATGTAAGTTCGTCTACTGTAAAAGGCGTGATAATTCCCGCGTCTATGAGAGATCTATGAGTTTAATATCCATCGGTTAGCTATGACACCTGCATTGCATCATGCACCTATAAACTGTACCAGGTCAGTTCCGGTCGGGCTGATTTTCGCACTGCAATGAAGTCACGGGATTTTTCGAAGGGCATCATCATGCATTGGCATTCAAAGCGAGATGTCCCAGCGAGAAGTTTCTGTAAGAAGTCATCACATATTAGAGGGATTGGAGCTTTCGTACAACCTCACATTTACTCGTCTCAACCGCATCCGAACGTGCCATATTTTATCGTCATAAGCGTTTCTTGCCCCAACGAGCGCCACTTCTCCGCGAACATACCTCAGTTGCTTGTTCGCCAAACAACGACTCTAGGCGTTAGGCTCTGAAGATCGTAATCAGTCAGCCGGTTTAGAGTGCAACAGGCACAACCTTAACGACGCCATATAGGTATACAACAAAACGCACAATTCCACGCGCTGGGAAACAGCAGGCATTTATCTAACGTCACTCGGCATAGACCCAGGTCCCAGTTGAGCGCGGGTTGAGTGTCGGGGGCTGACCGAAAAGTGAATATTTGCGCAAGGTGATTAATGCCATCGCACCGCCACGAAAGCAGTACAACCGCCAGTCGGATGGCGTCAGTGTCCTTGGTAACATGTATTTATGCATGGCACGAGCTGCTTATCAAGTCTGCCACCATGAACACTACCTGGTACACATCGACATATGCGGTCACTCTTAACAAATATTTAACCCACTGTGAACGGAAATTGACGTCAACAACAAAAAACGGCGACCGTATATGCAAATGTCCGCAAAACCAAGCCAGCTCCTCGCCACACTCACCGCCGGGCTGTCTTCCGCCGCCAAGGAGCTCCCGCGTTGATATATTCGGACCTGCACGCGAAGACAGGTGATATCATATATCCAATACTGCAACGCGGTCGGTTCAATGCTGGGCGACAAAGCACTTCATCATCTAATGCCTTTAAATAAACAAGCGGTTGAGTTGGCCATGTACCTCCTTCGAACTAAACAACGTGAGGAACCACGCACGGCTGACATTTCGGCGGCTTTTAACGCGATCGACATATATATATATGTATATATATTATATACATGTTGAGTAGATCAGGTCGCGGTGAACAATACATAGCCGAGGGCGTTGCGGTCTTTAAAGTTTGATGCAAGAGTTGCCGTGTCATAAAGAGCTAAAACACTATTCTCAGTATCAATTTGTTTATCTGGCATGTCTTTGCTACTTAAACAAACTGCGTCGGGATTGTGCAGCACCTGCAGTGGTTACAACGTTGGCTGTGCAGTAAACATCACTCCAATCTAAACGGCTTGGTGGCAAGGGCGGCACAAAGTTTGCGTTGCGGAAGGCCAAGAAGAGAGACAAAACATCTTACGATAGAAAAAGGCTTGCCCCTACAACAGCAAGAGTTGTACAAGTTCATGGGTTCCTGCGTCAGACAACACAAGTGGCGCTGACAAGTAGGACGAAACATTGTACACGGCCCCCTTAAGTGTACCCCAGAAAGGGTACGATACCTATACTGCAACATTTTGGCGAGAACTCGATAGTTTCGTCGACCACAAGATTATCCCAACGGATAGGCCCACCGTGGAAGAGTGTAGACGGTAAACGATCGTTGGCACAAATCACGAACGTAGACACGAGCGAAAGAGCACGGGCCAACGTACAAGGGCTCGCTTGGCAATAGAAGCACGAAGAGGCAATCGCTGAAAACAGCAGGCACAATGTCGGAAGCTGCTGTGCTGGATGTTTGACATAGGATGCAGTCGGTAAAACAACGAGGGACGTCCTCAAAACCCTTGAGGAGGGAAAACTAAAACACAAAACGGGATAGATCAGTTTCGAAGCAGGGTACGTATGGAAAGCGATGTCCACGAGCTACCTTTATCGCCGAGGCGTTTCGGTTGTCGCGAAACGTTAGACGTGGAAACTTAATCAAGGAGGCGTGTGGACCCTTTAGACCCAGGTATAGCGACTACAAATGTGGTAAATTAGGTATAGTCAATATTTAAGGAAGAGAGCGCAGCAGCAGCAACAAACGGTGTGTATACAAGTATTATTAGGGCCATTCTTATCGAGCAGCTTTTTTCCATAATTTCCAATATTTTTTTCCATAAAAAGAAAATCTTGGAAATCTTGGAAATTATGGAAATATTGGAAATTCTTCAGAGGGCAAAATGTTTGGAAGGCTTCACGTTCCAATAAATGGAAAAAAAAAAATGGAAAAAATGGAAATCTAAAAAATTGCGCGAAAAAAACATGGAAATTTTGGAAATTTAAGGCTCCGATAAGAACGAGCCTTATTCGGGTTTCGCGCGTGTCGTATATGCATCTCCTTTCGTTGCAAATTGGACACACACCCTACCACAGCAGCCCGGGCTGCATCGTACGCATACCACACACGTTCTACAGCATCAGTGCTGGATGGGTTTGTCCAACGGCGACTCTGCTAATTCCCCGGCGAAGACCGGCATCGGTCAACCGGTTGAGAGTAAACAATAGCAACAAGCTGCGAACGCATATGCAACTATCGACAAATAAGCCACTGTCACACCCACCTTCAGCCGGCATCGAGTCGAAGTCCCATTCACGAACATACTCGCCAGGCGCCAATGGAGTCCGATCTGCGAGCGGCGATAAAGGCAATCTCAATAGTTCAATAACAGTACGTCATTAGTGCGAACGGCTCTATGCCGGGTGCCAAAGTACTTGTCGCCTCACGTCTTCACTAAATATGTATGGCATGGATATTAACAGTTGAGTGTAACATCTACTTCCGGCCAGCCAAGCAACTCGAGCAAATCGCGCGTGCATTTCCGACCCGTTTCAACACAATCGGCATAGATGCGATGGAGTTATCGAGTAGCGGTAAACAGTTCTAGCAGGGTGTGTTGCGGTCTTTAAATTATAGCGCAAGTATTGCCGTCACAGAAAGAGTACACGTATCATAATTCATTTGTGTGTTTGGTACGGTCCAGTCTCTAAATATTTCGTCAAACCAAAACTCATGCGACACTATTAATAGCAGTGGTCACGACGTCGACTGCATACCAAACAAAACTCCAGCACACGACTTGGTGGCAAGGGCGGTACAACCTTTACGTTGTTGAAGGCCAACGGAGATAACAAATACAAAGAAAAATGCTAGCCTCGACAACTGTAGTAGTGGTACAATCTTACGCCTTTTACAATCAACCCGAAGCCAATCAGACCAAACCAAGTAATGGTGGTGCTTGCGCCAGCCATCACAAGCCGGAGCTGACAAGCAGCGTATTTCTCAAGTGTTGTAGTGCGCTGGTGCCAACTCTCGAGTATAAACCGTGCGCAGTGCTCACAATTATTTGCAATCGATAGCCCAGACACGCGAAGTCGACCAGTCGAGCATCTCCAGTCATGGGTAAAGCACCCCAAACAATCAAACAATACAGCTTGGCATGATTCCAATGGCAGTGAACGAAACGTTCTACACCGCCCACGTGAACTTATACTTATCCCAGAGAGGGTACTGACACTGTACTGCCTTCCGGCTAGGACTCGACAGAGACGCTGACCGCAATGTCGCCCAAACGGCCGGGCGCGTGTGGGGCACGTGCAGGTACAAAACAAACAGGATGATTTGACCGCTGCATGAACAAACATACTGATCGTACCCATCGTTATAGATCGACTCCAGTCGGTTCTTACCAGACACACGGCGGTTCCAGCCGACGATGCAAATTTAAAACCGCACTAGTCATGGCGAGGTACGTATATGCCAAGTACTGTTTAGGGTTCAGACTGTAGCATCGACAGGCCGGCGCCTCGCCTGGGGGCACGTGATTACCTAAGGCAATGTGTCGTAGCCTGTTGAAGGTTGCGGGCTCAGAGACTACCATACTTGATAAAATGCGACCGCTAACTCGACCTGTCAATGGACTGAATTACTACACTACTGTAGACCTGGAGTTGAAATGGTGCGACGGTCTGTTTGCCGTCCCATAGGCTAGTTTAGATTCAATAACCGCGGTCAGTTGTATACAAGATATCAAGACACGGAAGGGGATCACAACACAACTTCGTGAGACTTCACTCCAAAATAATGTAGACGGAACTGTGTTTTCACTTAATCGTGAATGTAGAAAGGAGTGCAAGGAAACAATGCCACGTGCAAAGGCTCGCTTAACGATAGAACGTGAACGGGCAGTAGCTGCACTTGAGGCAAAACTCGGAAGCTATGTTGGAGAATCCGGCAGAGGATGCCCTAGGTAGAATACCGGGTGATATCCTTGAGCCCCGTGGAGAGGATAAAACCGAAGGGAGGGAATAGAGCGGACTTGGGACAGCGTGGGAAGATACACAATCATCTTCCCGTATTTTTTCTAGGAGGCTATCCTGGGAAAGAAACGCCTGATACGTTGACTTCATGGAGAAGACTCTTTGAGAGGTAGACCGAAGTCATAATTTTATGTTCATCAACGTGGTTATCTGTAGTCAAACTGTATCAAGAGCACAAGTTTCGATTGGGATATTCACTGCACTGCATGAGTTACGGAATAAAGCGAGGAGCTTTTATCCATTAGTTTTCGAGGCGAGACGTTGCTGTGAGAAGTGATCAAAGGTTAGGGGGATTCGAGTGTTTGTACGCACCTACGTTCACTGTTCCCACCCGCCTATCTTATCGCAGCTCATCGTTCGAAGATTAGTTTGGCCAAACGAGCACCACTTTCCCGTTAACACGATTATTGTTCAGCAACTTCCATCAGTGTTGCTTGAGATAGCCGAACAACGACTACTTTGCGCGTTCGTTTTCTAGGACCATCATCGGTCAGCTGTCTCATTATTTGTTGACGTAAATACCGCACATACAACCATGTTGAAACCCAGCCATTACCATACTCACCCCTCAAAACCATTGGTCCGGTCGGCTTCCCTGAAGCAGTACGATCGCTCGCCGCTTCTAATCTCGCCGCCCGTGGGATCAAAACTGCATGCGAGGACAGGGCGGTCTCAATAATTAAATACCGGCACATCAATGCGAACGATTCTATGCTGGGTGTCAAAGTACTTCGTCACCTCACGCTCAGATTTATATGTACCAGTTATTGAGTCGAAGGAGGCAGACGGCGAACTCTTCAACTTGAACAAACCGCTCGGGCATGCCCAGTCGTTTCTAAAACGATCACCACATGTAAAGACATACTATAATAATTAAATTAAATCGAATAGCCGAAGGGGGGGTGTAATCATGTCGGGTATGGCCGTAGTTATATGCTCGTTATTCCAGGGTGCAGTCACCCGACTCCTTACGTATCTCACTATCATATTAAGTTACCCTGGCAGGGTGCGGTCTCTCGTGTTCCCTTGCGCATCTCACAATACGAAGTTACCCAAGTATACCACCGGCCGCTTTTTCTTGATCGGAATGGGATCCCACGGCCGCCAAATCCAGCGTAAGGGGTCTCGTATATGATGTGTGAAAGCTTGCGCTGAAATCGGCGGCCGGAAGTGAGTAGAAGAGGTAAAAGCTCTCTCATGCGCGTGTGCAATGCGTGCGTCGTACCCTCATGCAAGTTTGGGGAAAACAGACCCTTTGCTGGCGCGTCCTTGGCGAAAACTTGCAATGGGCAATGTTTTGATCCGGACGACGTGCACATAAAGGTGGTTTAACATACCGATGCTACATATTGGGTTATTGGATTAACTATGGTTCGAGAAACGCGCCAACCTGTCGTGCAACCCCTACAAGTCAACCTTGAAAGATACCCGAGTACTTCCCAAAACGACCGTGCTGTCGACTATTTTCGACTCCCTCATGCACCAAAAATGTCGTTTCATGAAAACTTACATCGAATTGGTCATTTTAGAAACACTCCCGTTGGTCCCCATCATTCACTTGATTTATATTTCTGCCCGGTACTCTTCAGACACCAGGAGTGCGATAGCCTTCTTCATTGATCAAGTGGTCAATAAATATAGCCGAAGGCGTTGCGGTCTTCGATTTTTGTGCAGATTTTACCGTTACAGAAAGGGCCAAAACAAATGTTTGCCTATACTCTGCTTTGTACTAAATGATGCGTCGGAACAAAACCAGGCGCCTTTGCAGTGGGGTCAACGTTGACTATGCAGCGAACAACACACCAGAAGACGACTTGGTGGCAAAGGCGGTACAATGTTTACGCTGTTAAACGCCAAGAAGAGCTTCAAAACAAACTACAGTACGCAATAAAACGTTGCCTCAATGAAAGTAAAATGTATACTTCGAGTATAGCAGTAGTAGCAGTAGTAGTAGTAGTAGGGAATGGCACGCGAAAGCATTGCATTGAGTGCAACCTCTACATACAGTAGTATGGATTATCGGGTTTACAGCAGGGATGGGAGACATTTCTGAAAACGACGGTGATCGATTGTTTTTATAGCTGGCCTATAAACGGAGGTCTCGATCTATTTGGCGATCTCGGAGAAAGGTGCCCATCTCGATCGATCTAGACCTTGATGCTCACAATACAACCGACCAGTCAGAGTCGTATCGCTTGTGGTTTATCGCTCGTGTCTACTGTCTTTTCGTCGACACACAGCAAATATACAGTCGGCGCTACGGCACTATCTGCATCTACACGCAGCACGCACAGCATAACCCTAATCCCATTGCGGCGAGAAAGGACGAGTGGGTGTCGTGTGTAATGCCAAGGCGTTCTCCAGGCGGGGAGGAAAATATCGAAAGATCGTGATCTCGATCTTTTGATCTCGAAAAAATATCGAGATGGACATCCCAAACCCCCGAGCTTCCATCCCGAAAATTGAGTGGAGATCGCTGTAATGTTTGGCGATCTCGACCTCGATTTCCATCACTGGTTTACAGCGAATAAGAGCTACAGTAGGGGAGCTTTGTCCACCAATACTGTTCAGCAATCTCAACAACCCTACGACATCTTAGATTTTGCATCCCGAGATAGTCACAGACGACCGCCGTGAACATTCAGTATGTATCACTTAGTATTTCGTTCGCCTTCGAACAATGTGCAGGGCATTATTCACTCAGAATAAAAAAACGAACACAGTTATCTACTACCATTGCTTCCAATATTTAGTAAAGGGGTCCCTACAAGAAAAACCCACCCATTTTCGGTCAAGTCCCACGGTCCCAACCATCTCACCTGCTGCTGCTACTGGCTATAAGTAGGGGGATGCAAACAGACATGGGCGTCACAGAGGGTTGGCGAAACGAAAAATTACACATACATGAGGAAATTTCGCAGTTTCCCATTTTTTGGCAGGGAGGGGTCCTAGGCATGCGTTCCCTACTTTAGCGCCTGGCATTTTTTCCACGGTTCCGGTTTTGGAGAGTGGTTTTTACGTTCGGCCATGTCCGGTTATAGCCGAGCGGTTCCATTTGCGGTTATACACGTGCCCGACTTAACTGTCTTATATGTCGTGGATGTCGGGCTAAATTGAACAATCATCTTGCTGACACTGAAGGCCTAGGAATTATATCATGGCCCCGCCGGCCATGCAGGCGGGGGGGCCTGTTCCTACACCCTGGAAATATACACCACGAAGGACTGGAGCTACCCTTCAGTATTGTAGTATTTATACGGAACAGATGATATCTACTTCGTTTATATGTATGTATCTAACAACATCCGTACCTACCTGGAGCAAACTCCCTCATAATGGTTTGGGTGGAATTCCAACTTGTATCGGTGTATCAGTCAACCAATTTACTTGCCATTTTGTTTTTTTCCCTCACATGTATTATCTTCGCACTTCTGTCTTTCTCCCTCCCTATTCGTAACTCAGATCCGGGGTCACAAAGTAGGCTCCTCTCCCTCCTCCCCCACTACGGTTCTTGCCCTTGGTTTTTATCGCGCAGAGGGTTCAGCCTTCCCAACGCTCGTTGATCTTCATCAAAATTTGCTAACTCACGCTCTCGCGCTTTCCGCTAGTCAATTTTTTTTGAGAGAAAAACTCCCTACGAGCATGCACTCGGGGGGGCTCGATCTCACGATCTTAACACTAACAGGCTTCGTGGTTACCTGCTAGCCCACCGGGGCTGGCAATGAGCGATAAAATAATCCACGCACAACGAAACTACACAACTTATTATGAGGCAACACCAGTAAGACCAACATAAATGTCAAATACAGCAGTCGGTACATTGTGTGAACAGCCGAATACTTCGGTGTACCAGGTTTATACTCAATTAAATTACGTGTCCGTAAACCTACCTACCCCAATAAGCACGACCGCACATGCCGCTCTTGACAAAAGCAAGTCCAAATCACACTCGCCTGTCAGCTCGTTCGCGTGATCGCCCATGTCCTCTGAAGTAACGAGCTTGCTCAGCTTCGAAGGAATCGAGCCTGCATACAAGACGAGACCCAAGCAAGGCGTGTGAATAGGTACTGCCCACGCCCAACGTTCGAAACCTGGCGACTCCAGAAGCCCACGGACAGAAATCTTAGGCACACTTGAAAGCGATCCACTGTGATATAAAAAAGCCGCTCGCCAAGGTAACACGGATAGTCCACCGCTAAGGCGGTGACTTCCGACGGTGCTGAATTATCGCGCGCGAATAGCCCTAAACACAAGTTCCTAAGCCCCAATCGGTCATGTAGTGTCTGCAACAGGCGCCCAGCGAATGTAAGTATAGAGGGCTAGCACTCAGTCGGGTGTGTGTGGTGTACTAAGTTCACAACCGCGCAGCTAGCGACAATGCCAACGGGAAACCTTTATCGCGACGAATATAGTCTTAATGATGACCAGCTTCATCTACCATCGCAGGAGATAGGGCCATAAATGGGACACTAGCAGCAGGGGACGTGGACACCACCTCTACCACAGCCAACTCACAGTACATTAGTAAAACCACGACAGATTAGACAAAAAAGTTCAAGAGGCGCGGGCAACATAGCAGATGGCCGCTGCCGCATGGCCAGGTTTGTGAAGAGGCCACGCGGATACTACAAAGGTAGACGATCCGCGACCAGCATCAGCACCGTAACGGCATCGATGTCACTGAGGTTTGGCGAAGCGCCACTACGCAGAGCTTTCACAAGAGACACGGCGTTCAGTGTTGGGCGAGCAATGGACAACGGCAATTTTATGTAAATGTGTCGCTATCCTACGACACCCGTAACTTTGTCTGAATATAATAAAAAAAACGAAATACCACAACTCTTGTCGCTGGATAGAAAAGTCGTAAGCACGGCCGATGACGTCCGCTAGTCCGCTAAAATGCAGTCACGCGCGATAGAAATAACAAAACAAGCTTGCGCGTATCAAACCCTGGCACGGCACTTTGTTCTCGGCGCTGCAACACTGGCGCGGGCCGCTTCGATCACGTCCTCGCACATCCAGGTCTTGCACAAGGCGCGATACCCTTACGGCAACAAAACAACCTGCAGCGACAAGCAACTAAAATGGACAGTAACCACGTCCACATCTGCCGCTGTTGGCGGTCGCAATTACCAAGTTACACTCGCCTGATAGCTTGTTCCCGTAAAGGTTCAGGTTCCCTAACGCGACCAGGCTGCCCAGCTCTGACGGAATTTGACCTGCACGCGCGACGAAAAGAAGTATGAGCAAGCACTTCCTGTGCTTAACGTTCGGAACCTGCAATTTGTATGTATCAGTACCTCGCACGACTCCCAACGCTCGCAGACAGAGCAGACTAATGTGGAGTTAGAAAGGTGCATCGCGCCAAGCAGGGCGCGGCTCGCCACGGCGAAAACAATACTTCACCGCCAAGGCCGTGACACCCGAGGGCGCCAAAGTATGCAGCTCGTGCGACCAGTCCCAAATACAAGCGCCTAAGTCCCAACAGGTCACGCAGCGCCTGCAATAGGAGCACAACCAAAGCTAGGTAAAGGACGCTAGCAAGAAAAACGGGAAGCTGGCGATCCAACAACATGCTGAAAAACACGGCCTACAACGACCCCAAGGTACGACACCCTCTATCCCGACGAATAGAGGGCCTCCCTGACCTGTTCAAGATGGACCTACCATTGCAGGAAATGGGATCACAACTGGGACCCTAGCAGCAGCAGGAGACGTGGAACACCACATGCCCACCAAAAGACAGGCTACAGCAATTTTTTACCACCACGATATATCACACATGATATTTCACAACACGGGCGACGACCACGGCCGTAAAACCAGCGTTGGGTATAGACCATGCGGATACTCACAAACATAGGTTAGTCGTGACCACTGTCATAACGGCATTGACGCGGCCAAGGTTTGGCAAATCGTTACTTCAACGGACTTTCAACAGTATACGACGCTCAGTGTTGGGGCGAATATTGATCAAACGACAAAAAAAACTACGAATCGTTGTCGCTATTATATGGTGCCGTGACCCTGTCTCAAAAAAAAATAATAAAGTACCAAGACTCCTGTTATCGGATATATAGGTCAGCCAGAAGTAGGGTCGATGCCATGTCCTAGTCCACTACAAATCAGTCACGCAAGTATTAAAACCTACCAGGTACAAAACAATGTGGGCATGTAAAACCCTCGCAGAGTAGTTTGTAGTAGGTTTAGCAACACTGGTACGAACCAATTCGAATATGTCCCCGCATGCTCGGGCATTGCACAAGGCCCATTCCCCGTACGCTACAAATCATACTGCAGCAACAACGGATTACCATGGAAAGCAAACACGACCGCTCATGCCGCTGTTCTTAAACGCAATCATTGATCACACTCGCCTGTCAGCTCGTTCTTACGAAGGTGTAGCTCCTCTAAAACGACCAGCTTGCCCAGCTCTGATGGAATCGGACCTGGGTATTTGACGAGAGGCAAGCAAAGAGTATGAGCAGGCACCTAACCTTCGAAATCTGCCATATATAGCAGTACTCCACACAACTCTACACGCTTGCAGACGGAGCAGACTAAGGCGAAAATGAGAACTATGTATCGTGAAATGCAGGGGGCGGCTCGCCATAGGGGGTCGACTATTCCACAGCTACGTATGGCGGTGGCGTTCGACCGCACTGAAGTAGCGGACGCGAATAGCCCCGACTAGAAGTGTGTCCAAGCCCCAATCAGCCGTACAATGCCTGCAACACGTGCACAACAACATAGAGGTTGGCATGCCGTAGAGTATTGTATACTGAGTGCACGAAGAGGAAGCTGGCGATCAAAACACATGTTGAACCAAACGCCTTACAACGCCAAAGGTATCCACTCCCTATTGCGATTATTATGTGGAAATACTGGCCGAGATTCGATCTTCAGTCGCATCAAATGAGGTCACAACTGGGACACTAGCAGAGGGGGACGCGGACACCGTATCCTCACCACAGCCAAGCCACAGTATGGTAGTAAGGCCATGATACATCATATATGATACTTCAAGAGGCACGCTCTATTTACATGGCAGGTGGCCGCGGCCGCAAGGCCGGTTTTGTGAATAGGCCACGCGGGTATCACCAGACAACATTACTCGCGACCAGCACCAGCATCAGCACAAGAATGGCATCGACTTGACCAAGGCTTAGCGGATCATCACTACACAGGACTTCAAAGATATACACGGCAAACAGTGTTGGACACATATTGATCTGCGTCCAACGTATGTGTCACTGTAGCTACCATACGAGACCTCGACCTTAAGTTGAAGCAAAAGGCTCAGAACCCAAATTCTTGTCTCTGGTAAAGGTTTGGGCAGTAACGTTCGATGCTGTGCGCTATTAACAGAACCAATTTTTTTTTAGTCGCCAATACATGATCATATACTGCTGTAGGTATATTCCCCGTGTTTAACCCCTACGAGGTATTTCTCGACCAGCGTCGCGACACCATCACGCACCAATACGACCACACCCCCAAGTGCCCAGATATACCTCTCGCCGGAACGCCAAGCTATGTAAACTTGAGCAAACAATTCCGCCCGCCAATCCCGTCGTTAATACCATCAAGCCCTTATCACACTTGGTCGCACTTGCCTGTCAGGTTGTTGTATTGAAGGTACACCTTCTCGAGAGCGGTAAGGTTTCCCACCTCTGGTGGAATCGGACCTGTACGTAGGCAGCACGAGAGACAACCAGGTGTCGAGCACAAACCCGCCACAACTACAAAACTGGGAGACCTCTACGATTCCACGTGCTTGCTCAAGCCATTGCCTGTCTCCCGTGGTAGCACACAAACGCAAACATCATACTCGGCACAGCTCACCATCGTGTCGTAACCCCAACGACTACAACACGTGCATCTCCCAGCACAATTGCAAAAAAAGGGAAAACTAAAGCGATGCAAGTTACGATCACATATCACATGCTCCAGTGAATTTCTGGCCGATGCACAAAGCTCATGTGCGCAACTGCACGGAAACTGCAGCATACTAAGATGGAGAACAAACACCATCACCTACCACCAATCACGTCACGCCGTTGGTACAATCAAACCGTTTCCACGCTAACCTGTCAGACTGTTGTATTGCAGGAGCATCGACTTTAGAGCAGAAAGCTTGCCCACCTCTCGCGGAATCTGACCTGCAGGCAACACGAGAGAATGCCACGACATATCGAACGTGAGACCATTGAGCAACACACACAATAATACTCGAAGTCAAGCCCTACTCAGGCCACCCCTGCAGTTCTGCACATCCACAGGTGTTTGCTCAAGTAGTTACCTGCCTCCTTGAGCTTTACGTATTTGCCAGCTCGGGTGATTGTGTCGTAATCCCAACCGCGAAAGTTGAGGCGACGCATCTCGTACACCGCAAAGTTGAGAACAAGCACTATCCACGCCTTTAGCCGGCACATACATACTCTACGAACTCGAAGACAGAAATAACTCGGTTGCGAAAACTATGACGAACTAGCCTAACATACAACCGAGGCTCGCCCCGACAAACGGAGATCCTATAACTTCGGTAGCGACTCGACGGTGATGAGTTAGAGCGCGCGAGTCTTGACGAATTCCTACTATAACAAACATGTGCCGGAGAACCAGTCGGTGTTTCAACGCCTGCAACAGCGTACAACGAAAGCCAGATTCGAACGATGGCTTGCAGTACGTACGGTTTGAACTTAACATATACAAACGCGAAGCTATTGATAGCGATCGAACGCTTCTTGGAAAACACGACACATACTATCGTCAACGGGTTTGAAGTGATATAATGGGGATTTGATCGTGGCGGCATGGTCCTACTGACGACCAATACTCTTATATATCTCAACCCTAGCAACAGAAGACGGGAACACAGCACAACGACGACGCACAAAGCACACGAAATAACGCCGCGCTCTATCGAGACGATAGTTCAAGAGGGACGAAAAACGTGACCGATGGCCGCATCCGCCAGGCCAGCCTTAGGAATTGGCCACGTTGGTATCCAAATAGTGTTTGTTACCAATACCAGCACCATAATCGCATTAATTTCGCCAACTTTTGGCGGATCATGGCTATTAGTTGCAAAACCAAAACTACACGAGATTCCGCAACGTGCGCGCTCCTGTGACTATCGAACGACAGGAGAAAGAAAAAACTTCCTGAAGATAAATGGACCCCCACCGAAAGGATCCATCGATAACCGAACAAATTATTCGGTGTGAAAATCAAAACGTGTGTATGCCTTTACCAGTGGTAGTCGACAAACACAGGATTTGAGCATACACCCTCCTAGTTGCGAGTGGTTGTATGTATAGCCTCGAGGATAGCGCACACCTTACGTTGCCGCATCCCGTTAGATCAGCTGTGCCCATGACATTCCGCGAAAGGTAACAAGAGCAACAATCACACGTAACCAGTGCTCACCAGTGTTGGACTACTGTATACCACTTTGTCCCGAAATATAAGAACCATTAGTATATTAATAGTTAATCCAAACGATCCTTATATTTCGGAACAGTATATTGGGGCACTTGCACGAAGCACTCAACTCCATGGGGAAAGCCGTAACAAAAGTGTACCGTATACTGCAATCAACATAAAAAGGTAAGTAAACGCGATCGAAGTACCACACTCAGCTTGCAAAGATGAGCTTCGACGAAATCCTCGATCTCATAGATGTTAATATATATACATATATATAGATGAGCTAACACCCCCCCCCCCTCTGGCACTAGTTTCAGAGCCAATTTTCTCCGGAACCGAGGGAGCGCACACAACGAAAATGGTGGGTTGGGGAACATCTCGTCGAGGTATTTCAGAGTCGCTCGGCGTTTGTACTCTCTCCGTGTTGTCGACGAAATCCATTTAGAAATTCATCCGAGGGGGTGTGCTATTTTATCACCCAGGGTGATACGGGGCCAAGGTTGCAGGCGAACAAGTACCTGTAAGCTGGTTGCAGGCGATGTCCAGCGTGAGTAAAGCGGGCAGCCCGCACAGCTCTGGTGGGATCGCACCTGCATTCAAGGAAAAAAAGACAAGCCAAATGTCGACGATCGGTCATTGTTATTTCTTGCACAACTACGATGCAGACTTTTGTTATCATACTCCGTGAGTGTACGCTCTCGGTAATTTGTTGTATTTGACACCACCTGCCTCCTGCGGACTACACGACATACCGCGTAATCCACCCACCACCTGATCTCCATGATAAACACTAACAACACGATCGTCATGCCACACTAATATTATATACACCCAGCGACAGCCATTTTTACGTCTGATTTATCAGTGCATACGAACCCACGGGGCAGCAGACAATCACACGTCATCGAGACCTTGCCCCAAGCAAAGTGAGCGCAGCAAAATCTAAATACTATCGCTGGACACGAAATCCAGCAGCAGAGTCGACTCCGTTTGCTGAAACACTGCACTTCGGTTGAGCGCGGATGAAACCAAAAATAGAACTCGCGGGTCAAGCCCCCGCGCCGTCTTGTGATCATACGTCGAAGTATCTGCGACACCGGCAAACAAATTCGATCACGTACTTACGAACTAGGGTGTCGCACGAAACACATCCCCGGTACGCCACAATCCCAACTGCAGCGAGAAGCTACCATTAATTGTAGTCAGATTGTGAGCAACACGACTGTGAAAGCCCCTGTTGATAAAAACAAACACGTTTAATAAGCCACACTCGCCTGTCAGCTCGTTGCTGGCAAGGTGCAACTCCTCTAAGGCGACGAGATCGCCCAGCTCTGGTGGGATCGAACCTGCAAATATAAGACGAGATCCAAACAAGGAGCAACGACCGGCACTGTCTATATGCCTAACGTTCGAAATCTGTTATTTTTGTACGACTCCACAAGCCCACATACAGAGCAGACTTAAGCGTAAACTTGAAGGCGATGCATTGTGAAATACAAGGCGTGGTTCGTCCGGGGAAACGAGGGCTCCACAGCTAAGGCGGTGACGTCTGACGGTGCTGCAGCAGGGCGCATGCATTGTGGCAAGCCCTGATGTTCGACACTGTGACCTTCGCTAAGGTATGTTCGAGATCTAACTTGGGGTTTCGAGTGAATACAGTCGAACGCGATAACTAGTGAACCATTTGCTGCCACCGTCAAGTGTCGAATGGTAGATAGACATCCACATGAGCCAACGAAAGGGGCCTGTGATGTGTTTCCAATTGAAACAACGAACTGTGCACACTATACTTCACGGCTGCCACCACAAGGCAAAACCGCACTGTATCCGAATAGATGTCTTGCCATGCTCACCATCCAACAGGTTCGCGGAAAGGTTCAAGTAGCGCAGGTTGGCCAACTGACCTAGCTACTGTGGAATCGAACCTGTGCGCGACACAAGACCGGAGCCAGGAGCACTTGACACTTTTTCATGGGGGTTGACAAATCACCGAAAAATGAGATAAAACAATACCATACTTGTCGGGCACGAGGAAAACTAATCGCCGCGTTGTTGCATGTTTCCTGCGGTCACCACGTACCACCCATGGCTTGGGCGAGTAGCGCACAAACGACGTAATGCCAGCTCATCAGCTTACCACTGGGAAAGCCTGCCGGATACCTAGCGATCACAAAACAGGCGTAATTTCCGCCATCGCGCCATAGAAAACCATCAACTCTGCTGCCTTTAGAGCTTACTAATCAGGGTATAATCCTGGCGAGGAGAGATCAGGCGCAATCAAAGTGAATCAAGTATACATATTGTTTGTGGATACTGTACGTATCGAAAAACTGAATCACAAACCGATTATCCACCGCGCCAGACCCTCAAACGTGCCAGGTATAAGATTGCAGTGCCCACTCGGCGCCCCATAGATGAGCATGCGGATAAATGACAGCTTTACAACAAAATACGAGTACCATGGTGACCTTCTGTTCGGTGGTACAGATAGGTCAGATGCATTAGGTCAACAAATGAGAAAATTGCCGGCCCGGCATGCTGTGGACTGAAGTATGCAATCAGTTTTTCACAGCTATTCGATTGGCTTCAACCGGCAATGGATATTTTCTGGGCAAGAGCTTCAAACGCTGGAGACCTACTATCCCAAATGACCGCGTGGGCCTTCGAATAACATGTTTTTATTAGCTGCGGCCGTCTGGCGTACTGAGCGCCCTGCCAATGCCGTATTCTGACGTCGCTTCTACGGTCGCGGGGTATATCACAGCGGGGAAAAGCTCCGACAAATATGGCGATATTGTCAACACCGACAGGCCCGGGTCTTACCGATGAGACTGTTCCCGCTCAAGTCTAGTGTCCTCAACGCATCCAGTTGACCAAGCATCGCTGGTATGGTGCCTGCATAGGGTGGATTCAGCACGACAGCATGCGACGTTCAGCATCGAACGGAAGATAGTTAACGCGGGCGTTCGTGGGGAGGGCAACCGGCATGAAGGTAGACCGTCGCGCGTGGGACAGAGTGGAGCCCCCTTCTCTACGCTTGGCATTGCCAGTGAAACTCTTGGGAGTCTTTTGGTGGCCACTGCCTCGTTGTAGCTTCCGCGGCTGAGCAGCCCCCGGGGCTGCGCAACTTGGTTTAGGTTACCAACGTGGGAAGTACCCCTATTATCTCTGATCAGTACACGTAGTTGTCCCGCGGCCATGTGTGCGTTGGAAAAAAAATGAGGCACATCCGAGGCGATCGACAGTGCAGCCCAGCTTCAAAATAGGGTTGTCAGCGTCGGCGAGGTATCAAGCCGTGAAAACCGGAAGCGAAGACATGAACTTGCCTTTCCCATTTCGGAAGTACAGTATCGGACAGCCAATAAGAAACAGGGAAACTGTTCCAGGCTGGCTTTCGTATTTGAGAATGGGCGCGTTCTACACCAAAAAATCACTAAAACGACTCCTGAATTTATTATTTCCCTGTAAACATCGGCCTGCCTTTCTTATTGCTCGTTTTCTTATCAGTTGTCCTGTACCTGTATGAAGAGTACCCGGTATTTACGCAGTAAACACAAGTCTTTGCTGTATTTGCTGTGACGTTCAGTGTATGGAAACATCGTGGTCCGCGGCAGCACAATGCAACGGTTACGGACCTTACAATGGAAAAAGCGGCAGCAAAGCAACAAAGTTCTCGAAACGATTCCCTGTGGGGTGGCTCAATGGCCAAGGACTTGAACAAATTGTGAGGGGCTGCTTCAGGAGGACCTGCTCTACAATACGAAGTATGAGCTTAGGCGCTAGGCGCAGGCAGTATTTGCATGCAGCTCTTACCGCAGACATTGATGCCGACGTTTCGTTTCGAGAAGGATTTCTTGTTCGTGACCGCCACTTGCAGTTCCAATTTCTCCACGCGGCCCTCTTCGTTAACTGTGACACCGAACCAACTGCCGAGGTCGCTCGCGTTTTCCGCCCAGCCTTCTTGATGTGTCCAGCTCTCCCCTCCTGTCGTGTTGTAGAAGTGAAGGAGCACGTCGCGATCCGTCTGCGCCGAACCTGTGGGGGGTCGTCAGCAAGTACGGATTGAGATACATACCGTTACGCATCCCTAACGCAGCCTAAAAGGGCGCACTTTTGCGGTGGTCCCCCTCATGCCTTTGTGCTTTCACCTCGTGCCTTTTGTGTCGATCCACCGCATGTTTTTTTCCCTGCGAAGGAGATGCGTCAGTAGGCGAGACCAAACCCTATGCCGTAGAGAGCGTTGAGTTCGTACAGGGGTGCTGCTATCGTTTTTCTTTTTCAGCGCCCTATTTTTTCCAGGACGGGAAGGTTAAGGTTGCCAAAATACCGAACAGGGTGTTTTCGGAAATATCTGGTGGAGAGACTTCCGAAAATATAAACTGTTCCGATTTTAGCACCCTTACCGTTTGTTGTCGAGAAAACGAGTGCTGAAAAACGATCACACCCTTGTACGAACTCGACGTTCTTGACGGTTCCGGTATATGGTATTTTATATATTCGTGCGCACAGAGAGGCATCCATGAGTGCCGACGAAATTAATTATACATACCCTGCAAACGACAGCTCGTCGTGCGAGAGCTCACCTGGCGCCATCTTCACACTTGGAATCCTCGGATTTCACTCAGTAGTAGACCTTAGGGGAGGGCAACGCTTCTTCAGTGCAGCCTGGGACGTGCACGGTTCGGGGCGCAGGCGAAAGGGTTAACCAGCAAAAGCGAGGTTGCGACAGCGGCACGATAAGCGGGGAGAGCGGGTCACGGGATGGCGTCTGAAGTTCTGTCCTCCACCGAGTAAGTTATATGCCAACGTTGAGCTTCACTACATCCCTTCCAAAGAAGTGCAATGATTTATGTGTTTCACCTCGCACTGCTGTGGACGGGCTCTGCGGTGTAGGGGGTAGCGTTCATTTACGACGATGTGTACTATAAGTGGTCCGTGGCCAGGACAGCCAGCGCCATACTTGTGCCACGTTAATCTTCACACCCTCCAGTTGAGTTGTAATGTGCATATCCTGGGCCAGCAGGGCGGGCAGCATTGAGCTCGAAATACTTGGTACTGGACATACGCTCAGAGAAGCGGTCGAAGCAGAGGGCGCGATGCTGATTCCGCGAGAGTGAGACTCGGCAATTCATCCCACGGAGGTCTTATGAGTCGTCCCATAACGTACCGGGTACGAGAACACAACGACACGAGCCGAACCGAAAACTAAGAACAAAAAAACGAATAAAAAACGAATTCTGAAACAAAACATAATACAAATGACGCAGGGAGACAGAAGCGCCCCTAGAAGAAAAGCACACGTGCCCAAGAGGAACAGATAACTGCTGCACGGGCGGAGCAACACGAAGAAGATGAAGACACCGGTATAGGGCAGTAACAAAGGGAGAGACAAGGCAAAAAGCAAGAAAGAAGACACTAGAGGAGAGGAAAAGAGAAAAATCGTTCTCAAGGCGATGATAATAACAAGTTCCCGTCTCTGCTACAAAACCGATACGGGGACCATGTCACACCTTCTGCCATCTCCTTCCTACTCTCACCAATAGCGGTGTCAGAAGCCGGTGCTACCTCTGCCAGTGAACAACTCAACAAGAAACAAACAAAATAAAACAAATAATATAATTCAAGGGCTAGTCGAACCGATACCTTGCCGCACATTCTACCATTTCGTTTCTGCATTCGTCGACAGCTATATCAGTGCAACCGCCCCTGCCCCCCCCCCCTCTCCTTGTCGCCTCTCTAGGCGTCCTCAGCTGCATGCCGTAGCCGGCTCATCTCCGCTTCGGCACTGTGCCACCTCGCCATGAAATGGTCCGTTGCCTCAACGACCCCCCGATACCTCACCCCACTCTTCTTAGCCGCCCTCTGCCATAGAAACGTCTCTGCTCCGAACACTAAAGGGGAGCTTTCTGTGGAGCCCTCTGTCGCTCGAAAAACCCTGAGGTCATCTGCTAGACATTGAGCCCAGTTCTTTTCTGGGCGGCCAGGTCCCGGGTTCGTCCCACCGACGATCGTCCCAGACATCACCCGCCGGGTCAGCCGCTCATTGGTCGTGCGCTGTACGGCCCACGCAAAGAGGAGGCGACGTTTGCGGATGGTCGCCTCGACGCTCTCGCATTGTGCCTTCTTGAGAGCCTTGGCGTACGACATGAGATGGTCGGTGCGTTGTCGGCGGTGGAAACCAATGATCCGTAGGAGGAATTTGTGGTGTGCCGTTCGGAGCTCAGCACGAAGTGATCCTGGCCAAGGGTCCACGTCACACACCCGTACAGCAGTGTCTCCATCACCTCGGCCTTTAGCATGGGCACCTTTAGAGTGAACGGGGCATCCTCCATATCGTACAGCTCCCGCTTGAACCGATTGCAGCATGCCCATGCGAGTCGGATGCGTCGTTTGATCTCTGGCATAATGTCCGCGCTTGCGACGACAAGACCACCAAGGTACAAAAACTGCATCGTCTGTTTGTACCTCTGGCCCGCTGGTTCGATGACGAGCGGTGAGGTCCGGAGTGCCTGGTTTGGTGTCCGCACCAGCATAGTCTCCGTTTTCTTTTCGGATACGGTGAGACCAGCTGCTTCGAAAACGGTCACAATAACGGTCATCATCTTTGCGAGCCCTTCCGCCGATTTAGACACGATACCTGCATCGTCGGCGTACAGCATACCCCATATTGCTCTCCGTACACGTGCTAGTGGGTCCTCCCTCACTCCGTCCCCCCTGAGGTCCTCCTCGAGGTGAACCAGGTCCTCAACATGTCTGGGTCTTCTCTGAAGCGTATCAGGACGGCGTGTATCACAGCAGCGAAGAAGACATTGAACAGAAGCGGTGACAGCACACATCCTTGCCGCAGTCCCTGAGTGATATCGAACCATTTGGAGTACTCACCGTCATCCGTACGCACGCGAGCTCGCATGCCTTCGTGGAATTGGCGGATAACGGTCAACATCTTCTCTGGTATGCCGAAGCGTGCGAGCGCCACCCACAACAACTCTCGGTCGACGGAGTCATAGGCCTTCTGCAGGTCAATGAAGCACGTGTACAGGGGAATTTTGTTTTTGGCTCGTCCGAGTTCTTGCAGCCGAGGCACGACGAATAGCATGTCGACTGTTGATCGTGCTGGGCGAAAGCCGCACTGTTCCTCGGGGAGTATCCCTTCGGCCTCGCAGTAATTGCTGAGACGTGACACGACCATTTTCAGCAGTACTTTGCCTGAATGGGCAACAAGCGAAATCCCTCGGTAGGTATTGCAATCGGATCGATCCTTCTTTTTATGAAGGACCTTGATGGTCGCATCTTTCCATTGCTGGGGGACATCACCCGTTCTCCACATATTGACAAGCAAGTTGTGTAAGTACCGGATGAATTCGGGGTGGTCCAGTTTCAGCAACTCGGCCGGAAGGGAATCTGGTCCCACCGCTTTCCAATTTGGCATACCCCGGACTACCGCGGTCGTGTCATCCATGGTCGGTTCATCTCCAAGCGATGGTGCCAACGGTCGTTGTGGAAATAGGGCGCTGATGGTTGGGTCAAGATTAGGCGATTTCGCGGTGAGAAGGGTGCCGAAAAACCCCGCCCACCGTTCAAGAATGCGCACCTTGTCCCTTAGTAGCGTGCCATCCTCGTCCATGATGAACTGCTCGCTTCTCGCTTTTCGACCGTCCAACCCCACCGTGCCCTTCAGGTGCTTGTAGAAACCCCGTTGGTCGTTGACAGCCAGGAGCCTCTCTGTTTCAGCGAGATATTCTTCGAAGTAGGCATGTAATCCTGCATCAATCACCCCTCGCAGATTCGCGCACGCCGTCCTCAGCGTCTTCCACGCAGTTTTGTCCCTCTTAATGCGCATGGATCGTCGGGCATCATCCCTCGCATCCCATGCTATTTTGAAGGTGGCTGCAGTTTGAGCGTTCTCGCGCCATCCGAGTTTGTGTGTGCAACGTGGCGGGGGTAGTACCTCTTTCGCTACTGCATCAATAATTATGCCGGCAAAGGATTCGGCCATTTCAGAGATACTGTTCGGTTGCGGGGGTAGGAAAGGAAGCTTGGAGAGGATCCGCGTCATTACTCGCCGCCTGCAATCTCCGTCAGATTTAAACTTCTGCCGGTCGAAAGGCCGGATTTCGTTTTTCGTTCGCACTTGTCGGTTGGGTTCAAAACGACCGCTGAGGCGGACCATCGCGTATACGATATTATGGTCTGAATCCGCCCTGGTGGGGGGCGGAGGTTGGGGGTGGACCTTTACATCACATACGCGAGATCGGCGTGCTTGAGTTAGAATGTAGCCAATCCGCTTTAGGTCATTGCGGATGCTGATGCCGTTGAACGTATGGGATATTCCACCCTTTCGTGTGCTAAAAAACGTGTTCTTGAGGGCGAGCTTGTTGTCTGAAGCGAATGCCAGCAGGCGTCTGCCATTACTGTTGAGCTCATCACGCCCGTATGCTCCAAGCACCCTACCGTCACCACACGCTTCCATTCTCTTTCCAGTCCGCGCGTTTGCATCTACCAGTACGAGCAGGCATTCTTTCGTTGGAATCTGTTCGACCATGTGTCCCAACTTCTTCCAAAATTCCATGACAATAATATTACACCTTGTGTTTATATATACGTCCAAGGTTTCCCTCCGGGATGTGGCTACGACAGTTACGGTCGAATATGCCGAAAAATCCCGAAAAATCGTAAAATTGAGTCTCAAGAACGAAAAAAATAAGTTAAAAGGCCAGTCCTCAGTTTTTTTTTTTTTTCACATTATGTACATACCATGAAGAACAAGCGCGCCAATTTTTGTCTCAACTCTAAAAAAATACCAGGTATGGCGAAAAACTCCGAGGCCATAAAAATCCCGCCTGTCGTTGGAACCAGCTCGTGCGTACATACGTACCAGGGTTATAATTAGTGCTCCAGCAGTATGTGCGCGTAGTGCACATCGGGCTTATTTCGGTGTGCGCGTAGCGCACACCGAGCCGGAGGCGAGGTGCGCTAGCTAAGGTGCGCCCCCCGCAGGGGGCCCCGGAGGGCCCCCGGAGGGCCCCGGAGGGCCCCCGGAGGGCCCCCAGAGGGCCCCGGAGGCCCCGGAGGGCCCCCGGAGGCGAAAATTTCGGACGTATGTGCGTATATGAACTCAAAATGTGGGTCTCATTCGCTCGTCTTGCAAATAACACAGAAACAAGCACAGACAGAACCTCCACCTTACTGCATGGATGTCAGCGGCAGGTCAACTCTGAGGAATCATCAAAATGTCGAAATCATTTGATTCGCCCCCTTATAACCGCAATTTTCCACTACTGCTGTAGCAGCCCGCATCAACTCGCCTTCGCTATCACACATGCTATACACCCATCGTATACAACAGCTGCTATAGATAGATTTCCATTCAAATCATTGAAACTTGAAACCACCTACGCGTACGTATTCCTCTGTATTTGCGAGCCTTTCAAGCCTTGTTTCATCCACGGTCCACGGACATAGAAAACAGTCATAAATTTATAAATTTGAACTCAGTCCCCTCAAAAAGGAAAGCCACACAGAAATTCAGCATGAAATTGTCAAAATATCACAAAAAATCGACTCGCACATTTTTTTTTGGCCTGCGTACAAAAATTGTGCGGGGGCCGAAAACGGATGTGCGACAAGCCGCACATCTATCTCCACCTCCTGCTTTTTGAGGTGCGCTAAAGTCGATTTCTCAGAAATTTGGTGCAATTGCGCACGTTTCACCACCTAAGTATATCGTAACATCGTAACCCTGATAAATACATGTACAAAATTGCAGCTGCTGCTCGGAGAGAGCTCGACAGCTTTTCTTAGACGTAGATTTTTGCCCTTTTCGCGATAACTGGCGATGAGGACCACCTGGCGGCACGCAACTCCCTCATCGTGCTCGCCGACCCCTGCCCTGCCTACTCTGCCAAGGGCGGTCTCGGCCGTGCCCAACTCTAGGCTCACGGGGGTACGTTCATTTGAGGATTTCTTGCCTCTTTGTCACAGGCTCGCCAAATTTTCTGACAGTCAGTCCCTTGCGGGATGATACCCCCCTGTTTTGGACCTCGCGAGACCCACGAAAATATCTACCGCATGCGCGCGTGTCGGGACTTTCTCTCGTGAGGCGGTGAACGTCTTTGGGCGGTTTATCGGTTAACGTGCCCGCCGGCCTGGTTTGTACCGGGCAGGGCCTCGCGTGCGCCCGTGGGGCGTGAGCATGCGGGCGGTGCACGCTGCAACGTGCATCGAGAGCTTGCTGTTTTTCTTGAAATAGTGGTTCCGATTTCTACTGTAGTATTGTTCCGGTATTCGTATACTCGTACGTACGTACGTACTCGTATTTCATTTATAGTTTGCAAGATTCCGTTTTTGTGTTGACGATTTGATACTTGGTTTGTATTGAGTACGACGTACTTATTTATACCTCTGATACACGAACGTACCGCCGTGCGAACAAGCACCGGGACAGAGTACATCTCGACGTACATACTCGTACACAACAGCAGCAGCAGTAGTATCGGTACTATTAATAGTGTCATCTGTATGATCTGTAGTATGTACGTATTTACGTACGTCGTATAGTTTGATGCTGCTCGATCCTATCATAGCATACGAGTTATATACTCGTCGTGTGTGTGTTCTTCACATTAAACCTTCCTTTCTACCCGTCGTACCCGAGTACTGCTTACTTCAAGTGAGTACGAAGTGTTACACATATCCAAGTATGCTCACCTCGGTACTGTTAAAATCCATACTATTTAATGCGCTTCGGTAGTGATGATTAAGTTTCGGATCTTCACGACTATGCCGGTTTCGTAATAAAATCGACCGAAAAAATAAATCAAAGGGCCACTGCTGTACGTACAAGGGCTGCGCATCCATGCCGGCGTTTTGTTTTTGTCCGCTTTACGTACGTACTTGCTGCTATACTTTCTGGACTGCTACTGTTGCTGCTGTGCTGCTGTTGCTGTTGCTGCTGTACATGGGTTATATACTACTATTAATACTACTACTACTACTACTACTACTACTACTACTACTACTACTACTACTACTACTACTACTACTACTACTACTACTAATACTACTACTACTACTACTACTACTACTACTACTACTACTACTACTACTACTACTACTACTACTACTACTACTACTACTACTACTACTTTATTGCTGTACGTACTGGTGCTGCTGTATACTGATTCCACACTGCTGCTGTTGTTATTGTGGGTGGTGGGTGGATCGGTTGGTGCGCGTGTCGATCGGTTGGTGCGTACGCGTACGTACGTACTTGGTTCGGTGGGTGGGTCGGTGGTTGGGTGGGTGGGTGTGAGTGAGTGGGTGTGGGTGAGTACGTGAGTGGGTGAGTGGGTGTGGGTGGGCGGGTGTCGGTGGGGTGGTTGGTACGTGGTTGACTGCGTGTGTCAACTTGCCTGATCAGTGCATTTGCGTTATATCATAGGGTGTGGATCGTGGCCCAGTTATTTTTTGGTGTTTTTGTTTTGGTCCGCTATTATACCGGCCCCGCCCTGGCATGGTTCGGGGTACCACTGTTAATAGTATTTTATACTCGTACGGTACGAATGAAAATGTGTTGTTGAAATACGTCAGTACAGGACAGTGATAAGAACCCAGCCTAATATTTCCAAGGAAATAAGAAATTCAGGAACCGTTCTATGAAGTTAGTGTAGGACGCACCCTCTGGAAAAAAAGAAAAGAAAACCAGCCTGGGTTATATTTATTGTTTCCCATTATAGATGTCCTGTGTTACTGTACACCCCTTGGCAGTAAATTCGCTTTTGTCCGCCCTAATTAAGCATATTTTTTAGTATTCCTACCTCTATTCTTCGCCGTTACGGGAATTGCGCGAAGCCGCAGGCGGGCGTCAGCCCGCCGCGGCGAAGCCCCCCTTGTAAATACATGTACAAAATTGCAGCTGCTGCTCGGAGAGAGCTCGACAGCTTTTCTTAGACGTAGATTTTTGCCCTTTTCGCGATAACTGGCGATGAGGACCACCTGGCGGCACGCAACTCCGTCATCGTGCTCGCCGATCCCTGCTCTGCCTACTCTGCCAAGGGCGGTCTCGGCCGTGCCCAACTCTAGGCTCACGAGGGTACGTTCGTTTGAGGATTTCTTGCCTCTTTGTCACAGGCTCGCCAACTTTTCAAATTTTCTGACAATACCTTACGGGATGATTCCCCCCTGTTTTGGACCTCGAGAACCACGAAAATATCTACCGCATGCGCGCGTGTCGGGACTTTCTCTCGCGAGGCGGTGAACGTCTTCGGGCGACTTATCGGTTAACGTGCCCGCCGGCCTCGTTTGTACCGGGCAGGGCCTCGCGTGCGCCCGTGGGGCTTGAGCATGCGAGCAGTGCACGCTGCCACGTACATCGAGAGCTTGCTGTTTTTCTTGAAATAGTGGTTCCGATTTCTAGTATTATTCCAGTATTCGTATACTCGTACGTACGTACTCGTACTCGTATATGTATAGTTATGTTTGTGAAATTTTCGCACTTTTCGCAACTTTTCTCTTCGCGCGAGCGCTTTTCGGCAAAACGCTAAGTACCCCGACACGGGAGGCCCGGCCGGACACATTGGTCGAGGTTTGGGCTCGATCCGAGCTCTGCGGCTCGCGTGGCGGGCGCTCGAAGTTTTTTTTCCCGCGGGAGTGAATAAGCCGATTTCCCGGGTTTTCTGCATGAGGCCCTGTTTTTGTCCAGTCGTGCGGTTTTTGTGCGTTTCTTGCCGAGAGCACGGGAGCACACACGAACAGCAGTAGCACCGCAGAGAGCGTGTTACAAACAGTGCAACCTCAATGTTACAACCCTACCGCCCAGCAGCAGCAGCAGCAGCAGCAGCAGGCATCACACCAGGCATGCGCGTGCCTCTGGTCCGTGCTGTACCGTGACGAGTTGCTTTTGTCGAAGCCTGCGATTTTCCTCATGGTATCATACCAGTACCTGCAGATCGATGCTCATGTACGAATCTCTCCGCTGTCCCGAAATGTATGAAACTTTTGTT
>MEHQ01002695.1:548070-684310 GCA_008828725.1 Saccharina japonica | reverse complement strand
TACGAGCTGGTCAGGCTGTAAAACTAAAATTCACTTAATCGGGGTTTGCGCAATCGTTTGGCAGTATTAGGACCTCATATTTGGCATCGACGTGCCTGGGTCTGTAGTGCGTTTGTTGATGTTGGAATTTTTAGAATCCGAGTTATTCTCGTCGAGAAATCCCGTATCGATTCCATCCCATCACGTGCGAGCATATATCGATACTAAAGTATATACGAAAGTACGAAAAATGCGTTTAGTGGATGTTTCTGATACTTGGTGTGAGCGTTCCTTAGGGCAAGGGGAAACGATCGATACCATCGCCACTGCTCAATTCGCGCTCGATCAAGAGATATTGCGTACTTACGATCCTCATACAAATTTAAGATACTACGATGAAAGACACCAAAACTGGTTTGCGCAACGCAGTTTTACGAATTTTGACCTGACATTTTGACACGTGATTCGTAGCGCGTTTGTCTAGGCGTTCAAGCGGGAACCCAAGAAAAAAAAGTTTTTTTTAACGTACATTTCGGTCGATTTCTAGGTGGGCATTTCACTCAAACGATCATAAGTTTACCTCATCGACTTTTTTTTTTTGGGTTCCCGCTTGAACCGTTTTGTTATGCCCGTTCCGGGCGCCATGCAAAATTCCACGTCATAAATCGCAAAACTGCTCTGCGCAAATCCATTTAACTGTCGTGGCGGGCTCTAAGCCAGACCAGCTCGTACTATTTTCTGTTCTGCTGCTGTGTATGACAGAGCTACGCCCACTCTGACTGGAAATGAATGACCGCTTTTGAATATCACGATACATCAAACAACATGCAACGAACACAAGCAACGCCACAGCCCCGGAAGAAGCACAAGCAGCAGACGTGCCTGTGGCGGATCCACTGTATGCTGCTGTGGCTATTAATTAGTGGTCGCTTCATCGCAGGCTCGCATCCATCATCAGGCACCACCACCTCTCTCTCTCTTCTACTGCTGTTGTTGCTTGCTGCTGTGCTTGCATCATGTATGTGCGGCCGTCGTTTGTCTGACGCGGGCCGCGACAAATAATCGTGTACGTAGCAGTACGTACATGGAAAACGTATCTTTGAAAATATAGGCAAGCGGTCACCATGCACGATTCTATGCTCGAAGGCTTGAGTTCGATCCTTGGCGATGACTACGTATGATACTCTTTTTTTTATTGTACGTAACCCAGACCCCCATAATATAAGACAGGAAGCACACAAACATCAAGTGGATTTCTTAGGCAGGTGTGGTCGACACTTTCAGCCCCTTCTTCGGTGCATCCTTTTCTACTTCTTCTGTAAATATTTTATTATCTCACCACTACTCTGTACGAGTACTGTGTTCCATGTGTCACGTGTGCGTGCGTGTGCGGTGTGTGCCGTGTCATGCGCGTGTGTGCAGCGTGTCACGCTTTTGTAAGATGTTCAAACGTTTTTTTTGTCGGGAGTTCTCTCTCTCTCGGTTTTGTGCGGGATAGACCCCTTACCTCGAGCGCCACAACAATTAAACATGTTACGAGTATTTCAATATATTGACAAATACGTTTGACGGGATCATTCACAAATCTCTAAGAACGATCGAGTCAATAGTATCGGTTCCACCATATTTCCGAGTATGTTTTATCTCCAAAAGTGCAGGTGTTGTAGTTCTAAAAAGGTCTACATATTTATTTATGAACCGCAATACGAGGATATTTCTTAACATACATGTATATATAGCATGTGCTATTAATACGTACCAGGTATACAATATGATATGTGTATCATACAACATCGCATGCTGTTATTTTAATATTAATAGTAGGTTTTCGATTCGCCCTTGCGCCACTCCCCCAGTCACGTCCCGGAGGGGAACCTTGTTTCATTTATAGTTTTCCCGTGGTCTACACGCAAAATTCGAGATTCCGTTTTTGTGTTGACGATTTGATACTTGGTTCGTATTGAGTACGACGTATTTATATCTCTGATACACGAACGTACCGCCGTGCGAACAAGCACCGGGACAGGGTACAGTTCGACATACATACTCGTACACAACAGCAGCAGCAGTAGTATCGGTACTATTAATATATTGTCATATGTATGATCTGTAGTATGTACGTATGTACGTACGTCGTATAGTTTGATGCTGCTCGACCGTATCATACCATACGAGGCATATACTCGTCGTACCCGAGTACTGCTACTACTACTACTACTCGTACTATTACGGGGGACCATAGTAAATAGGACCAAATATCGTTAGCAAAAATAGGGAAAAATTTAGGTTTTTGTGTATACCGCAGGTTCTTACTATTTAATGCGCTTCGGTAGTGATGATGTCGTTTCGGATCTTCACGACTATGCCAGTTTCGTAATAAAATCGACCGGAAAAAAGGAAAGTCCACTGCTGGATGTACAAGGGCTGCGCATCCATGCCGGCGTTTTGTTTTTGTCCGCTTTACGTACGTACTTGCTGCTATACTTTCTGGACTGCTGCTGTTGCTGCTGCTGCTGGTGTTGCTGTTGCTGCTGTACATGGGTTATATACTACTACTACTACTACTACTACTACTACTACTACTACTACTACTACTACTACTACTACTACTGCTGCTGCTACTACTACTATTATTGCTGTACGTACTGGTGCTGCTGTATACTGATTCCACACTACTGTTGTTGTTATTGTGGGTGGTGGGTGGATCGGTTGGTGCGCGTGTCGATCGGTTGGTGCGTACGCGTACGTACGTACGTGGTTCGGTTGGTGGGTCGGTGGTTGGGTGGGTGGGTGTGAGTGAGTGGGTGTGGGTGAGTACGTGAGTGGGTGAGTGGGTGTGGGTGGGCGGGTGTCGGTGGGTCGGTTGGTACGTGGTTGACTGCGTGTGTCAACTTGCCTGATCAGTGCATTTTGCGTTATATCATAGGGTGTTGATCGTGGCCCAGTTATTATTTGGTATTTTTGTTTTTGTCGGCTATTATACCGACCCCTCCCTGGCATGGTTCGGGGTACTACTGTTAATGGTACGTACAAGGCCTTCCTACGGAGTGGTCTTAATATAGTAAAGGCGACGCAAGAAAAACGGGTTACCTCGCCAGCAGCAGAGCGTCAACATAATGCACAGCAGCGAAAAAGACAAAAGCAACAAACTGTACTGCTTCATCATCATCTAAAGCCGAGGAGTGCGGACAAAGCGTTTATTGTGTGGACGAAGAAGGAAACTAATAACAATAAACATTGTGCACGTAGGTATATACGAACTCTCGTTTTATGTTTTACCATGCTGCCACCTGCTGGTCGAACATTTACGTACAGTACCTCCTACATCATTATTAATAGTACGTACCTCTATGCCGGTGTCTTCCTCTCCTTCGTGTTGCTTCGCCCGTGCAGCAGTTATCTGTTCTCTTGGGCACGCATGCTTTTCTTCTAGGGGTGCTTCTGACTCCGTGCATTTCATAATTCGTTTTATTGTTTTTTCTCTTTGGTTTGGCTCGTGTCGATGTGTTCTCGTACCCGGTAAGTTGAATTTTCACTTGCTTTACGCATTCATTTACGTTTAATAGAGTGTTTGCGCAAAATACTTTTTAGAAAAATGCATTTCCAAAAATTCCCCCGCGGTAAAAATTAGCGGTATTTTTCTGAAAAAACGACAAGAAAATACTTTTCAGAAGTAAGGATTTGGCCGGAATTTGCGGTATTTTTTTTGCTCTCTGTTCATGGGCGTACAACGTACCGAGCTTTCACCCGAAGCACTGGGCCTCGTGGGCACACCACCGAGAGCCGTACCCTGCACACCCGACAAAAGCGCTGCTACTCAAAACACGGCAACTAACCGCGGCACACCGAGGCTCAAAAGGTGTAGGCTGAAGTATGGCACGGACGACTGGCGTTGGGCTGTCACGGCGGGCCGCTGCTGCGGCACCCGCCCACTTGGTGTCGTCGTGGAAGGTGCCTCGATCATAAATCTCGTACTCGTACACGTGCCGCCTTTACGTCCCTATGATACAGCATGAACAGCTTTGTGTACCATTTCCGCAACACGACCGTGGTGGTGGCAGCACAGCAGCTGCAGCTACAACTACAGCAGCAGCCGCAGCAACAGCAGCAGCAGCAGCAGCAGCAGCAGCAGCAGCAGCAGCAGCAGCAGCGGCGGCGGCGGCGCGGCGGGGGCGGGCGCGGAGGCGACTGCGCCGCTGTGCGAGGGAATCGGGCGTCCTTGAAGCGTAGCGTTGGCACCCGTACTCTCCAAGCTCAGCAGCAGCACAAAACCAAGAAAAAAAGCTGATCCCATGATTGAAAGTTGCAAAAACGGAAGCTGCTTGCTGCTGAGCTACTACTGCTGCTGAGTTGCTGCTGCTGCTGCTGCTGCTACTGCTGCGGCACCTAGCCACCCCTAGGAGAGTTCGAGTAGCTGCTGCTAACTGTGCTGCTGCTTCTCCTTGCTGTCTGGGTATACAGCGGCTGCCGCCGATGCTGGGTTGCTGTTGCTGTTGATATATACCCTGCTTGTATTCGTTGTTTTTTTTGTTATAGGATGCCCCTGGTACCACGAGTCGTACATACGTTCGTACTGCTGGTATACAAATTCCTTTTTGTTTCTTCGTTTTTGTCTCCCCGTGCTCACCCGCTTCCCTGTTTCATACGGCACGAAGGGTTTGCAAACTCTTTTTTTTATTTGCTTTTGCGCAAACACTAACAAATCGTGAGGGAAAGGAAATTCACTTTTTTTAGACTCAAGAAAAATACATTCTGAAAAGACTTTTGCGCAAACACTCTAATTTGTTTGGTTTTTCTCTGTCTCACAGTCTGTGACCACATAATAATTTGTATCGCTCTAAGATTAGGGATCAGGACAATGGGTGCATGTGATATGACTGGCCATACCATTACATGTACTGCTGTAGTTAGGTTGTGAAACGCATTACAGGGTAGAAATAACAGATTTCCTGTGAAGACAACACACACTGCTGTTTTATACATATAAGTAGTGGTACCCCGAACTATGCCAGGGCAGGGTCGGTATAGCGTACAAAAACAAAAACATAAAATAATAACTGGGCCACGATCCACACGCTATAACGTGATCCATTGATCAGGTAAATTGACACACTATAATATGCCGGCATCCACGCGGAGCCCTTGTAGCAGAAAAACACAATACAAAACAAAAAAACGGGGCCAGCCACGACGAACAGGTACGAACGCAGTCATCCATGTACGAACCGACCCACCCACATCGACCCACCGACCCACGTACGCACCAACCGATCGACACACTCACCAATCGATCCATCCACCCCCTACAACAGCCCACTACAACAACAGTAGTGTGAATACACAGCAGAACAGTACGCACAGCAGTAGTACAGGCAGTAGTAGTAGTAGTAGCAGCAGCAGCAGCAGCAGCAGCAGCAGCAGCAGCAGCAGCAGCAGCAGCAGTGGCAGTGGTAGTGGTAGTGGTAGGGGTAGTGGTGGTGGTAGTGGTAGTGGTAGCAGTAGTAGTAGTTAGATATCCTTCATATTGGAAGAGTAGATAGTAATATTGTTTGTTTATTACATCATTGTTGTATTCGTACGTACTTCAACTGAAAACTCCTCATCATGACGATTGCCTCGCAAATTATTTGGCTGTTCGACAACGGCTTATTATAAAAATCGAGTATAGAGCTATTTGAAATTCAAAATAGGGCCTTATATATGGTTCTTCCCGAAAAAAGGACATATCGAGTTTTAGACGGTACCAAAATAGGCGCTTATTTTTGACATAACGACCAGCGTGATATGTGGCTCTTCTCAAATTATGTACTTGGTCACTTTTTTTACCAAGTGCGTAAGATTTACTTGATGGTAAGTTTCTCAGGAGTTTACCTACAATCTTGATGTTGTGGGTTGTGACCGTGCGAGTGCAAAGCAAGATCGCACAGCATCACAACACCAACCAGCTCTGCAGCAAGCAGCAGCAGCAAGCTCTGCAGCCGTACAGTAGCGCACAGCTCCACCATATAACCCGAGCCCCAACCCAAGTACAACACGCTTCTCGGTGAAGCATGAACTCGCAGCCGTCACACCCTACGACACCAGCAATGTCGGCGCCCGTGAGAGGTATCCCGCATTGACTCAACCGATACGTCTCTACAGATCATACGTACGAACCGGGAAAACAAACGGTCGACCTTGGTCGACCTGCACGTTTCCCCGGCTATATAGAACACACACCCGCAGCCCGCAGAACACAGCAACAACAAACACCACACAGCACGGTACACAGACCATCACACCAACGCCTAGCCCAACAAAAAAGTCAACTGGCGGGAGGCAAGCACTCACACGATGGCCGCCGATGCACGCACACTGCGGCTGATACACTCGTCGCGCGAGTAGTGCTGTTGTTTTTAGTCTGCAGCCCGCTCTGAACTAACGTTCATGACAACGTGGTTCCCTCTGTCATACGAAGCTACGTACGTACGGCGCACCACATCACTATGCCTCCCGCACGAATATTTTCCAAGCATTGACTACAGTAGTAATCCGGTGGCTCGAGGACAAGGCCTGCTGTGTTGCTGTTGTTCTGCGTTATTGCGTACTCCAAGCTGAGTCAGACGTCGAAGACGTGAGCGAGGCCAAGGCGAGGCACTCGTGTTTTTAGCCGCTTGAAAACGCATCTCCGTTCTCGAGTTTCTGTGTGAATTTCTGGCCGCTCCCTGAAATACATTATCTTCCTGTTGCATATCCTGCAGATATTTCCGAGTCTAATTCCAAGTTGTTTATCATTTTCTCGATTTTTCTGTCCGAAAGAAACCACTATGCTTAGTTTTAGACGTTGCGGGAAATGTGGCTCTATAGTGCCAAATATTCAATGGCCTCACTCTTCCCTTTTGAAAGACATAAAGTATAAGCTCGAGTTTCAAATAGGTCTAATAGTAACTACCATGGTTCATACATATTAATAGTACATCACGAAGCCCACACCAACACTATAAATAACACATACATCGTAGAACAAACATTCTCCGCTGCTCGCAAAGTTGAGTATCTACTATTCAATCGGTTGAACTCACAGCTGACGTATTTATAAAAAAGTGAAAAAAGTGAAAAGGTACCGCTGTGAAGTTGAACGAGAAGGCAAATTGCCTCGCGCGAAAACTAATTGTTGAACGTATTTTCGAAACAATTTTATTAAAAAACAATACCTGGTATGTTTTCCCGCCTATTTTACTTTCTACATCCCGAAGGAGAAGGAACAGCAGCAGCAGCAGCAGCAGCAATAGCAACATACAAAACAGCAGTACGAAATAGCAGCAGCACAGCAGCAGAAGCACAGGAGTACACACATACATACGCCCAACTATGCCGCTGCTACTACTGTATCTACTACAGTAATACTGCTGCTGCCGCTGCTGCTGCTCTGCTGTGGGTTACTACTCGTGTTCCTTTTTCGTTTATGCATTTTTGGACGCTTCTGGAAAAGTCCTCACCTGGCGTATGCCTTACGTCGCGTGTGCTCGCGGGTAGATGTCAGTTGGGATGTTTGCATAATACGTCAGTGCAATACGTCAGTTTGGCTGTTACGTCAGTTGGGCTGTTTGCGAAGAGCTCAGTTGGCCTGTTTGAAGGGCTAGTTGCGAAACAAAAGGTCTGTTTGCAAAGAGCTGTGTACCAGTTAGTCTGTACGGACAAAGAGCTGTGTATCAGTTGGTCTGTTATAGCGAAAATCCATCGAGTAACTACGGACCTCTAATCGTGAAAGAATAGATATGTTTACAAGGGGGGCTTCGCCGCGGCGGGCAGACGCCCGCCTACGCCTACGCACAATGCCCGTAACGGCACCTAATAATGAAAAACACTCACACACGGAGGCTAGGTTTCTTGTTTACACGTTAGGAGAGGATGCGTTTTATACAATGGGAATGAAAATCCTCATCGGTTTTATGCTAGCTTCAATATAACGGCTTCCGAATTTCCTATTTCTTGCAAATATCACCCTATGGTACTGAGGTGTTATGATACTTACGTACGTACGTACGTACGTACGGGTATATGCATCAGTAGTAGCTGCGTGTAAAAAATCAGAGCGTGTGTGTTTTGTATGGGCGCTCTCCATCACCATATTCTTGGTAAACGTTGCTGCAGCGCCCACCGCCTGCATGTCCACGCCCGCGAGCGCACGCGAGGCCCTGCCCGGTACTATATCCAGGCACACACCGACCACTGTCATACTGCTGAATACCACGCACGGATGAATACTGTATGTACAGATATCATCGCATATTAAAATTACCTGGTATATGATACTCTGTTACTGCTTGCAGCGGTACTGGTACTCGTACATATAGTACATAGTACGTGTATATCAGCAGTAAAAGGAGCCGGTACGATAAGATTCCGGGTTGGTCGTCTACATAAAAAAAACGGAATCTTGCATAGTGCGGTTTACGTGTAGAACAAAAATTCATGTACTGGTTGGTATGGCATGTGCACGTGACTAAAAGGGCATGGAATCCTGGAAAAATCGCAGCCCCGTGAGACATGAGTTGAGCACGGCCGAGACCGCCCTTTGCAGAGTAGGCAGAGCAGAGGTCGGCGAGCACGATGAGGGAATCTTTGATTATGCATGTACAGCAGTAGCTGCGTGTAAAAACAAAGAGCGTGTGTGTTTTGTATGTGCGCTCTCCATATTCTTGATAAACGTTGCTGCAGCGCCCACCGCCCGCATGTCCACGCCCGCGAGCGTACGCGAGGCCCTGGCCGGTACTATATCCAGGCACACACCGACCACTGTCATACTGCTGAATACCACGCACGTATGAATACTGTACAGAAATCATCGCATATTAAAAATTACCTGGTATATGATACTCTGTTACTGCTTGCAGCGGTACTGGTACTCTTACATATAATACGTACGTGTATATCCGCAGTAAAAGGAGCCGGTACGATAAAATTCCGGTTTGGTCGTCTACATAAAAGAAACAAAATCTTGAATATTGCGGTTTGCGTGTAGAACAAAAAAGCATGTACTGGTTGGTATGGTATGTGCACGTGACAAAAAGGTAATGGAATCCTGGGAAAATCGCAGCCCCGCGAGACATGAGTTGGGCACGGCCGAGACCACCCTTGGCAGAGTAGGCAGAGCAGGGGTCGGCGAGCACGATGAGGGAGTTGCGTGCCGCCGGGTGGACGTCATCGCCAGTTATCGCGAAAAGGGCAAAAATCTACGTCTAAGAAAAGCTGTCGAGCTCTCTCCGAGCAGCAGCTGCAATTTCATAGTACCAGGCATGTGCATGTGGCTCTCTGTATATGCGTGTATGAATGTGTAAATTAAAATGGCCTTCTGTTGATTGTTGTTTGCTGCTGCTGCTGTTCGTCGTTGTACACACCTGCCACCCCAGGTATTCTTCGATACAGTATCACTGACCATCTATATGTTTTTATTATTAATGAATAATACATACATACTCGTACGGTACGAATGAAAGTGTGTTGTTGAAATACGTCAGTACAGGACAGTTATAAGAACCCAGCCTAATATTTCCAAGGAAATAAGAAATTCAGGAACCGTTCTACGTATGAAGTTAGTGTAGGACGCACTCTCTGGAAAAAAAAACAGAAACCCCGCCTGGGTTATATTTATTGTTTTTCATTACGAATAGATGTCCTGTGTTACTGTACACCCCTTGGCAGTAAATTCGCTTTTGTCTGCACTAATTACGCTTATTTTTTAGTATTCCTACCTCTATTCTTCGCCGTTACGGGAATTGCGCGAAGCCGAGGCGGGCGTCAGCCCGCCGCGGTTAAGCCCCCCTTGTACTATCTGATATTATACAAGGGCTCCGCATGGGTGCCTGCTACGGATTGGAAACATACCCCTATCTTAGTTCGTAGCCGAACCTGACCATCTTTTGGTCTGCGGATCGCGGGCCGAGGATTCATAATTGAGAGAGCGAGGAGGTCCAAACGACGACCAAATGTGAAGCTGAAAGACTGCACACTTTTGAAAAACGTTCCAGTAGAATGGGATACACTGCCCAACGGCGACGCAAATTCGTACACCCTCACCATGGTAGAGCTGACGCAAGCGCCCGTCCAGGCCGTCCATCGTTCCCTTGCAGGTCCGATCTTGCAGCGTTGCGAACGCAGAGCGACACCGCAGAGACCCTATGTTCCGTTGGAATACCCGTGCGTTGGGAGCAAACGCACACAACACCCACAACCCGCCCGTTTCCATTTGAGCGACTCATTTGTGGTGACCAGGCTTCAGTCCCCCGCCTCACCCACACCCTCGCGGCTGACTATCCCATCGTGTGATCGGAGGTTCCACCAACAAGAACACAGATCCCACGTTCGCCATCGCTCTCGCGTTAACAAATATTGAGAACACACGGCTCCAACGCTTCTAGTTTACGGATCTGGCATCTCGACATTTTACAGCAATTTTCTTCGGGCGGGCTCAAACGACAAATTTCAAGTTTTGAGTTTTGTTTTGAACACTTGTCAATGCATCTCTGGACAAGGTGGGGGGCACGGGAAACGCCACAGACTCTACCAACAGACGGTCATAGCCCATAGCACTCGAGAGCATGTCTTGTAAAATGCGCCTCGACACGTGGAACGGCCACGATAAAGTTTGGTCATATATTATCCTCCTCATCTGCATAGTATCATGTACAGCCCTATCTATTACCCTGACAGGGTCCAATTTTCCAGCAACGTGTGACGTCTCCACGTAGTACACCTTGCCAATTTGTTAACCTGCACAGGGTCGGTTGTATTCTCCCTGTACAGGTACCCTGACAAGTTTTAGTAATATTACCCTGACAGGGTCAAATTTTCCCCGCAACGTGTGAGGTCTCCACATAGTACACCTTGCCAAGGTGTTAACCTGCACAGGGTCGGTTGTATTCTCCCTGTACAGGGTATATACCCTGACAAGGTGTAGTAATATTACCCTGACAGGATCAATTTTTCCCCGCAATGTGCGAGGTCTCCACATAGTACACCTTGCCAAGGTGTTAACCTGCACAGGGTCGGTAGTATTCTCCCTGTACAGGGTATGCACCCTGCCAACGAGATACCCTTCGACCCTTACAGGGTCAGTTTTAAATATGCCTCCTGCAGGGTCCCAAACACACAACCCTGTCAAGGTGGGGTCTCTGTGCAGGGTCTGTGATTACTACCCTGCACAAGGTCGGAACCCGGGTAGGGTCGCGTGACAGGACCCTGTGCAGGGTGCTGTCCCTGGCAGGGTCTCATTGTACGACCCTGGCAGGGTTCAGCACCCTATGCAGGGTGACAACAGGGTCTCCACAGGGTGTCTGACCATGGCAGGGTGTCCGCAGGGTATAGCCGAGTGTCCACGTGTGACGGCAGCACCAGTACGTACAGAAATAGTAGTAGTCATTACGTATAAACCCATCTACAGCAGCAATACCGACAACAACAGCAGTCCAGAAAGCAGCAGCACGTACACGTACGTACGTACAGCGAACACAAACAAAACGCCGACATGCATGCGCAGCCCTTCTACGTACAGCCAGGGGGGCCCGCAGAAGTAATTTTTTGACACCTAACGATCTAAAATGGTCAGAATCGAAAAACAATCGGATCACTGTGATCGCTGGACGATTTAGCACAAAACAAGTTTTTTTCTGAATTTTTCCAAAAACGAATTACTTGGTTTTAAATACCCCCCCCCCCCCCCCCCCCCCCCCCCGGGGGGGGGGGGGGGGGGGGGGGGGGGGGAGTATTTATAACCAAGTTATTGGTTTTTGGAAACTATCAGAAAAAAAACTTGCTTTGTTCTAAATCGTGCAGCTTTCACAGTGGTTCGGTTGTTCTTTCATTCTGACCATTTTAGATAGGGCCGTTTTTAACGACACGAGTAAATAGCAAAAAAAAATGCTATTTTGGCAACAACAAATTGGCAAGTCTTGGAAAATATTTTCTATCGGCAAACACGACGAAATGGCAAGAAACTTGATATTTGGCTATTTGAGCCACGTTACGTCTTCACTTTTGTTATCAAACCCCGTACAGCAAGGATCGGACAGCGAGACGACACCCTCGTCGAGGAATGGGTGGCCTAGAGACGGATCCAAACGTATATCGTAGGTCCCAGAGGTGGACAGCCCTCCAGGGCGGTCATAGTCACGTGGTCTTCGTCTTGGGAAAGCTGGGAGCGACTGTTGATTGGGATTGACTTGAGCATCAGCCCCAGACGGCACCAGTGCCACGCCTACATGCGGTTCGTCACCCGCGCCAGCAACCCCTTCAGCAGTGCCGTCAGCCACCATCATCTGCTGTCAGCACCACCATCTAACCCTCGGTATCTTCCTGTGTTGCTGCAGCTCGTGCGTCTAGCGCAACGGCGTGTGGTTTGCATGGTCTTGGGTAGGCGTGATTGGTCGCAAATGGCAAGTGAAATAGCAAATTTGACTTTCCAAAAACTTGCCAACGAACAGCTACGGAAATATCCGGAAAAAAACTTGGCAATTTTTTTGCTATTTTGGCAAGTAAAACTTGCCAAAAAATGGAAATTTGGCAATTTTTTTGCTAAATACGCGTCGTTAAAAACGGCCCTTAGCTACCAAAAGATAAATTCCTAGGAAAAATACGGAAGCGGAGAAGAAATCGACGGGTACAAACGCTGGTTTTTACGTGTTTTTCATTACATGTCTTCCATTTCATGTTTCGATCGTTTCATTTCCTTTTGATTTTTATTGTCTGCTCTTCTCTGGGAGAATGCACGGACACTTTCATTTCTTTTTTTCGCCATGTTTTCGTTGGGTTTGCTTGACCGTTTTTTTATTGCTTATAGACCAAACGTTATCGTACCACTTTGTGGCTCTTTTTTCTTCCCGACTTTTATTTCGGCAAACAAAGATAAAGGCTGTGCAGCAGCAGTGCCTATGGCCAAAGCAACATAATACTCGTATGTATTCAAAATATGGTACGTATCGTTTTCGTATACGTACTCGGTGTACGTCATACGTACATATTATACGTATCGTTCTCGTATATAGTGCAAGGCATGTATTATCGTATATATTTGCGGAACAATAAAAGAGCCAACCAAGATAATGGCGTATTGTGCCTGGCATCATCTCAGGGGTCAGATGATGACGAGACACCCCTTTTTGTTGGATTTTTCAATCTTGGGGAACATAGTGGCCAACTTTATGCTCCATACGAGGGGTACACCCATTTTCTTTGGCACTATGTTGCTGATAAGATTATGAACGAGCCACAAAGTGGTACCATAACCTTTGGTCTAATAAGTCGCAGTGGTTCACGAGATACTACTTTAGGAAGCTTTGTAGGTTTCTTGGCTGGCCCAGCTCGTATCTCTGTGTCGTAGTTTCGTCACCACATAACTGGTCGTAGCTCTCTAGAATGAATATTCGGCACGGACACTGGGTGTGCTGGATGTCGACGGGTAGAAAGGAAGGTTTAACGTGAAGAACACACACACGTGCGAAGTCACGATTTTTTTTAGCTAAAACGGCGTTGGGTACGGCAGCACTCTACTGGCTATCTATACGTACTCGTATATAGTACTTTACAGCGAGCGGTAGTTTCGTATTACCGATATATGCTACGAGCAGCATGAGGGCAATGCGCGCTCGTACTACGAGTACAGCGTGGCTGCGTGCCCGTGAGGCATGTGATTTGTGCCTCTTCTTGATGTTTGCACAACAAGCAGGTCTCCGAGAACCATGTCCGTTTCGGTTTGCCTGCGTTCCTGCAAGTATTGAAAAATAAAAATAAAGCACAGCTGTATACCGGTATACCAGATACAACAGCTGCAGTACTCCTCTTGCAGTGCCTTTTCGCCAACACGGGCTAGGTTGTTGCAATGAGCTTCGTATCGTGCTGCGACAGCACGGTGTACACAAACACTGCTACGACCACCGTGCTCTCCGTGCTCTTAGTATGCGCTGTGCTTCGCCCTTGCGCTACTTGCTGTCTGCTTGCTTGTTTGACGCAAAACTCTTTTTCAACATCAACACCAACATAACGACCTACCACCTACCAGGTATCTATCTATGCGTCCTTCATACGTACCAGTTATATACGACAACCTTTCGTACGAGTATTCCTCCGCGGTCAACTACGTACGGGCCGCTTGTTCTCACCTCCGAAGGGAACGGTCGTTCGTGTAGATCGCACGCAAGCTCAAATCCTGCGAGTTGTATATACGAGTATGTATGCAGATGAAGTAGCGTTTACTCAGGTTTGTAGCAGCAGTGCTGCCGGCTGTGCTTCTGCTTGCAGGTCCAGGTTGTATGCAGGTGGAGGAAGTATTCGGGAAGTGACAAATTATTGATGAAAAGCAAAAACACACAACAAGCTGCATCAAGGGTAAATAAATCCAAACTTAGGTATACCTTTTCCGTTTTTATCCATGCATAGGTATACACTACCTGCTGGTACATATTGCACCCAGGAAAAGGCTTCCTATTCCTGACCCTGCCTCTGATTGGCCGGCGCCCGACCGTACCTATATTCCGCGTATCCGCGTACGAGTATGTACGTACGAACCTATCTTGTGTCTACGACGTACTCTCGTGCTCGTGTGTGGCACGAAAACGAAACGGAACTGAGTAGGATGTGCCACGTATCCGTTGTATGGGTGGCGCCCAAGGGAGTGGAGACGGAGGGCGGAGGGTTCGTAGTGAAACCGCGGCGGACGAAAGCAGGAAGGAGACGGCAGACAGGGTAGGTACCAGACCGACTAGCTGGTAGAACCTGTCTGTACTACGGGCACAAACCTGCCTCGGCTGCCTGGAAGGTGCTTTTGGTGTGCTCCGGCTGCCTGTCCTTTCCTGTCGTTCTTAGTCTTGCTCTGTTTGCGCTGTTTTTCAGTCAATTTCATTTCGTTTCATTTCATTTCATTTTTATTGGCTGTCGCATCTCTGGGAGAAGCAAGGCACTTTCTTTTTATTTTGTCATGCTTTTGTTCTTTTTTTCCTTTTCGCTTTTTCATTTTCTTTTTTTTCTCTTTCATGCACCTGGATTGCTAGCAGGGTAGGTCTTGCCTGTCGTATATGGCATTGCATTGTCTGCTCTGCTTACTGCACTGAGCGTAGTATCTCTGTGTCGTAGTTTTGTGACCACAGAAGAACTGGTACCTTTTTAGGATGAAGAATCGGCACGGACACTGGGTGTGCTGGATGTCGACGGGTAGAGAAAGGAAGGTTTGATGTGAAGAACACACACACACTCAAGTTGGGTTTCACCTTTGTTTGGCCTCAATTCATTGTATCATACCTATCATGCTTCAGGACCCGTGCAGGCGATATTATGCTCACTTACTACGTAGACCAGCAGCAGCAACAGTTGCTCGGATAACGGCATTCTGCTCACGCTCTAAAAAAAAAACGAAAGGGGTGTAGGCCTCCTTTAAGGGAGTTTATGATAGACGCAAATCATTCCAGTGTGCAGTACGAGTAGTACCAACCGAACGGAGGTCAGCATCGATCGGGTCTCTGCACATTCCACCGTCAAATGAATCGCGAACTCTGGCGTCCAAGACCAAGATCAAGATAAGAAAATACACGAAAATTGTTCACATGGACTACATCCACTGTATGTAGTCCTGTACTCTAGAAGGTGGTGAATATTCCATGCTTCAAAACAATCCTGGGTCATCGAGGACAGGCGGCCGGGCCAGAACAACTCACAGACAGTGCAGAGTCGCGGGGGGTTGAAGAACCGACCAGTTAGGCTGACGAACGCCAACGAATAAATTAGGAAAACACGAAGGGCGGCTACAAAATATTGGTGTACGCTCGCTCTTCTTCCCCTATCAGTCCAGCCACTGATGATACCCCCCTCGTTTGCGCTTCACCTTTTGCTACCGCACTCCAGACCCAAAAACAAACGATACGCAATGGGCCGGCCACAATACCGACAGAACCTTCTGAGAGCTCTTGTAACGCAAAAGAGCCGATACGCGCCCCAACGATACGGGTTGCGACTGCTCGTATGCGGCGTACCGATTTCCGCCAAATACGTCAGGGCATCCGTGTACACCCCACCCGCCACCCAGTACGAAACACCCGCCTAATCCCCCCTCAGCCCGCGCAGTGCATCCATCAGCACGTATCGCCACTAATTCCAGCCTTAAACCAGGTCAGCTTTGACCAGGCCAGCCTTGACCACGCCAGCTTTAACCAGGCCAGCCTCTCGAGCCTAAGCATCGACGCGAAAGCAAAACTGCACCCCCCTCCACCCCAACCCCCACTTTCACCCCCCCCACCCCTACTCGCACCCCCACCCCCCGCCTCCACCCTCGCCCCCTCCCTAGCCCTCTCGTTGCCGCTCAGGAACCGGTACAGCACCACGTCCACGTTCTCGGCGCTTCCACACCGAAGACAAAACAGCAACACCCCCCCCCACACCAGCCAATCGCTGCACGGCACGGTACAGCGCACACACAAAAAACGCCAAAACGCATGCAGATAGATAAAAGAAGGAGCCAGCAGCTCAAGGCGAACTTGCGAGGGGGGGATGGATGTGGACGTGGGGGGCGGCACTTCCAAACCGTAAACCCAACAACGTTCGTAGGGGATTTGCTTTTTGAAGAGATTATTCCTTCTTTCCACCCCCCACCCATAAGAAACGCAACACTCAAAAAAGAAACGCAACCATCTTTCTCTCTTTTTGCTATATAGTAACTCAGCCAGGTGCCTATTACTACTGCCGGAGAGCCGATTCGAGCAGTTGAAGCGCGAGCGGCGCGTACTGCGGCGCCTGGCTCCTGATGCAGAGGCGGGGAGCCCCCGCCCCCCCCGTGTAGAACGTGACCTCCGCCAGCATGTGGAGTTGCACCACCTTGAAGGAGTAGTAGGCGATCTGTTGCGAGAGGCCCCGGAAAAGTGAAAGGGCACGACAGTCAAAGACGAGCGACGGCACCGTCAGCAAGAAAATAGAAACAGTAACAAGGACGAGAACAAGGACTACTGCGACAAGCAAAATAACGAGAGCAATAACTAAAGAACAAGAGCACTTGACAAAACCAATGCACACAATGCCCACGGGGATCACACCTTTTCGTACACGAATGCTCGGGAGGCGCCGCACAGGCAAAACAAAAAAACTTCAGCCGGATGGGTGCACGTCGACAAACCCGTCGTGCAAGCCGCATCGCCGGATATTTTGGTTCCGAGTACGCACAACAAAGGCTAGTACCCTTTTGGTTCCACAGGTATAATATGATAGGTTCAAGATGTTGCGTTTGGTTTCAAACATCATGCGAATTGGTCACACAGGCATGTCGCTTCGTTCCAAAAACTCGGGCCAAAATCATCTGAATCCAAACCTGTACCGTTGTTCGCTTCCAGCTAAACAAGTTTCGGAACACATTCCGAGGGCTCGTTTTCCCCAATAATCTGTTTTGGGATCACATTACTACTGTAGGACTAGATTTTCGGGAAAATACGTGACCGCGTTCGAGACTGGGCGCCTCCATGACATACTACTGGACACTGGACACACCCTCCAGCGGCCTAAACCGGCCAAACAAAACTCACCTGCTGGCCCGGCGCCTCCCTGCCCGCGACAAAGTAGATGTTACGCTCCAGAAGCTTTCGGGTGACTGCTTGAGCATCCCCGCCAAACGGCAAACCGGGAACCTGGCGGCGAAAAAAAAAAAGAGGTTGCGGCAAAGAGGTGTGGGGGAAGGGAGGGGGTGTGCGTGTGAAAGGATATACCGACGACACGTAATCGTACGCGCGATCTGCCGACATACGGGGAACACTCGAATAGACGCCCTGGCCAGAGTGTTCCCGTCAGCTATTTTAATGTCCATGAACGGCACGAGCAAGAGAAACAACAAGACAACAGCAACAACAATAGCAACGCCACCACCACCACCACCACCACCACCACCACCACCACCATCTCCAACACCAGCACTCAACACCGGCGCACGAGCCCACATGGAACACTCTAAAAACAATGCCGGTGCACGACTCCCAATCGCCGAAAGTCCCAGCGATCGCACCCCCCCCCATCACCCACCCACAAGGCTTTTTCGGCGGGGCCTATATATATACCGCAGTAGCACCAACCTCCTTGGAAACCTCCTGCGAGTCATCCACGCTCTTCCAGGCTGCCAGGAACTGGTCCCTACCCATCGGACCAGTCGGCGCGAGCATCGTTCCCAGCGCATCCACCGGGATGTTGAAGTACAGCACTGCTCCCGTCTGCACAGCAACACGTTGCCGCCAACCAACACACGTTCAAATCCCCCCGTGGGGGTCGCCGCCAGAAATCACCATTCGTCCGCCGATTCGTCCCAAGGTTGGGGGGAAGACAGGGGGGGTGGGCGTGGGAGGTGGAGATGGTGGGTACAAACAAGTTGGGGTAAAGGGGGAAGGGGGAGGGATGAGAGGTGGAAGGGGTAGGCGGGGGGGGGTAAACAAGTGGGAAGAGGGGAAAGGGAGGGGAGAGGTGGAAGGGGTGAGCGGGGCGGTGTTCTCGGTCCACCGAGAGCGAACCTGAGCAAGCTCTTAGCACCGCAATCGATGGGTCCGTGCCGCCGCGCTTGACGCTCGACAAAACATTTGAGAGCGGGCGGGGCTCAGTTATCAGGACAAACTCCACGCATTTTGCGTCAATCTGCGGACGTTATAGCACCATCAAACGTAACGCCCCCAAGAGCCAATAAAAAATACTGCAGGTGAGCACAGGCCCTACGTGGCACAACACTCACAAAAAAAACACACCTAAAACATACCGGGTACTAGGTACGAGCTTAAGAGGCAGTTTTGAGCATTCCGCATGGTGAGCAATATCCCCCCCCCCAAAAAACACTCAAGACCCCCCCCCAAAAAAAACGGAATTTGAAATGTCATATCCCCGTTGGTACCTGATATTGTTCATTCTATACGTGAAATATACCGCGCGGGTCGGGTTGGATGCTACCACTTACACAAACTACATGGGGCCAAGGAGGGGGGAAGGGGGGGGGGGGGGTGGCCTCAGCACGGAAACAGGCCAGTCAGCGAAAACCTCAAACTGTGCCAATTTCGCACAGGGAATATTCCATACAGTACGTAGCCCCAAGAAGAGATGCCGGGCTCGATCGCGACAAGCGATACTGCCTGTGGACTAATTTGGACGCACGTCTTCCTGGCCATACACCGCCGAGAAAAGTGTTGAAAAATAAACTGGTCTTGGTACCAAAACATGTTTCGATTCCCTCAAGAAGTGGCCTAAAAATGACGAAAAAAAGGCAGCACAAAAACGATGCCGGCCGAGCGCTTCCCCTACCACCCGCCCTGTCTTATCATCCATCCCGCACCTGCATATTTTTCAACGCCGTCTGGACGGGGGCGGACACGGGGGACCCTGGCGGCGCGAGCATGGCCAGCGACGTGCTCATGGGCAGAGAGTACGAAGCCGAGGCACCTGACACGCCAAGAGACGAAATAGCAGCAGCAGCAGCAGCAGGAGCAGCGGCAGCAGGCGACGGCGTCAACAAAATAGTGTAACGTATTGGCCGCGTACAGCAGTGCCTTGGTACATACGCCTATCATGGTACGCCTTCAAAACGCACGCAGCAGTAAAGTAGACGCGGTCATCCGCGCTTTAGCGCTACGTACAGCATGAAGCTACTGCTGTATGATGCGCGGCCTGTCACCCTTCGATGGGGGGGGGGGTGCGTGATCGCCGGCAGCCATGGGGCTTGCCCATCACACCGAAACAATTCGACAAGAGCAGCGCAGCAAAGTGAGTGAGTGCGGTCCCAGCGCACCTCGGCGAGATCAAAAGGAGGCCGCGGCCAAGGGCGGGCGGCTCTGACGGGGGGTGACGACTACAAAATACATTTTGGTCCCTTCCTACCACTACGTCGTGTGACCTCCTACGCCTGTTGTTGCTAGTGCTGCCGTGCTGTACGACCGACCCACGTTCAGATCAACCTCTCTGCGGCGCAATGCCATCATAATACGTGGTTGGATAAACCTCGCCGAGCTCGAGTGGCGAGTGGCGAGCAGCGCAGTCCAAAAACCTGCACAGCCCCGGAACACCTCGCACCACCGAATCAAGCCCTCCACCCCCCCCGCGCCCCCCTTCAACGCGCCTAAAAACTCAACAGGCAGGCTCATCGCACTTTTGGGGTGCGAGAGGTGAGCACCGCTTAGAAGGCCGTCGGCTTAATTCCCGTACCTTGGACAAGGAGCTGGTCGAAAGCAATCTGCTGCTGCATGGGTACTATGCCGAACGTGTTCTTGTTCAGCTGCACCGCCAGCTGCTGCGTGGGGGCCCCGCCCCGGTTGTGGACCTGAAAATCGAGCCGCGATACAACGCCACGTAACGCAAGATAAGATAAGAGAAGAAAGACAAGATAGGACAAGATAAAACAAGACAAGGTACGGCAAGGGAAAGCAAGACAAGACAAGACAAGACAAAATAAACCAGAGACAGGAACGATGGTATACCAGATAGTATTTACCCAAGGCAGGTCAAGATCATATGGTACAGGACAAGACAAGGCAAGACAAGGGCAACTCCAAAAAAGGCACCGAAAAAGGAGAGCACGACGAGCTTGAAACGGAAGACGCCCAGCACCAGCAGCAGCGGCAGTGGTCTGTACGCGGCAAAGCTGTCCAACGTCCAAAACGTAGGGGCATGCATATAGACAGCAAGACGTGCCAAACAAAAAAAAAGGCCCACACCAGGACAAGCAGATCGTTTTAACGCCTGTTGAATAAGTCGGGTCTACGCCTCTACCACAGGACACCGGCCGAGAGCGTAAACAAAAAACGAGCGCTCCGCAGACAAAGCGATCATTTTGTCGGCGTGATGGGAGATCACACTCTACGCGCCGGTGTCCTGGCAAGATCGTGGGATGTATCACCCCACAAAATCGCAAGACAGCAGTACAGGGCAGCTGAGATACCACCAAACAAGGAATGCTGGCCCAGTCTGGAGTTCTTAAATATGGAAAAGGGGTGTGTGCTACGAGTACACCAACTTCAAAATTACGGCGTCCTTGTTTTTTTTTAACGCGTGGACATCTCAAAGCCTGCTCTTCTTAGCACTCGTTTTCTTAGTTTTATCATTTTTTTCTACCCGTTTTATTATCATCACTGCAGGTGTCCTGAGCTGTATGTACCGTACTGCACGTAAAAGCAACAAAAAACACCGCTGCGTTGTGGGAAAAAAAAACAAAAAAAATGCCAATGGTTCGTTCACACCGCGGACACATAATATATAAATAGATCATCCCTTCTTCGTGACATCTACATAATTTCAAGAGCAGATCTCTCCGCGACCTTTTACGATCTACACATAGCTCGTATAATCCGCATGATCTAGCACATGTTTCCTGGATTGGATCTGTACTATGCAGATCCTGCACAACCTCACAACGGCCAGGCGAGGAACTGAATGATCTACTGTAGACAGATACCAGGAAGATCATGATCTGATCGAGGTGTGCAATGATTTGTCGCAAGAAAACGCGACGCCACCCACATCCACGTCCAGGAAGAGAGCGCCATCGCGTAGCACGAAGCCCCCCAAGATCTCCAGCCCTTGCCCTTGCTGCGCCGTGCACACAACCTGGAGGAAGGCGTGCCGCACCGCACCGCGCGGGGAAGCGAAGCGTTGGAAAGGGTTTGCGAAAATGCGAGGTGGGAAGAGCGTGGGGGAAGCTTGAGCCGAAAGACGAGAGAGGGGTCGTAAGGGGTGGGAATCACCCCTGGCTCCAAACGCTACACGTGGATAACCCGGCGAATAGAGCAAACGCAGCACACAAGAGATACAACGAACAGCGCAGTACATACGATGCAGTGCACTGCAGTGGGAGGAAGCGCAGCACACTAAAAAGACACGGCAAGACCACAGAAAAAAAAACGTTGAAGTGCAGTGCGGCGCAGAACGGCGGGAGTATCGTTTCACGTGCCCAACGCCGCAAAAAAAAAAACGCGACCAAAAATGCACAAACGGTGGAGGAAACTGCGTCGCCACGGAACGCAACGGCCACACTAAACCACACCATACCATACCATACTACCAGTACACTGCACCGCACTACATTGCACTCCACGATGCTACACAGCACGACACAGCACGACACGACACTCCACGACGCGACACCTACACTACACTAAAGCACACGCCGGGTATTTCCTAAGAAATCCTCGCGGACTCTGGATGCGTAACACCGCCGCTACCCCCTCCGCCGCCAACCCCCCCCCCGTCTCGAAAGCGATGCGTGGTCAATGGTCAAATGACTTATAGAAGTCAAATGAGTACGCCCCCCCACCCCCCCCCCGGTCCCTCCCTTCCCCCCATTTCGATCCTCCGGGGGGGAGGGGGTGTGAATCACTGCTAGCATGGCCGTAGCCAATATTCCGGGAGTGGGGAGGGAGAGAGGGAGGGCATACATCCTATTCAAAACTTCACGTGCGCTCCATGCATTTGTCAAAACAGTCAGTCGCTAACGAAGGGGACAGCGGCCCCTTCCACAAACTGGAACCAGACTCAACACCCACGCTCGCACGCACGCTCGCACGCACGCTCGCACGCACCGTCTTGACCGCAGCCTGCGGCTGGGCCACCCCGGCCCCGCCACCCCCCCCGCCGCCGAACAGATCTTCTATCCCACCACCCGCGGGAGCAGCAGCAACGGCGGCAGCAGCAGGCGGCGCGTCGTTGACGGAGAGATCGTCCATCGAGAGGAGGTCCACCGCTCCCGCTCCAGCTCCCGCTCCCCCGTTCGCGTTGTCGTCCCCCGTGAGCCCTCCTTCTGCGTTGGCGTCTCCATACTCGTAGTCCTCGTCCTCCTCCGCGTAGTCCTGCAGGTAGAGCAGAGATAGCGGGTGGGCGGGCGGGCGGGCGGGTGGAGGGAGGAGGAGGAGGAGGAGGAGAAAGAGGAGAAGGAGGAGGAAGAGGGGGGGGGGGAGCGAAGCGTGTAAACGAACAAGTTAGGTACCTATTGCCTCTACTAGAAAATAAGGAGAAACACAAAACACACGCATCGAACGCAACAAAACAATGCAATCCACCCGAAACAAGCCAGCCCAACCCAATCCAACCCAATCCAACCCAACCCGACACGACACACCACAACACACTACTACACTGCACAACAGGACGACGACGAGTACGCAGGAGAGCGACGAGTACCGCGGCCAGTACCACGCCCATGGCTACACAGTTGGCGCTGGATACCACACACCACTACTATCGCCACAGCTAACATCACTAGCCGCGCGCGGGTCAAAACATATCCCTCCATCTTCTGCGCGGTCGATCAGGACCCACCACAAAGCGGGGGCACACCGCAGGTCGACCGTGTCCCTGGCCCCCACCCCCGCCCCTGCATCCGCGTCCACCTAGCGGCCTATTCCACGATGATACGCTTACGATTCTGCAGTGATACAGCTATTGTATGATACTAATAACACACATCTGGGACGCTGCTGTGATACGCGGATGATACTGCATGCGCGTCTCCTCTCTCTCTTCCTCTTTATCTCTTCCATTCTTCCTCCATTCTGATATCTTATCTATATCCCTAACTATCTTTCATCTTTCCCTCCCGCTCTTCCTCCCCTCCGTAGTAATGCGAGGGTCTATGGCTATGCCACTGCGGCCATGCACGACATGAGTACACCCCCCCCCCCCTCCTTCCCCCATCTCTTTCCCTCTCCCTCTCTATTTATCTCTCTCTTTCTCTCCCCCTCTATCCCTCTCCCTTTCTCTTCCCCTCGTTCTTGTTATATTCCTCTCTTTTCTCTACCCCTTTGTTCCACTCTCTCTGCCCCTCTCCCTAGCTTCCTCTCCCCCTCATATCCCTCTCCCTTTCTCTTCCCCTCGTTCTTGTTATATCCCTCTTTTTTCTCTACCCCTCTGTTCCACTCTCTCTGCCCCTCTCCCTCGCTTCCTCTCCTCCCTCCCCCCCCGCTCCGTCTCTAACGGGATGGCGCGCCATGGGTCAATGGTCAAATGAATAAGGCAAGAACAAATGAGTACGCCCCCCGCCCCCTCCCCCCCCCTCAATCCCTCTCTTTCTCTCTAACATGCCCAAACCCCCTCACCTCGGCGTCTTCGTCAAGGTCGGCGCCCCCCTTACTGATGGGAGCTTGCTTCAGCACGAACGCCTCCGGAGGCTTGTAGTAGATCGACGACAGGGTGGAAATCTGAGGACACGGGACAGGGACGAGAAGCCAAAAGAACAGGGAGGGAGGAAGGTGGGATGGGGGGGGGCAACCGCGTCACATGGCGGCGGCGAACAAAATACGCGAAGATATTCATGGTGTGACCTCTTCACGGACCGCCTCGCCCTATTCATACACTAAACCTATACGAAGTACTTGTATATTAAGGCCACCGGTGGTCTTGACGAGCGCAAAAATACCGGTAGTCTAGCATGTTTTGTGGTGGCGGCGGTGGGGCGGGGGGGGGGCGGGTCTGGTCTGGTTGGGAGGGATTCCCGAAGAACTTCCTGTCGGGTGCAATTCTCCGTGTGCGCGCGAGCACCTCCACAGAGCGACGGTCGTGGCAGCGGTGGTAGAGGATGGACAAGACACACAAAGGGATAGAGACAAACAGCACCGCCGGCTTGGGGAAACAGGCACACCTGTTGCAGTGCCGGCCGACCGCTCCCCCCACGCCTCACGGTTTGGCGGCGGACCAAAACAAAACGATCGAGAGCGCGCACACGCTGCCACCATTTGATGATGTCAAACCAAAATACAAGTTCTTCATTAACAAACAAAAACGCGTTAAAAAAGACCTGGGTGGGAATCAGGTATATACGTGCCAAAAACGAAACAAAAAAAGCACTTTCTTCAAAACGCCCTCTCCCCCTCACCCTTCCCCCCCCCCCCCCCCCCCCCCCCCCCCTCCTGCAAAAAAAGCAAAAACCTCGCCTGTCCAATGAGCATGTCCAGGACGGCGGGCTCGAGCGTGAAGGTGTCGTCGGCGATGTTCGGCTTCTCAGAGAGCACCACGGCCTTCGCGGCCTCGGGGTTGGTGGACAGGAGGCGCCAGTACACGAACCCGCGGTCCCTGAGGTCCGGGTCATCACTCTCCTCCGTCGCCAGCTGCAGAACCCGCTGGACCATGTCCTGCACAAAACACAAAATAAACAACATCGTCGCCCCCACTCAGAAAAAAAAAAAAAAACTCATCGGTATACGAAGTATATACACATCTTCGTTCCAATGGTCCCGGTTTCGCACATAGATCACAACATCAATATTGTTACACAACGGAGCGTCGGGGACTATTCGGCGGTCACCAGGCCCTTCGAAGGCTATACGGCCTCTGTCAGGAAGACGCAACTCCAAAAGCAAACAGCGCGGCCGCAACCATACCCGCACCAAGCATCAGGACCGAAAGTAACGAGCGGCAACAACAATACTTGAAGCGACAACAACTTGTACAACCACCACCACTGCCACCACAACAACAACAGCAAACACAATCATAAGTGCTCACTACGGCAGGCGTGGCCATGGTCGTACCAAGCGACCGCGGCACCAATGAGCCCCTTCCCTCTCTCCCTCCCTCCCTCCCTCCCTCCCTCCCTCCCCCCTTTCTTGCCCCTACCTGCGTGTCCTCTGGCTGCTTGAGGAACAGCTTCACGGTGGCCGTGAGCAGCTGCAGCTGCACCTCCGCCGACTCCTCCTCGAACGTCTCCAGGAAGTGCTCCAGCTGCTCGTCCGCGTTGTCGATGCGCTCCGCGTACTCGCCGATGATCCAGATTATGCTCGCCTGCTCAAACGCGCGGCGCGAGCGCGCAGTAAATACGCAAGGCCCGGCCAAGGGACTCACAACGCGGTCTCGTGAACGCCAGTACATATCGGTACTCCTACGATACTGCTGCTGCTGCTGTAGGTACGAGGTATCATAGGAGCCTCGCTTTTCTAGATTTAGATTAGTTCTGCGCACAAACCAAAAAAAAATCCTGTGCGCGATGAGACCAACAGAGGGCGGGGGCCACTACGTTCGCGTCAAGTATGTCCTAATAACGGTCCTCTGACCGGCCCTCCCGACGATTTTCTCAACTGCGGCCTTCTCAACAAGTCTCTTAAGGGCCTGTCTTCAACCATTTTTGCCTGATTGGAACAGAACGGTACTACTTTCGTGATCGTTCCTTCCATTCCAACCAAGATGTGTTATGTACAGGTAGGCGTTTCGGTCAATGTTGAATTCTGGACTAACGACCCCGGGGGCTGAAACTCATCCAACCCACGTTTGTGGCAAGACCGTCGGGGGGGGGGGGGGGGGGGGGTGAGACGGGAGGGAAGGGGGGCGCACCTTCGCCTCTGGTTCGTCGAGGGTGTCGAGGTTCTCGCAGAGGGCGGAGATAATGCTCTCGTACCGGTTGGGGTACTTGCGGAAAATGTCCTGCGCGCCGAGTTACAGGACCAAGAGGGAAGGAATCACCAAAAAAACGAGCAGGTGGGGTGAGGGAGCACAATGGGGAGGGACGGGGTCGGTCGTGTGAGGAGAATGGGGGGGAGGGGGGGGAGAGACCGTTCCGGCCGGGTCGGAAGCGGCACCGAGTGCAACAGCATTGAGCTCAAAGCGGGACCTAAAGGCGCGACATGGTTGGGTACGACGACAATGCTGTAGAAGACCCCGACACGGTTGGGCAGCAGCGCAGAAATGTGCGCTCGAAAGTCGAAATTCTAGCAGTCAGAATCCAACATGGTGTGTCGACATAGCCGGAATATGTGTGTAGAGCAATTAATAGCTGTGTGGCACAACAACGGGAATGGCAAACATGTGGAGCTTCGTTCTCTACAACTCTGACAGCCCTCGTGGCCCTCCGCGGTGGCCTCCCCGTATGTCCGTGTACGCCGTGGGAGAGCCCAGGGGGTTTGCCATGGAAGGCGCATTGGTGCACCCGGGCCTACTGCAGATACAATGTTGGTTGAGCGTACCCGTTGCGTACGCGAACTATAACGCGCATAGCACACTGACTGGGACTTGTGTCTATAGTTGTATCGCGCGTTTCGACAAATAGCGACCCCAGGATCGAGGAGACGTATTACGCCAAACTTTGGACTCCGCCAACCGCCGGCGGGCTGCCGTCTTTTGCGGGCGCACGTCTACATCTACATTAGGTGTGGTTGGAAGTACTCCGAGACGGGCTGTAAGCTGTTGTTGGCGGCGGCAAGCATTCTCCTACGTGGGAGAGAGAACAGCAACGGCAACACCAAAAACACCATCGACACCAACACGACACCAACACCACCACTACTATTAACACCAACCACAACCAACACCAACATGCACACCCACACAACTACTGCATGCATGTTCACCGCGAAACATGCCAAAAAAAAAAAAAACACTTGCCTTGATGACAATCACGGCCTCCTGCAAGACGTAGTTAACCTTGGTCTGGATCAGCTCCAGAAGCACGTTGATGCACCGCTCTGCCGCGCGCTCCAGCTTGATCGCGCACCGCCCGATCGCCCGTACTGCCTTGCGCACGAACTCTACGTCTACCTCCTGCGCATACTCCTTAAGCTCCAGCAAGACCTGCGGCGAGGGGGAAAATACACACACGTCAGAGGTACGTACACCAACAGAGTTTGAGTTCGGGAAAATATTTTGAGACGCGATTCCGGCAGGCTAAGCGTTGCCAATTCAACAACTGTGCACACATGTTACGCACGTAGCAAGGAGGAGACGTCGCGCAAATTCCACCACGCGAGCATTAGCATGGGCATGCAACATGTACCACCACCACAACCATAACCGCGGTCACCAACACATACACGATATTCAGCAACGACAGCAGTGTCAGCGTGGGGCATGGGGAGTATGAGCACGAGCACGACAATGAGCTTGTGCATGAGCATGCGAAGCAATATGCGCCATAGCCCCGAGCATCATCGTCAGCATCGCCATCAGCAACAGCACCCGCATCAGCATCAGTATCAGCGGAGAGGGTGGGAGAGAGAGAGCAGGAGAGGGAGAGAGACACAGAGGGAGAGAGACAGGGGGAGATAAAGAGAGGGAGGCAAGGAGAGAAAGAGAGGGACAAAGAGGAAGCGAGAGAGAGAGAGAACAAAACAAGTCCACGGTACACACTACAGGGGCGGGGAGGGGGGGTGCGTGGATGGCACGCACTCTGCTATCACGGCGCTACGACAGACGCGTGCATAAAAAAGGCAGCATCCACCGAAACACGTTGTCCCGGATGTTTTACTGCCTCTCTTCGTCACGCCGGTTTGCGTCGGGGGCGCCCACCTGGTCGATGTTGCGGTCGTTCACGAGCCGAATGATGGTCTCCAGCTTCTCCATCTTCACGTAGATCGGGTCGTTGTACTTGCAGAAGAACACCTGGGAGCGCCAAGATACGAAGAACCGACGGGCCGGACCACGTCAGTCACTACAGGCCACCCGTGCAGTAGCAACAGCAGCAACGACACCAACAGAAGCAGTGGCGACCAGACCTACATCGTCTCTGATCGACAACAAAACGCCCGATGCCGGGAAAACTCCAGCCGATATTTTTACCACCCATCATCCACGTCTCCCCCACTCTCTCTCCCTATCGTACATAATCCGGGATACAAATACGACACGGTCGTACCACGCGTACCAGTAGTTATCAATCACATGCCGGGAACAAGCCAGACCACTACTTATCAATCACATGCCAATATCAAGCCGCGGAAGCATCGGAAAAACTCAACACGGGACAAGCCACCAGCACCGACCACTGCAAAACAAGGGCGCACGTCACACCCACACCCACACCCACACAGGTCCCCCCTCTCTCGCGTCACCTTGATCTCCGACTCGAGGATGCCGGGGCGCTTCTGCACGATGAGGTTGATGTTGCGGAGGGCCACGTACTGGGTCTCCGGCTCCGAGTTGAGCAGCGTCACGAGGGGAGGCGCCAGCTTGCGGCTGAAGGACCGGCTCGTGTCGACGTTGGTGACGCTATCTAAGTACGAGAGGACCACCTAGGAAGGCGAGCGTACACCAGCCAGAAAGAGAGACAGGTGGGAGATAGACAAACATATCACAAAATCATATATGTACGCATGAGGAGAGTGGAAAATGGCGAATACACATGCAGTATACAGACACAGAGGGGGGAATGGGGGGGGGGGGGGTACAATAGCAGTCGACACGAGTGGAAGTGGGGGGGGGGGTGGGATCATAAATGGCCGGAGTGTGTAGGACATTAGGGGGGGGGGGGGGATCAGTGTGTGCCGCCGATCATTGAGGACCCATTTAGACCTTGCATCCTTTAAATGGCCGGGACGGAATGCGCGTGGTGTCACAAACCAGCAGACAGTGCTTGCACCTAAGCGCGAACGACGTTGAGGTGTTGGGCGAGTTCGCATTTGGAGGGGGAGCTGCAGCTGCTGTAGAACCGCCTTCTGTGAGGCGGACTGTATGACACAGCTCAGTATAATAATTCTGGTGTGGCACCGGAGACAAGCAATGGGGTTACTTATTGTTAACTCGCGTCGCGACGCGGACCAGATTTTAACACTTACGGATACGACAGTTTCCCGTGGCGGAACCAAAGTGTTCTTCCCCGCAAATGAGTACTCGATCCGCAGTAGGTGTGTTGTGGTTTGACCGCCATAAAAAATTAACAAAAAAATCGGCACCCCTGGATGTCGGCGATCCAGCGAGGCGGGTTTACAGCGTGCGTGCCCAAACGACGCCAACCCAAACAACATAGATTTAAAAAGTTTGGAGGGGGGGGGGTAGAGAGAGGGGGAGCTTGCGGCTAGGGAGTTCTAGGAGTTACTATTAATAACGTCTTCCGCATGTTCTTCCACAACAAGCGAACCATTGCAAAGGGTGGAACGCACGACTTCCCCTTCTTCCCTCCCGTCAGCGCATCTCGTGTCCGCACGACACCCGTGCCAGCAATGCATTGCTTTGCGGTGGATTTTTTTCCGTCGATGCCACTGAACACCATCCCTTGCTCCCCCCCCCCCCTCATTTTTTCCGCATTATCCCGTACCCCTACACTGTCGAGTCTCGGAGCACGTCCCTTCCCAAGCGCAATTCCGGACGTAAACAAGCGCCATGTGCAGTCGAAGCACCACCATCGCCGCCGCGCTTTTAACCGCTGTAACCCTCAACACGATGGCAACTCCAAACTCGGAAACGGTGTCCTCGACCTCGCCCTTTATAGGCCAAAACCCGATAACCCTTGAAGGGGGGGGGTTGCTTGTGCAAAAGGAGCCGAAACCAAGCCAATCCCTACAAAAAAAAAGAAGACAAAACAACACCCACAGCAGCACCAGCACCAGCAATATCAACATCAAATTACAAACCAAAACAACCCAACCCAACCCAAACATCTACCGCACAACCCAGACAAACTAAACCACGCGAAGCAAAAACCACACACACACGCACAAACCTTGACAGCCGACATCACGACCGCGGAGTTGGCGTGCTGCAGACGTGGCGTGACCCGCTCGATGATCCCCTCCGCCTCCCGCCCGTCCGCGGGGCTGTACTTGGCGAGCGAGTCCAGGATGAACACCTGGCGAGAGCGCCGCACGAGAGCGCACGGCGATTCAGGAAGGGTTAGCAGAGGAAGCTCGCGGGGGTGGGATGGAGGAATCGCATCGCGCTGTTTCCCAGTGTTAAAAGTGTCAACTACTCGTAGGGTCTCCAAAAACAAAAAGTTGAATGGCTGACCCCTCGATCTGACTGCAGATGCGCACCTCCCGCTTTGTTTCCGACTTTGAAACCAATTCGAAAGACGGAATCGATACCAGGTAGAAGACGCACACAAAGCAGCCCACGCCTGTTTCGGCCTCTCTGGTGCCCTGTGCCTTAAGCTATATATTTGGTATACATGAACCGCCCGGAACACCCTGATTTAGCGACTCGAGCTTGTACTGCTGGAACCCGACAAGGATCCGTACGAGCATCGTTCGGAGAACACGCACAGATCATCGATTAAAAACAAAATGCGGGTTATAATGGTAGAGGAGTTGCAGCGGCTCTACAGCCTTGTCAAGTGCGATGCTCGCTGCCGGCAGTGGGTCGCACAAGCTGGCTCCGCCCTGTCTCTGGGCTGCAGGAATATATACGACGACGGTATAGCACAATACGCAGCATTACTACGTACAGTAGTGCTCTATGTACATACTATCATGAAGGACGGATATAACTAATAGTAGTAGTAGTAGTGAGATGGTACACAGCACCAGTCGATCAAGGTACAACAACAGCAACAGTAAACGCAAGTAGTAGCAAGTACGGTACTGGTATACCAGGTACCTGGTTAACCATGATAAGCTTACTGTAGTACGTATTGACATCACTATATATACTCCATGTACCTGGTACATACCAAAAGTGGCAGTTTCCCTCGCAGCTGTCTCAATTATAGATCACACAAGGAAGTAGCAGGTATGGGAAGTTGCTCGTACGACAGTACGGCAGTGAACCAATAACACTGGATGGTTCCTGCCGAAGGTGTAGGTACCGTCCAACGAAATCAATACACAGTGGAACAGCACGCCAATGCATGCCATTGGCGCTGCATTGCAGCCAAAAATAGCGGGGACCTGGGGGAAGTAAGACCATTCTAAAAGTCACCATAAAACATGTAACAAAGAAGAGAGGATGGGGGGGGGGGGAAAGTCCGATCCGCGAAACACAAATCCGTGAAGAGAGCTATGATATCATATTGTACTGCACCAGCGCACAAGAGTCCATCACACAACGCCTCCCGTACTCTCAAGGGGGAACGATCGGTTTTTCCTTGAAGGTGGCGACGTCGGCAGCACGACTGCAGGCCTCACGCTCCACTGGGCGCGTCAAGTACGGCGTCTCCGAGAGCGGCATCTGCTTCTACCATGCGCAAGGGCAAGCAGAAGACCGTGGTCACTGCGTCAGTCGAGACAGAAAGCACACCCCGTGTCGACGTTCGGCGCCGCCGCGCCTTCTGTCGCGGGTGTGTTGTCTATCTCGACCGGCGCAGTGACCGCCGCCTTGCGCTTCCCCTTCGGACAGGTAGTAGCAGATTTAACTTTCAGAGCCGCCGCACTTAACGTACCCAACAGGGTTTGACACCTGCACTAGCCCGACCGACGATGCCACAGTCAGGTAAAAGGCCGGTGCACACCAAGTATACTACCAAAAAAAGGACAGGGGAAAACAAATCCGACCCACCGGCAACACACACAAATCCGTGAAGAGAGATATCATATTGTACTGTATCAGCGCACACGAGCCCATCGCACAACACCTCTCGAATTATCAAGGGAGGACAACCGGTCTTTCCCTGAAGGTGGCGACGTCGGCAGGACGACTGCAGGCCTCACTCTCCATTGGGTGCGTCAGTACAGCGTCTCCGAAAGCTATGTCTGCTACTAACAAACGCAACGGCAAGCGTTAGACAGTGGTGACTGCGTCGGTCAAGACAGGAAGCGCACCCCGTGTCGACGTTCGGCGCCGCCGCGCCTGCTGTCGTGGGCGTGCTGTCTGCCTCGACCGCCGTAGTGACCGCCACCTCGCGCTTCCCCTTGGGACGGGTAGTAGCAGATCTATATTTCAGAGCCGCCGCACGTCACGCACCCAACAGGGTATGATATCTGCACTAGCCCGACCGACGACGCCGCTGTCAGCGAAAAGGCCGGTGTTTACGAAGTACACTACCAAACAAAGGGACAGGGGGAAACCAATCCGATTCGCCGGCATTGAACACAAACCCTTGAAGAGAGCTATTGTACTGCACCAGCGTACAAGAGTCCATCACACAACACCTCCCGTACTCTCAAGGGGGACCGATCGGTTTTTCCCTGAAGGTGGCGACGTCGGCAGGACGACTGCAGCCCTCACGCTCCACTGGGCGCATCAAGTACGGTGTCTCCGAGAGCGGAAATTGCTTCTACCATGCGCAAGGGCAAGCAAAAGACCGTAGTCACTGCGTCAGTCGAGACAGAAACCACACCCCGTGTCGACGTTCGGCGCCGCCGCGCCTGCTGTCGTGGGTGTGCTGTCTATCTCGACCGGCGCAGTGACCGCTGCCTTGCGCTTCCCCTTCGGACAGGTAGTAGCAGATTTAACTTTCACGAGCCGCCGCACTTGATAGCCGCCGCCCTGCACTAACCCGACCGACAATGCCACAGTCAGGGAAAAGGCCGATGCATACCAAGTATACTACCAAAAAAAGGGACAGGGAAAAACAAATCCGACCCGCCGGTATTGAACAAGAAACATTGAAGAGAGATATAGTACTTCACCAGAGCACAAGAGTCCACCACACAACGCCTCCCGTGCTCTCAAGGGGGGACGATCGGGTTTCCCCTGAAGGTGGCGACGTCGGCAGCACGACTGCAGGCCTCACGCTCCACTGGGCGCGTCAAATACGGAGTCTGCGAGAGCGGCATCTGCTTCTACCATGCGCAAGGGCAAGCAGAAGACCGTGGTCACTGCGTCGGTCGAGACAGAAACCACACCCCGTGTCGACGTTCGGCGCCGCCGCGCCTGCTGTCGTGGGTGTGCTGTATCTCGACCGGCGCAGTGACCGCCGCCTTGCGCTTCCCCTTCGGACAGGTAGAAGCAGATTCAACTTTCAGAGCCGCCGCACTTAACGTACCCAACAGGGCATGACACCTGCACTAGTCCGACCGACGATGCCACAGTCAGGTAAAAGGCCGGTGCATACCAAGTATACTACCAAACAAAGGGACAGGGGAAAAAAAATCCGACCCACCGGCATTAAACACAAACCCTCGAAGAGAGCGCTTTTGCACTGCACCAGCGCACAAGAGTTCATCACACAACACCTCTCGCACTCTCAAGGGGGAACGATCGGTTTTCCCTTGAAGGTGGCGACGTCGGCAGCACGACTGCAGGCCTCACGCTCCACTGAGCGCGTCAAGTACGGCGCCTCCGAGAGCTACACCTGCTTTTACCATGCGCAAGGGCAAGCACAAGACCGTGGTCACTACGTCAGTCGAGACAGAAAGCACACCCCGTGTCGACATTCGGCGCCGCCGCGCCTGCTGTCGTGGGTGTGCTGCCTATCTCGACCGGCGCAGTGACCGCCGCCTAGCGCTTCCCCTTCGGACGGGTAGTAGCAGATCTATCTTTCAGAGCCGCCGCACTTAACGTACCCAACAGGGCATGACACCTGCACTAGCCCGACCGACGATGCCACAGTCAGAGAAACGGCTGGTGCATACCAAGTATACTACCAAAAACAGGGACAGGGGAAAACAAATCCGACCCGCCGGTACTGGACAAGAAACAATGAAGAGAGCGCTATTGCACTGCATCAGCGCACACGAGCCCATCGCACAACACCTCTCGAATTTTCAAGGGGGGACAATCGGTATTTGCCTGAAGGTGGCGACGTCGGCAGGACGACTGCAGGCCTCACGCTCCATTGGGCGCGTCCAGTACAGCGTCTCCGAAAGCTATATATGCTACCAACGTACGCAAGGACAAGCGTGAGACAGTGGTCACTGCGTCGGTCGAGACAGGAAGCGCACCCCGTGTCGACGTTCGGCGCCGCCGCGCCTGCTGTCGTGGGCGTGCTGTCTGCCTCGACCACCGCAGTGACCGCCGCCTTGCGCTTCCCCTTGGGGACGGGTAGTAGCAGATTTAACTTTCAGATCTCCGCCGCAGTGTACGTGCCCCACAGGGTATGATATCTGCACTAGCCCGACCGACGATGCCGCTGTCAGGGAAAAGGCCGGTGTTTACGAAGTACACTACAAAAAAGAGGGGATGGGGGGAAACCAATCCGACCCGCCGGCATTTAAAACAAGTCATCGAAGAGAGCTATAGTACTATATCAGCGCACTAGAGTCCATCACACAACACCTCCCGTACTCTCAAGGGGGAACGATCGGTTTTTCCTTACAGGTGGCGACGTCGGCAGCACGACTGCAGGCCTCACGCTCCACTGGGCGCGTCAAGTACGGCGTCTCCGAGAGCTACACCTGTTTTTACCATGCGCAAGGGCAAGCAGAAGACCGTGGTCACTGCGTCAGTCGAGACAGATAGCACACCCCGTGTCGACGTTCGGCTCCGCCGCGCCTGCTGTCGTGGGTGTGCTGTATCTCGACCGGCGCAGTGACCGCCGCCTTGCGCTCCCCCTTCGGACAGGTAGAAGCAGATTTAACTTTCAGAGCCGCTGCACTTGACGTACCCAACAGGGTATGACACCTGCACTAGCCCGACCGACGATGCCACAGTCCGGTAAAAGGCCGGTGCATACCAAGTTTACTACCAAAAAAAGGGACAGGGGAAAACAATTCCGACCCGCCGGTATTGAACAAGAAACATTGAAGAGAGCGCTATTGTACTGCACCAGCGCACCAGAGTCCATCACACAAGCCCTCTCGTATTCTCAAGGGGGGACAGCCGGTCTTTCCCTGAAGGTGGCGACGTCGGCAGGACGCTGCAGGTCTCACGCTCCATTGGGCGCGTCAAGTACAGCGTCTCCGAGAGCTATATCTGCTACTCCCCTTAGAAATGGCAAACGAAAGAACGCGGTCACTGCGTCGGTCGAGACAGGAAGCACACCCCGTGTCGACGTTCGGCACCGCCGCGCCTGCTGTCGTGGGCGTGTTGTCTGTCTCGACAGCCGTAGTGACCGCCGCCTTGCGCTTCCCCTTGGGACGGGTACGTAGAATATATTTAGTTGTCAGAGTCGCCGGACTAAAAGCGCTCCAACAGAGTATGAGACCTGCACTAAACCCGACCGACGACGTCACTGTCAGGGACAAGGCCCGTTGTCTGCCAAGTATACCACAAAAAAGAGGGGATGGGGGGGAAACAAATCCGACCCGCCGGCATAAATACAACTCCTTGAAGAGAGCTATGATATCGTACTTCACCAGCACACACGAAACCGGCACACAAGTCCGCCATTCTCAAGGGGGACAACCGGTCTTCCCCTGAAGGCGGCGACGTCGGCATGACTGCGGCAGGTCTCAAGCTCCATTGGGCGCGTCCAGCACGGCGTCTCCAAAAGTTATATCTGCTACTACCGTTAGCAAGGAACAACGGAAGACCGTGGTCCCTGCGTTTGTCGAGACAGAAAACACAACCCGTGTTGACGTTCGGTGCCACCGCGCCTGCTGTCGTGGGCGTGCTGTCTGTCTCGACCGCCGTAAAATACCGCCTCCTTGGGCTTCTCCTTCGGACAGGTACAGTAGTACCAGATTAAGCTTTCATTGCCGCCGCACTAAAAGTACCCAACAGAGTATGAGAACCTGCATTGCGTAGCCTGACCAATGACACCACTGTCAGGGAAACGGCCGGCTGTCTACCAAGTATACTGCAAAAAAAAGGGGATGGGGGAAACCAAATCCGACCCGCCGGCATTACACACAAATCCGTGCAGAGCGTTGTTGTACTGTATCAGCGCACACGAGCCTATCGCACAACCCCTCTCGAAGTTCCAAGGGAGGATAATCGGTCTTTGCCTGAAGGCGGCGACGTCGGCAGGACGACAGCAGGTCTCACGCTCCATTGGGCGCGTCAAGTACACAGTCTCCGAAAGCTACAGCTGCTACTAACGTACGTAAGGGCAAGCGTGAGACAGTGGTGACTGCGTCGGTCGAGGCAGGAAGCGCACCCCGTGTCGACGTTCGGCGCCGCCGCGCCTGCTTGTCGTGGGCGTGCTGTCTGTCTCGACCGCCGTAGTGACCGCCACCTCGCGCTTCCTCTTGGGACGGGTAGTAGCAGATCTATCTTTCAGAGCCGCCGCACTTCACGCACCCAACAGGGCATGATATCTGCACTAGCCCGACCGAGGACGCCACTGTCAGGGAAAAGGCCGGTTGTCTACCAAGTACACTACAAAAAAAAGGGATGGAGGGAAAAAAAATCCGACCCGCCGGCATTAAACACAAATCCTTGAAGATAGGCATCGTATTGCACCAGCACACATGAGCCCATCATACAACTCTTCGAGTATCAAAGGGACAATCGGTCTTTCCCTGGAAGCGGCGAAGTCGGCAGGACGACTGCATGTCTCACGCTCCATTGGGCGCGTCAAGAAATCTCCGGAAGCTATATTTGCTACTACCCCTAGCAAGGGCAAACGGAAGACTGTGGCCACTGCGTCGGTCGAGACTAAAAGTACACCCCGTGTCGATGTTCGGCGCCGCCGCGCCTGCTGTCGTGGTCGTGCTGCCTGTCTACCGCCGTCATGACTGCCGCCTCGCGCCTCCCCTTCGGACAGGTAGTACCATGTTAAGCTTTCAGAACCGCCGCACTACCAACACCCAACAGAGTATGAAATCTGCACTACGTAGCCCGACCAATGACGTCACTGTCAGGGAAAAGGCCGGTTGTCTACCAAGTATACTACCAAAAACAGGGACAGGGGAAAACAAATCCGACCCGCCGGTATTACACACAAATCCGCGAAGTAACGCTGTTGTACTGCATCAGCGCACACGAGCCCATCAGACAACTTTTCAATTGTCCTCGGTAGACAACCGGTTTTCCTCTAAAAGTGGCGATGTCGGCAGGACGACTGCAGGTCTCATGCTCCATTGGGCGCGTCAAGTACGGCGTTCCCAAAAGCTTCATCTGCTACTACCGGCCGCAAGGATAAGAGAAAGACTGTGGTCACCGCGTCGGTCGAGACAGAAAGTACACCCCGTGTCGATGTTCGGCGCCGCCGCGCCTGCTGTCGTGGTCGTGCTGCCTGTCTACCGCCGTAGCGACTGCCGCCTCGCGCCTCCCCTTCGGACAGGTAGTACCATGTTAAGCTTTCAGAACCGCCGCACTACCAACACCCAACAGAGTATGAAATCTGCACTACGTAGCCCGACCAATGACGTCACTGTCAGGGAAAAGGCCGGTTGTCTATCAAGTATACTACACAAAAAAGGGGATGGGGGAAAACAAATCCGACCCGCCGGTATTACACACAAATCCGCGAAGTAACGCTGTTGTACTGCATCAGCGCACACGAGCCCATCAGACAACTTTTCAATTGTCCTCGGTAGACAACCGGTTTTCCTCTAAAAGTGGCGATGTCGGCAGGACGACTGCAGGTCTCATGCTCCATTAGGCGCGTCAAGTACGGCGTTCCCAAAAGCTTTATCTGCTACTACCGGCCGCAAGGATAAGAGAAAGACTGTGGTCACCGCGTCGGTCGAGACAGGAAGCGCACCCCGTGTCGACGTTCGGCGCCGCCGCGCCTGCTGTCGTGGGCGTGCTGTCTGTCTCGACCGCCGTAGCGACTGTCGCCTTGCGCTTCCCCTCGGGGCGGGTAGTAGCACATTTAGCTTGCAGAGGCGAGTCTCTTAACGCGCCCAACAGAGCGCGAGACCTGCACTAGCCCGACCGACGACGCCGCTGTCAGGAAAAAGGCAGGGTGTTCCCCCTTGAGAATAGTTGAACTGTATACGTACTCGTAGCTGTGACTCGGTAGGGGTCTCTAAAACCAAAAATAAAAGTGTCCGTGTGACCCCCCTACTTCAGTAGACCTTCAGGACCTATGCATTTGGTATTTCACATGATCTCTGACGGTTGTCGCCAATATCGTGAGCGGCTGAAATCGATCACTGGCGCACACAAGCATCTCTGCACCAACTCTCGGCCTTCTCCGGTGACCCCTGCCTTGAGGTACGTGACCCACTCGAACACCCTGATTATGCGGGTCACCCTCGTACTGCTTGCTGTCAACCAAAAATACTGCGTGGCTGCTGCTTCTGCTGAAGGTGTGTGAAAACATCGCTCGTACGACAATCCAACCAAACGTAAACGGTACACAGGAGAACAGCCACGTCAATGCATTTCAATGACGCTGCGTTACACGATGCACACGCACTACTGCTACTGGCTATCTCAGCGTCAAGCTTTCACGAACAATGCTTCCACAAAATCAATACTCCCCAACCCCTGCCCCACCCCCACCCGAAAAACAAAAGAAAAAACATGTCAGAACAGCGCATCCTACCTGCCCCCACTCGGTGCACTCGTTCAGCGCCGCCAGGAGTTTCTGCAGCACGGAGGTGTCGATTTCCATAACGTCTCGCCCCGAAGTGTCCCCGATCTCCGACAGGGCCGCCACGGCGTTGGCCACCACCTTTTTGCAGCGGGATCAACAACGACACCGATGATGTCAGGCAAACAAAACATGAGCGGAACAACAAGCGCAACGACATCAACAACGACATCAACAACAACAACAAAATGAGCAGCAACAACAACAACCAGGCACCACGAGCAGCAACAACGACAACAACCACAACATCGACGACGACTACTACAGCAGGTAAACCAAGAAGGGCGGAGAAAAGATGTAAATAATAATTTCATGATGCACAAACGTCCGACCATCACGTATGTATTGCATCGGAGCGGACTATGGGAAGGGGTGGAGCACCACAGAGTTGTAGTGAGAACGGGGCGCGGACGGGGGGGGGGGAGGGCGATCGCTTGAGGATCGACCCGAGGACAGAGCGCCGAGAGCAGCGGGGCCGACCAATCAACAACAACGACGAAAAGCATCCCGCCCCACCAGAAACCGAGTAACGGTAGACACAGTCAAAGGCCGCAGGGGGAAGTAGAGCGAAAGCACGACGACGGGAGAGGACGGCGGGCCCTCCAAACCTCGCTTTGTGGATGAGGACAAAACAACAGCAAAGGGCGAGCAGACAGAACGGGACGGAAGGACGGACAGATAGACTGGGGCGTTCGCGCGCTCGCTTCGCTCCGCACCGTTGGGTTGGGGTCGCAGATTAGGTCCCTCAGGATCTGCAGGAACCCCTGGTCCTCCACGAGCTCCGCGTTGATGTCGTACAGCTTCGCCACGCACACCGCGGCGGTCTTGCGCACGTAAGGGTCCTGCGCACACATTCAGGCAACGCGGGGACACACACACACACACACACAGACGCGCAAGCAAATGGACAAGCAAACGCAACCGAAACAAACAAAACAACAAACACGTCCGGAGAGAGCGAGGGGCGGTTCACGGCCCAGGGAGAGTCAACAAAAAGTTATGGGCAGCACTTTGGTATACAATACGGGGACAAAAAATATGTAGCTACGGCGTGGGGCACGCTTGCAACAATGCGAGCGACACATAAATAAGCATAACAGGACACAAACGAAAACAACGACAATACAACAGCAGCAACAACAATGACAACAACAACAAACAACAAATAACACCAGATAGGCACCAGGCATCACGTTAAAGGTTCCACAGTAGGTACAGGTGCGAAAAAAGGCAATCCTATCAAATCTCAAGCGCGCGTCCTTCCTTGCCTCGTCGCGAAGGGCCTTCCTCAGCGGCTCGCACAGGTACTCCGTGATCTTCTCCACCCGGATGCAGCCCATCGTGCGCACCGCCAGGGCGCGGATGAGCGGGTTCGGGTCGTTGGCGTCCTTCACGAACGTGTTCACCGCGAGCAGGGTCAGCTCCGGCTGCGTCTTGGCGTAGTTGATCAGGTACAAGTACACCAGCTTCTTCAGCTCGATGTTCTCTGTTCCCGGCGCACGGCACCCGGGTCGTTGTCGTTGTCGGGTTGGGTCGGGTCGGGGGGGCGGGTATCGAACGCCGCCGGAGGTCAACACCGTGGAGGCATGGAACGGAGGGCAGAGGGGGGGGTGTACTTCATTTTAATGCATGGCCGTAGTCGTATGACCATAGACCCTCGCACCCCTACAATGTCGGGACGGAGCATGTCGGGGGGGGTTCGGCGTCCAGTTGACTGTATCTAAAAAGGACGACTTGGCCTCGTTCACACAGATACCACCAACATTCCTAGAAACGGCCAACCGAACCCCCAAAAATACACAGCATCACGACGTGTGCGCCAGTTGGAGGGCGTAACGCCACCAAACGCCAACTTTTCCGCCGCCACAATACAAGCGCTCTCGTCAACAGTAAGTAAGAGGTTTCGTAGTCCTTGTCATCGAGACGTGAAACAAGCGCCGTGGTCCGTTCGTCGGTCTCGACTGCCAGTCCCAACCGAAGCACTCATGCAAAAGCAGTACAAAACAAAACTAAATATCACTACTAAAAATTGTACTGTACATACAGCAGTACCGTGACCACCCGGAGTTAGGCCGCGAAGGTGGGCGGGGCTTGCTCCCGTCACGAAAGTGTTCTACGCGACGCGGAACAGGTCCACCGAGGCAACAACGCTTCGCGCCGCACGGGTGTCAGCCCTGCGGAGTATCACCAGCAGTCCCTTCTTCGAAGCCGGCCCAAACGGGTGTCGGGAGTCGTGCGTGCACAAGCTCCGCCCACCGCGTTAACTATTTTTAGTGCGCCTGTGCCCGCAAGAAACTGGGGTCATGGGAAGCTACTGCTTTGCCGCGATACCGTCACCGACAAACACGAAGCAAGCATGAAAACAAGTCCACCAAACACGCCTCGAACGAAACCCGAACCGGGGATGAGGGCTGGAGCTTGGGACACCGCTCTCTCACCCGTCTGAATGCAGTTGATGACGTCAGTGAAGAGCATGGCCACGTCCTTCCCTACGGTCATGTTCGCAATCACCTGCCGGCAGAAAAGTAGTTGCAACGCATGCATCGTTTGCTTCGTACAGTACAGCAGCAGTGCAGTCTCGTAGTGTGGTTGGTGGATGTCGGTGGATCGGAATGGAGGTGTTCGTAGGGGAGGGCGGGTGTACTCGATATTCATGCATGGCCGTAGTCGTATGACCATAGGATGGGGAGGGGATAGGGGGCAGGGGCTGCGAGTCCCCGCTGTAAGACTCGCTAGGCGATGGCGATGAGCGTGTAAATTAGCCGGTACGTAGTGCTTATGTTTCGTCCCGACACGTACACGTTCCATCGAATAAGCTGGTCTGTCTGCAGGCTACGTATATTCTACCCGCAGGCTAAATACGCCCGCGAACGGTTAGACACATAGGCTTGGGTCGACGCCTTGCGCGGCGCCGCCGTCGTCCAAACCACGACATAATTATCTTTATATTCCCAGCAGATGGCACAACTAGACTACGACGCGTGCTAAATGTGCGATAGAGGTATAAGGTATACCTTTTTTTGGCTGAAACGTTTTCTGAAAGACGGGGGGCTTCTCAACCCGAAACAGCCGTTTTTTTTTCTTTGTGTTGCAAGTTTTTTCGTTGTATACTTGGGGCCATGGGACTGTATTCATCGGGTAGCATTTCTAATTTCCTCGAAAAATACTTTTTTTTACTTACTAGTAGTACACAGCTCCTCCAGTAAAGAGCCTCGTGAAAAACATGGTGCGCCTCTACCGTACCGTGCTTCCTACCAGGTACATTGCTAATACTGTTCTACTATTTCCTGGCGCAACCGTTCCTCGGCACTGTCGGCAGCTGACAGCTACAGTAGCTACCCGCGCGCCGCGTCCAAAAGCACCGGGCGACATCGCTGTCGTTTGACGAGGGGGCGGGCCCGCTCACGCACCGCCCGGCCAGGCAACGCCGTGACACCGCGGGTGTGCCCGTCTAAAGGGTCTCTGATAATGCGGCGGCGAAATGTATAATCATGCCCCCCGAGTGGGGCTGCGACGGCCGACGACGCACGCCAACTTGACAGGAGGTTGGCCTACTATTATTAGTGTGCTCCGGCAGCACTTATCTGTGTCTACATATATCAGCAGTGGACACTGGCGTAAAACTATTCGAAACGAAAGTATCATACTCGTACCTATACACATGTTACAGCCGTAGTAAGCAGCCATGCTTTCTTGCGTACCGTGAAATATCTACCAAACATTCCTCCATGTCTTAGGTACCAAAAATATACTGGTAGTTTTTTTTTTTCTAACTTTTATACGATCTTCTCCGCCGGTCGCGAATAGGTATTTTCTCGAGCTTCCGGTTCACAAGCCCCTGTGCAGACCCAGTCCAACAGCAGCGGTACAACACACGGCAGAGAACCTCAATTAGACTCATATACTCGTAGGAACGCCTGCGTTTCCCCTTTTTCAACTTGCGACACACCCGGGATTTCAAGCCAAACCAACATCGCCAAGGGGAACCTTAACCTTGTAACAATGGACCGGTATGAACACACTGCAATCGACCACGATGTTTGCACCGCGCAGGAATTCCTTATATATAGGCCGTCTCGTCAAAAAAAGAGAAAACGTATGCTATTGATCCCGCTCACTCACCTTCTTGACGGCATCCTTCTTCTTGTCGCGGTTGGGAGAGTTGAGTTCCTCGCGGAGCTCATGCGTCTCGCCTGTCTCACGCCCAAAACCACAAGCAAGCGTCCCGGCGCGCCAGCAGCACGCACGCAGAGAAAGCGACAGAAAAAAAAGCACCGCACGCAGACAGGCAGGCACGCAGGTAGCAGCAGCAGGCGAGCGGCAGGAAGGTGTCAACGATGATTTACGGAGGTGCGGGCGGCGCCAGAACTACGGAGACGGGGACGCAAGCAGCGCAACAAACAAATTGAGCGCCACTATGAAAATGGGAGACGCCTGCATCAGAGGCGGGGAAGGCGGGGAAGGGAGCCTGCAGGTAGCCCCGAACCCGAAAAGGGGACGCCTTCTGCTAGAAACCCAACTGCTTCTTCTGTACCAGCAGGTATATACGTAGGCTGCCGACGTTCTGCAGTAGAAACGCGCGATCCTACAACTGATCCGCCCGAGAGTACAAAACTACACCCTAGGTACCTAGGTACCGCTGCTGAATACGAACAGTTACGAGGTAGCCCGCGAGCTTTACGTACGGCATAGGTATTCACCAGGCACTCGTAGCGAGTACTCGTAGAGCTCGATCATACGACAGCAGGCTCTACTCTCTACTACCAGATATCTACTCTCTACTCGTAGATAGACCTCTAGCTCAAGCCCTACCCTAAACTGTACCGGCACGAGTATATGGTTGGGGATTTATGATTGTTAACGTTGGCCGTGGATCTCGTGGTATCGTACGATGCTTGTATGTGGGTAATACAACACATGTATTAATAGCGATAGTTGCTGTCGTATTAAACGTGTACAAGTTCATTGCACAACGCAACATGGCGTACCCGAACCGGGCAGTACTTACAGCAGCAGCACGTCAGGTGACTGCTGTCTAGCGCCGAACGTCTTGTCTTCGTGCGGATCGTGAGGTCGACCAAGATCTACATGCTTAGATGCTGCAGTAGTCAAATGATGGGCCCACGATTATTACAGAGTACAGGTGCATATAATATCACAAGAGTGCATGCGTATGTAGTCTTGTCGATGTTCGAGTAATGTTCACGTTGTCTTAACTCTACAATATGTTTGCTGTGCGAAGTTAACCTCAACCTCCACATAGAGCTACAATACGAGGAGCTTCAGAGACATACGACTGCGTATCATACACAGCCGGACTGCACACTGCAGACGTCAAAGTGGCGGCGGAATTTTGAGGCAGGCAGGCAGGCAGGCAGGCAGGCAGGCAGGCAAAGTCGTTTTACAGCGGTCGCTTCCGAACCGATCACCCCCAGGACGAGAAGAAATACCTGCAGTAATAATATTAATACGTACTGCTGTAGTACGTATCGCACTCGTATCGTGATGTAAATTATCGAAACAATCCAGCGAACGGCGGCAACTGGAAGCTATGAGTCCTACTATGCACGCGGTACTCGCGGTACTCGCAAGTCGAACACTATTAATAGTGGGTGGCAAACACATCACAGCAACAACAACAAATAATTCGGGGTGCAGAGAGATGATCTTCCTTCTGCCCGACCATGTTCTACTGCTGCTGATGCTGTCGACGTCCCATACTGCCGTCTACCCGGCGTGCACCCTTTGGATGAACAATCATCAGATGAACACTCCAGGAACTTCGGATGTAAAACAGGGTGAGAAGTCAATCAACAAATCCTCACGTATGATATGTCAATGTGCCAGCACCACGCCAAAGCAAAGGGAACCAGCGTGCACAACCGTAGTTTCAGCGGATAAGCGGACATCGAACACACACCTCCCCTGTTTATCCCATAGTCCACAGGTCTTCCTGCTCGTGCCTGGAATGTATTACCAATCCCTCACCGTCTACACAAGGCATCACCTCATCACGGGGTGGGGCGGAACATCTGCTGGGAGTGTTCCAGAGTGTCCTTATCGGAATGCTCGCTCCTCGAAAGAGAGGGAACAAATGCCGGCATCGTGCCGACCAAGCCTCAGAGACAACAGCAGGCACGGTGCTCCCGTGGTTTACGTCCACTGCACTCTTCCACCCGGGTTACCTTTCTTCGTTGTCGTGAAGAACCGCGAGTCGCTTCCTCCCGGTGCCCGCACAGCTCTGCCCGCCATCCTGACTCCTGACTGCTCCTGCTGTGTCTATGCTTGCGACGCAAAGCGGTTTCTCCTTGCGATGTAATTATCCCCAGAACACGATAATCCCAAACAGCAAGCGCAGAATATTTCGACTAGATACCCAAGATGATACAACCGTGTCCTCTTGGTGAACCAGACACCCAACCGGCAAGCACAGCAACGCACCGCTGCGGTCGAGAGGGAATTGTTGGAAAAGAAACTGGTGGGGAGTTGAGGATATTAGGAGGCGGTATGTTGACAGTGCAAAACCCGTTAAAAGCCCCGCGTATCATATGTAGCAGACACACGGACCGTCGGGCGGTGGTATGCTGCAAGTACGCCTATGTATGATACCCCGGATACCCCGGCACCGTTACGCTGGCATATGCACGCTGGTATTCCCCATCACTTAGGATGCTCCGTGTACGAGATACACCAAAATAGCAAGTAGAACCCCAAGTTCGGGACAAACTATACTTGAAAATCGAGAGGGATGGATGGATTTTTACTTGGTTGCTCCACCTACTATTAGACCTATTTAATCCTCGAGGATAGGTGTTATGTAGTCCCAAATGGAAGAGCTTGGCCATTCGATATTTTCAACTTTTGGGCGCAAATCGCCGCCACGTCTAAAACTCGGCATAGGCCTATTTTGGTCGAAAAGCCGGATCTTCGGCCGAAAAGCCAGATCTTGCTCGACGAATCGAACAGAAAAACACAGGAATTTACGGTTTGCGGGGTTTCCATGGTCGTATGTGCCGAGCATGCGTAGGAACACAAGACAAGCAGCAGCACAGCAGCAGCAGCAGCAGCAGCAGCAGCAGCAACAGGATACCGGTACCTAAAAACCAACACCCGAAGATGCCCAGCCAGGGGCACGTGTCTGATCTGGTTGATGACCGATCCACAGAACGCATCAGGACTGAACACGCGATGGGTGCGCCTGGTACCCGTAACCTAGGCGTTGTTGTATGTAAGGTCTGGGCGCGAGCTAAGCGGCCGGCGCTCTCCAACACCATCACCCCTGCCGATCCAAGGCAGACGCGCAACTCCGTAGTCTCGGATTTCCTGCAGCCCTTGTGCGTTGTATATCTATTCATGCCCCCCTGAGATGCAGCATTGCTCTCGCGACAGCCAGGATTGCTGCTGCTGTAAGTATGGTGCTGCGGTTCCATGGTATTCCGGGCGGTTGGTTGCGGCGTGACGAGGATGGTGGCCCATGTGCTGTGCTGTGTTGCTGCTGTGTCTGTGCTATGATAGGGCTGCCTCGGAGTTGCCTCGCGAGCCCGTGCCGCATCGGCACCTGGAATGTCGTTTGTTTGCTGGAAAATGCTCGTAAACTTGCTTCAAATATGCACTTGGTCAAAAATGTGCCCAAGTGCATATTTTGGGAAAATCCGCTTTTCACGGTGGTCTGCCGTGGTCGGTAGGTGGAAAATAAGGGCCTATATTTTTCACGTCTAAAACTCGATAGGGCTTTATTCGGTTCAGATCCAGATATATAGACCTATCTCTAGAATTAAATACGTCTATTAATACGAGTACGACCTTTTTCCACTCTTGCCAAAGATTTGGTGTCTGCCGTTTAGAAAGCAGGCCAGTGGGGGCATCCTTATTTACAAAATAACGCGTGCAGCTTGCGTGCATCTATGATATCCGTCGTATTTCGGAAGTGGACGAAAAAACTTGCTGTCAACAGGCTGTCATAACGCATATTATAACAAAATATCGATCGGACAAGAAAATCATCTCCAATTTTTTTTAAAAGGGGAATCGGAATGCAGCGCCAATGGTATGCGTTGCCATGTCGTGTCTTAGGTGCTCATATTTAGGGTTGGACGGAGGAATAGATTTTTCTGGGATTTTTCGGACTTCAAAGTAGGGAAGCGACCAAAAACAGGTACATCTATCTCGTCACTTGAAAGCCAAAAACATGCACATTTTTTACAAACACGTGATTAGCTGTAGCAGCAGCGGCGAAAGAACATCAAGCTTGGGTAACACGTTTCGTTCGTCGCCAAAGCCACTGACTTCAGCCCCGACAACCGCAACCTCTTTAAAACCGCACCCCCGGTTCTGGGGACAAACTAGTTGGATTTATTGTGGGTCATAGTTGCAGTACGTCACACGTAAGAAGAACGGGGATGGCAATCCGCGGGCCTCCCGCTAAAATATATGTCACTACGTACGAGCAATCAGTAACTGCCAGTTCGCTGTTCGAGTTGTCCAATATTCTATCGCAGCTCTGAGGAACCGTGCTACGGATTCAACAGCAAATTAAATGGGCGTATCATTCGTTATGTGAAAGCGGCTGCCGCACCCGACCAGGACGTTTCCTTCTACCCTCTACCCTGTACCCTTGAGCGCTTCTTACGTCGTTTGGCCGCTACGTCTTCCCTGGAATGGAGAGGAGGGCGGGTATCTTCAGATGCGGCCATATTGCTTCCCGAGGAAACCGCTCTGTCATAGACACCACCACCCCTCCCGGCGCGATTGGTGTCATAACCACCACCAACACCACCAGCACCAACGCCGCCAACGTCTACACCAACCCCAACATTACCCTCGTTACCAGAGTGATAGGCACTAGCACCATCACCCCTCTCTAACTGATCGGAACCGTATCCGCCAACACCACCCCTCCGCGCCTGGTCGGAGCCATGGTCACCAACGCCACCACCACTCTGTGGCTGACTGGAGCCTTGGGCGACTCCAACACTATCATTCCCAGCCCGATTGGAGCCATCGACGCCAACACCAACACTCCCACCACTACCACCACTCCCCATCACATGGCCTCCATGACCACCACCCCCACTACCACCAACACCCCACGCTTGATTGGAGCCATGGCCACTGCCAACATCACCAACATTACTCGCCCCACTCCATGCCTGGTCGGAGCCGCAGCCGCCAACCCCAGCCGCCGTCTCAATGTTGGAGCGGCCGGGTGGTGGGGGAACACAGTCTCTTCGGTCGGTCCTCCCAGCATGAAAGGTGGAGCCGGTTGCCCCTGTCGCCTGACGAAAGTCTGTGGTAGAGCGCTCCCCAGAAAACATTAAATCTCTGCTGCTTAGACTGGCATCGGTAGAACCATCGATGGCTCCGGTGGGGGTATTCTGAGGCAACCCTGCAACACCGGGTGGTCCTTCAGGCAATACGCCAACACCACCCATTCCGCCAACGTGGCTGAATTCTGCCGCGGCAGGTCTTGTTGAATCGGCCGCCTTATCAGCACTGTTCTCAGCACCCTCGACGTCACCAGGCCCCCCACTTCCTCTGTCGTGTATTTTCTCGTGCGCACGCAAGCGCGCCGGTTGCCCACCCCCTCGCCCCCCTCGCCCTCCCCGCCCCCTGCAACTCCCCAGAGCCCTCCCTCCACTCGCCCCGCGCCCGCGCTTGCCTGCAGTTGCGGGCGCTCGGGCGCTCGCAGCCGTCGAGATGGCACCCGCAGTTGCTGGGGCGACAGTCTGGCGAGAAGCGGGCGGAAGGGCGCCCGAAGAGACCCCCCTCGATTGCGCGTCTGCACGGTTGGCGGTGGCGAGCTCGGCCGTCAGCGCTATGTCGAATGCGGCCTTTAGCTTCATCACAATCCGCTCGGCGGCCTCCAAGGTGCGCACCTGACTGGACGCTTGCGTTGCGAACTTTTTACCCACGGCCATGAGATCGGCGTACACGATTGCTTCCACCACACGTTTCGCACTGTGCCCCTCCTCCCACTCTGCGCCCCCGATGGCAAAAGAATGCCCGACCTCGTCCTCCGCGGGAGGCCCAATGCGTTTCTGGGTGCCCTGGGTGGTTGGCACACGGCCCTCACTTCTATCTGTGCCGCCATTTTGAGCGTCGTTCATCTCCGCTCGAATCCTCCTCGCCGCATTCGCCACCTGCGGGCTCGATTTCGAGTTAAAAACAAAGGCGAGTAAAAATGACAAATTATGTAAAGCCCAGTCATGGCGCGGTTCGTCAAATATTGACCGAACGTATGCACACACGACGTTGGTGGCGTGCGTACCTGCGAACATTGGTTTCCCACCCACGGCTTCAGGTGGGATTCGGGCAGTATGATCAGTATAGTTTCCAACGGGATCTCGGGGCGCAGAGTGTAACACAAGTAAACCCTACGCAATCTGAGGGATGTTTACGACTTGGCCCAGCTTCGACAAAACGGTGGCAATGCGATTGACTTCAAACCCTAACCTTAACCCCGACGGGCCCGCGACATTTTTCGGAAGATAACATGCAATGAGGTAGGCGTAAACGAAAAAAAAAGAAAAAACACGACACCCCACTACCCATTTGCGAGGCCCAGGCAGGGGGGGGGGGGGGGGTGTACTCTGTACCGATGTCACATGGCCGGTAGTCTATGAGCCATAACCCTCGCATCCCTACATGCCTGGACGGAGTACTTCGGGTTTTCACCATCCAGCAGACATTGCTTGCATCAAGCGCAAAGCGCCGTGAGGTATTGGGCGAGTCGCATGGAGGGTGAGCTGCATCCTGCTAAGAACCGCCTCTGAGGCGGCCTTGCATATGGAAGACAGCTTCAATGAGTTAATTTAATTTCTGGTGTGGCCACTTCCGGAGACAGCAATGGGTTTTACTATGTAACTGCCTCGCGGATGCCTTGCCATATTAACACTACGTAATACGACCATTCCCCTTGTGCGGAGCAAAGGTTCTCCACGGGCAGGGGGGGGGGGGGTATATCTATATAGGAAAACCAAGTAAAATACAAATATGAAGAAAAAAATGCATTTCGTAATTTTGTCCAGAAATGCCACCGCACTGTTTTTTGTTTTCATTTTGAGCTTGGGAAGGAGCGTAGGGTCGTTTTATCTTTTTTTCGAGAAAACATGAGGAGTTAGCGTGCTATTGACGTGTGCTACGGAAGGGGCGGGTAGCACTATTTTTTTAAGACGCTCCTCACTTGAGGAGTTCATATCTTCTCTCCCAAAAAAAACTGATTATGAGAAAAAAAAAACTGGATGCTTAACCTCGGCCTATCGCAGGTATCGTTCGAAACATATGGTTGAAAACAAAAATGGGATCGACGATGTTGGGCAGTTCTTCAGGTGGGAAATTTCGTCACCCAAAAATATTTGTCTCAGAAGGCAACAAGGTGCTACTCGTCCCTCTATCGTAGCACGCCTCTATCAAAACATTTTGTCGAGGCTGGACCACGTCGTGAACGCGACTGCACCATTCGACATCACAGCGGTCATATATGCGTGCACGTTTCGGAAACATATGGGATGAATACGCCCAGCAGCTGGCGCCAGCAGTCGCACGTGCACCGGCAACGACAGCCACAAACCACGGAGCATTGTGATGCAGAATGCGACGCCGTGCAAACAACAACAGCATCCTTACAGCAGTGTCCCCTGGATTTGTTTTTTCATGCATGGGTTGCCGTTATCTGTCGCCTTCGAACCAAAACCGTATCAGGGTATATACAGCCTACTAGTGCATCGTGATACGGGAGTGGCCCCACTGAGCACATCAAGTTCAGCGATCATGTGTACACGGTAACAATAACTTCCGCTCTCGCCTGCATCTTCCCAACAGGACCAAGGCCGAGGCCATCCCGCTCCAGGAAACGGCAGATTTTGGCAGTGGTCAGGTTGGTCCTGCACAGCTCCCGAATCGTGCCTTCCGAAGCCTTCACCTCCTCGTAACTCAGAAACCCTGGTCTACCCCCCGCAGGAGGAGGGTCGTGATTGTGGACCAGGCACGCCTGCAAGATTGAAAAAAAAGGAATATTTATGGAATCTTTTTTTTCTGTAGTGCGGCGATACACGCATCACGAGAGATGCAACACATTGTCACAGAACAGCTACACAGCACGCAGAAAAGCAATATATAAACTCAGAAGCGTACATCCAACTACAACTCCGGTTGGTTGGTCACAAAAAAAGCCAGGAAGACTTTGACGTTGCACAACGAGCGGGAGGGACGTCTTATCACCGAAGTTCAGGCTTTGATAACATCCGTTCATCACGGACGAAAGCGGCCTGTTCGGCACCCGAATGTCACTCAACCCTTGCGCAATATCGACGCATATACACCGCTTGACGGACCTTGCCAATCGTCGGGCCCGTGCCCGACTTGTTCCAATTGATGTTGAGCCTGAACCCGCAGCCCACCTGCCGAAAACAACCAAAAGGCGAATCGAGGCGCGAAGAGATGTGTGAAAATCAAGCCTTTCAAGCTCCCGAAGATGAGACGCAAGAAGCGGTTGAGACATGTCGTAATCGATGGTGAGACCCCACAGAGCCGTGCAACAGCAGTAGGCGTTGCAATTTCGGGCCCAAAAAAATACCACTGGCAGAGCGCCTCAATCGAGGATCTACCCAATGTGTGTCTTGTCTTCACATTCCACCGTTCTTTCTAGTCAATTGCATAAACTACACTAGTACACCCAGTGTCCCGTCCTGATTATTTATCCTAGATTTGAGATACAAATTATGTGGTCAAACACAGAATGTGAGACAGAGAAAACCCCAAAAAAACAAAAAAAATAGTCGCAAACGAACGAAGGCAAAAAATCAAGTGAAATGCCGACGTACCGGGTACGAGAACACAACAACACAAGCCAGACCAGAACAAAAGAGAACAAAACATACACGTAGTCATATTTGGATCAAAATACGCACTTTACAACCTTTCGTTAGATACCTATGTAGCCCATGGAAATAGGTACCAGGTATGGACATGCATGGAGAGCTTACATGTGCTTGTCAAAGTCGGTTGTTGGGTGGGGTGCAAGAGCTTCTATACTGAAATCAAGTGACCACACTCATAAAAAGTAGGCGCTACACATACGGTAGCACGCGTTCACATCCCAGTACCTGGAGTATAGTGTTAACAGTAGTTACCTCGCACTCGTCGTTCTGCCATTCATCTGGGGGGGGGGGGGGTGTACTTGTTAGCCGCATGTCATGCATGGCGGTAGTCGTATGGCCATAAACCCTCGCATCCCTACAGTGCCTGGACGGAGTACTTCGGGTTTTCACCGTCCAGACAAGACATTGCTTGCATCAAGCGTCTAGGAGGGGGGGGGGGAGGGGGACAACAAAATCGGCACTAGACGGTTAGACTGCAGGTCACCTTCTTCGACGATCGTGCACGGCGGCTACCGGCGTTCTCAGCCTTGGCGGTCTCTCTGGGTGGCCCGAAACTCTCGCATTCCACGCGGATACTCGAGTGCCGCTCGGATGTTTGCGAGTGATCCCCCTTCCTTTTCGGTAGCTGCCAACGACAAACGCCGAAATGAGAACGGAATTCGGCTTCGGGCAGGTTGTATGGCGTGTACGAGTACCAGTATCTGGTACTTTTATGAAGAGTAGATAGATGTTGATACCAACACTTCTGTTGTGCTGTGCTTGCTCCGGTTCGACACCATCCCAGACCAAAGTTTGGCTACAACGGTATTTACCTGGTACATATGTGCTTTACATGTATGCCGTCGTATTAGTCCATATAGGTGCGGTATGAGCGAGACAAGATCATGTTTTTTCACCAACACTATATACGGAGTAGACGCACCGTGGGAGGTGTTGGGGTATCTTACGCTACACGACTAACACGACATATATATATATATATACTGTGGGACTCGAAGCACCCGATGTCGCCAGCAACTTCCGGGGCAAACCCCTCGCCACGAAAAATGTGTGTAGCTTTTGTTTATTAATAGCTATACAACTACGAAACAAAAGCGTTGCTGACGAGAATCGAACCCGTGCGCGTTTTCTGTTGGTTGTCTTGCGCCGTCGCCCGTCACGTCTAGTGGGTGGCGCGATACAAACAACAGGGCAAGCTGTGAGTTGCGTCCTTACCCGCGTGCGACTGTTCCGCAGCAGTCGGAACCCCCCCTTGCCGTAGTGTGTTATCAGCTCGTTGCATACCGACTCCCACGTTTCCTCTGCAGTTTCCTTGATCGGGAAGACATGCCCGGTATCGTACTTGCCGCCTCCTGTGCCGAACAAAAACAAGGGACATAACAGATAGCACGGCACCATTAGGAGGCTCTCCCCTACAGGCTCTACAGCCAGCATGCAATCTGTACTGCTGCTGCACTATTACTTCGTATATGCACAAGTGCGCCGCGTCCGACTATTGCCGGTAGTAGTGTTGCACAACAGGAATGCATCACCGCCGTCCACCACAGTACTTCCCGTTTTGTCTATAGTTCCACGCAAGTAATTTTTTACTTCCATGGAAGCAAATGGAAGTGAATTTACTTCCTGGAAGTAAAGAGTATTTGCTTCCACGGGAGCAAACTTATCTTCCATACTCGTACTCGTATTCCGTGGAAGTTTAAGTTTCCGTTTGAAGTGGGCCTTCGGCCGGTAGGCAGGTCTAGTGCGGTTCCGCGCTGCGCGCTACACGGTTTTTAATATCGAATTTGTAATTGGTCCACGTTTTGGTAATCGGGATGGGCCCATTTTGGGTGGGACCGTGAACCAAGTTGGATCCGGGGGTGAATTCATGGAAGCTTCCCTCGATCCTCATGTTTTACTCCCATGGAAGTAAAAACAAATCCATGGAAGTTGGATTACTCCTGTGGAAGTAAAAGCTCGTACATGTTCTTCAATTGACTCCCGTGGAAGTTGTACGGGTAAATGTACGTGCATACACTTAGGTTTAAGATCCCAAGAAATTCTTCTTGTACGGGATTTCGTGAAAATTAGTTTCCAACTTCCATGGAAGTTGTTTATTTACTTCCATGGAAGTAAATCCAACTTCTATGGAAGTAAATGTTACTAAATTGAAGTTCCATGGAAGTTTTTTACTTCCATTACTTCCATGGGGGAAGTAAATTTTACGAAGTTCAATATACTTCCATGTAGGAAGTAAACAAAAATTCCATGCATATGGCAACTTCCATGGAAGTAAACTCAAAATAGAGATAATGTGCGAGATCGTAGCGAGACAAGCAAAACGAGAGAGGTCGCCCCCCCCCCCCCCTGTCGGTTCTCGTTCATCCCCATCTTCTGCCCACCAGCAAAAATACATCATACAGACTATTCAGAGATCCTTGATTCAACCTCTACTGCATCTACACCACGAACCAGATTCATCAGTTCAACAAGCACCAGCATCAGCGGGTACAACAGTCTAAATTCCGATATACCAGTCCAGGTATCGTACTGGGATTTTCATTTTCTATTATCCTCCGCCATTCCGGGGACCAAGCATCCCGTCCCGGGGAGGGCGCTTTTTTCCACCCCCCCCCGGTCGCGGAGTTTGGCGGCGGCGCCTCTTGTTTTGCCGGGAACACCGAGCGCTGCCATGTGGGGGGGGAGGCGTGGCATTGTCGCGCGGCCGCGGGGGGTCGTGTGGCGGTCGGGAGAGCCGGTGTCCCGCGGGGCATACGAAAACAGTACATATCATAGCTGTGAAGATCCAAATGACCACGATAGCGACCGAACCGTACTTACAGCAGTACAGCAGTAGCAGGGTTATAATTAGATAATTAGGTGGTGAAACATGCGCAATTGCACCAAATTTCTGAGAAATCGACTTTAGCGCACCTAAAAAAAGCAGGAGATGTGCGGCTTGTGCGAGTCGATTTTTCGTGTCTCTTTTCGCCGCAAACGAAAAAAAAATGGGTCTAGTCTTTTTTTGTGATATTTTTGACAATTTCATGCTCAATTTCTTTGTGGCTTTCCTTTTTCAGGGGACTGAGTTCAAATTTGTGACGGTTTTCTATGTCCGTGGATGAAACAAGGCTTGAAAGGCTCGCAAATACAGAGGAATACGCGTAAGTGGTTTCAAGTTTCAATGATTTGAATGGAAATCTATAAGTAGCTGTTCTATAGCATGCGAGATACGTAGCGAAGGCGAGTTGATGCAGGCTGCTACAGAGTAGTGGAAAATTGCGGTGATAAGGGGGCGAATCAAATGATTTCAACATTTTGATGATTCCTCAGAGTTGACCTGCCGCTGACATCCATGCAGTTAGGTGAAGGTTCTGTCTGTGCTTGTTTCTGTGTTATTTGCAAGACGAGCGAATGAGACTCACATTTTGAGTTCATTTACGCACATACGACCGAAATTTTCACCTCCGGCGGCCCTCCGGGAGCCCTCTGGGGGCCCTCCGGGGGCCCTCCGGGGGCCCTCCGGGAGCCCTCCGGGGGCCCCTGCGGGGGGCGCACCTCGCCTCCGGCTCGGTGTGCGCTACGCGCACATACTGCCGGAGCACTAATTATAACCCTGAGCAGTAGTAAATAGTAAGGATCGTAGCCCCGGAGGAGAAGGACTAGTGGAAAAAAAAACCGTGCACCCAGCTGGGTGGAAATTATTCTACCACCCAGATTGTTATTATATCCCGTGTATCGGTCGTGGGATCAGGGTCCTTGGTTCACTATATACTCGTTGTACGGTGCGCAGTAAAACCTACCAGGTAATTACTACCAGGTACCGGGTACCAGGTAAGTACCAGTACGAATATAATAACAATCTGGGTGTACAGCAGTAATTTCCACCCAGCTGGGTGCACGGAATTATTTCTGAAGGAGTGTGGGGCATAAAGTCTCGGGTTAGCCTGACACACTACGATATTGCGACAGTAACTCTTCGTGGGGTGGTCGTCGCGGGTAACAATGGGGGTGCGCTTCACACCTCGCGGTGTGGCGGCTTTGCGAGACCACTCGCAGCTTCAGAACGGGCATTCAAAATACTACCTGGTACAAGACCTCTGGTACTGCAGAAAACCCAGAATGTACATGGGACATTCAAAATACTACAGCAGTACGCAGAATGTACACGCATTTCAAAATGAAATACCTGTCTGTACGACTCGTACTGCTGTGAACCCAGAACGTACCAAAGGTACTGCAGTATAACTTGACATTCGACTGAAAGTCCTCACCAACAGAAGATGCTCCTGCTTGCTGCAGAGGCACAGCCGCTGCTGCTGCTGCTGCTGGTGTCTCGTCTTGAGCGGTAGGTCTTGACGGTTCTTGAGTGTGTTGCCTCGTGCCAACCAGCGGCGTCGCCTGCGACCGGCAGGAGGCAGCCGAAGCAAGCTGCGAAGCAGCGGTGATGATTTGAGGATCATTGACCACGGAACGCTGAAGAGGAGGGGAAGTTTGTTGCGTAGACATCGCTGCCAGCTCTTCTCTTCCGCCAAAGGGAGACGATCGAAGCTCGCTCGCCCGCGGCACGAGCCCGCCAGTTCGGTTTAAAAACAACGCGGCGCCTCTTCTGTCATCGATCATCAATTTCACGATCGCGAAAATCCGTCGGTATATGGGTGAAAGCCAAAAATAGGTATACCTACGTACAGGCTCGTTCAAGGTGAATCCCCCCAAAAAGTTGTGAGTCGGAAGTTCACGCCGTTTTTGGGAGATAGGTCTTGAAATTTTGCACACGTCTTCTATTAACCATAGTTATAGCGCGCAGAGGGGTTGCTCTGCTTTCGAATTGTGTCAATTAATGATTTGCCACCCCTCGCTCGAAGAGGGGGGGCCAGGGAAAACCCCGGGGCTGACCTCCAAACAGCCCCGTTCCAGCATCCGTACACACGCAAGTCAGCTACCACTCCACCCGGCGTCAGCTACCACTCCACCCGGCGTAAAACTCCATATTCGCCGGCCTCCCATCCGGCGATTAGTCTTCAATACAATCGCCGGCTTCAACCTCCCGGAAGTTCATTCCACTTGCCACACTCACACTCAAGGGGATAATCTACGTCACAAACCACACCCGTCATGCCCGGTCTCAAACTCCTGCATCCCATTCGCAGGGACGCGCCCCAACCAACCACATTCAGCCGTATGTTTTTTNACAACGCAGCTTAAATCAGCGTCCTCCACATTATTATCGCCGGGTGCTAGCGCACAACGCAGCGTATATCACCTAGGCTCAGCAGCAGCAGCACAGCAGCAGCAGCACAGCAGCACGCTGCTGCAGCAGTCCTCCACGTTATCGTCAGGTGGCTGCGCCGTCGCTTTGCACAGCTGCACTTCCCACTTCCCATGTAAAGCTCAGTACGAGTACGTCAGGCGCTTGCGCACAACGCAGCTTAAATCAGCGTCCTCCACATTATCGCCGGGTGCTAGCGCACAACGCAGCGTATATCACCTAGGCTCAGCAGCAGCAGCACAGCAGCAGCAGCACAGCAGCACGCTGCTGCAGCAGTCCTCCACGTTATCGTCAGGTGGCTGCGCCGTCGCTTTGCACAGCTGCACTTCCCACTTCCCATGTAAAGCTCAGTACGAGTACGTCAGGCGCTTGCGCACAACGCAGCTTAAATCAGCGTCCTCCACATTATCGCCGGGTGCTAGCGCACAACGCAGCGTATATCACCTAGGCTCAGCAGCAGCAGCACAGCAGCAGCAGCACAGCAGCACGCTGCTGCAGCAGTCCTCCACGTTATCGTCAGGTGGCTGCGCCGTCGCTTTGCACAGCTGCACTTCCCACTTCCCATGTAAAGCTCAGTACGAGTACGTCAGGCGCTTGCGCACAACGCAGCTTAAATCAGCGTCCTCCACATTATCGCCGGGTGCTAGCGCACAACGCAGCGTATATCACCTAGGCTCAGCAGCAGCAGCACAGCAGCAGCAGCACAGCAGCACGCTGCTGCAGCAGTCCTCCACGTTATCGTCAGGTGGCTGCGCCGTCGCTTTGCACAGCTGCACTTCCCACTTCCCATGTAAAGCTCAGTACGAGTACGTCAGGCGCTTGCGCACAACGCAGCTTAAATCAGCGTCCTCCACATTATCGCCGGGTGCTAGCGCACAACGCAGCGTATATCACCTAGGCTCAGCAGCAGCAGCACAGCAGCAGCAGCACAGCAGCACGCTGCTGCAGCAGTCCTCCACGTTATCGTCAGGTGGCTGCGCCGTCGCTTTGCACAGCTGCACTTCCCACTTCCCATGTAAAGCTCAGTACGAGTACGTCAGGCGCTTGCGCACAACGCAGCTTAAATCAGCGTCCTCCACATTATCGCCGGGTGCTAGCGCACAACGCAGCGTATATCACCTAGGCTCAGCAGCAGCAGCACAGCAGCAGCAGCACAGCAGCACGCTGCTGCAGCAGTCCTCCACGTTATCGTCAGGTGGCTGCGCCGTCGCTTTGCACAGCTGCACTTCCCACTTCCCATGTAAAGCTCAGTACGAGTACGTCAGGCGCTTGCGCACAACGCAGCTTAAATCAGCGTCCTCCACATTATCGCCGGGTGCTAGCGCACAACGCAGCGTATATCACCTAGGCTCAGCAGCAGCAGCACAGCAGCAGCAGCACAGCAGCACGCTGCTGCAGCAGTCCTCCACGTTATCGTCAGGTGGCTGCGCCGTCGCTTTGCACAGCTGCACTTCCCACTTCCCATGTAAAGCTCAGTACGAGTACGTCAGGCGCTTGCGCACAACGCAGCTTAAATCAGCGTCCTCCACATTATCGCCGGGTGCTAGCGCACAACGCAGCGTATATCACCTAGGCTCAGCAGCAGCAGCACAGCAGCAGCAGCACAGCAGCACGCTGCTGCAGCAGTCCTCCACGTTATCGTCAGGTGGCTGCGCCGTCGCTTTGCACAGCTGCACTTCCCACTTCCCATGTAAAGCTCAGTACGAGTACGTCAGGCGCTTGCGCACAACGCAGCTTAAATCAGCGTCCTCCACATTATCGCCGGGTGCTAGCGCACAACGCAGCGTATATCACCTAGGCTCAGCAGCAGCAGCACAGCAGCAGCAGCACAGCAGCACGCTGCTGCAGCAGTCCTCCACGTTATCGTCAGGTGGCTGCGCCGTCGCTTTGCACAGCTGCACTTCCCACTTCCCATGTAAAGCTCAGTACGAGTACGTCAGGCGCTTGCGCACAACGCAGCTTAAATCAGCGTCCTCCACATTATCGCCGGGTGCTAGCGCACAACGCAGCGTATATCACCTAGGCTCAGCAGCAGCAGCACAGCAGCAGCAGCACAGCAGCACGCTGCTGCAGCAGTCCTCCACGTTATCGTCAGGTGGCTGCGCCGTCGCTTTGCACAGCTGCACTTCCCACTTCCCATGTAAAGCTCAGTACGAGTACGTCAGGCGCTTGCGCACAACGCAGCTTAAATCAGCGTCCTCCACATTATCGCCGGGTGCTAGCGCACAACGCAGCGTATATCACCTAGGCTCAGCAGCAGCAGCACAGCAGCAGCAGCACAGCAGCACGCTGCTGCAGCAGTCCTCCACGTTATCGTCAGGTGGCTGCGCCGTCGCTTTGCACAGCTGCACTTCCCACTTCCCATGTAAAGCTCAGTACGAGTACGTCAGGCGCTTGCGCACAACGCAGCTTAAATCAGCGTCCTCCACATTATCGCCGGGTGCTAGCGCACAACGCAGCGTATATCACCTAGGCTCAGCAGCAGCAGCACAGCAGCAGCAGCACAGCAGCACGCTGCTGCAGCAGTCCTCCACGTTATCGTCAGGTGGCTGCGCCGTCGCTTTGCACAGCTGCACTTCCCACTTCCCATGTAAAGCTCAGTACGAGTACGTCAGGCGCTTGCGCACAACGCAGCTTAAATCAGCGTCCTCCACATTATCGCCGGGTGCTAGCGCACAACGCAGCGTATATCACCTAGGCTCAGCAGCAGCAGCACAGCAGCAGCAGCACAGCAGCACGCTGCTGCAGCAGTCCTCCACGTTATCGTCAGGTGGCTGCGCCGTCGCTTTGCACAGCTGCACTTCCCACTTCCCATGTAAAGCTCAGTACGAGTACGTCAGGCGCTTGCGCACAACGCAGCTTAAATCAGCGTCCTCCACATTATCGCCGGGTGCTAGCGCACAACGCAGCGTATATCACCTAGGCTCAGCAGCAGCAGCACAGCAGCAGCAGCACAGCAGCACGCTGCTGCAGCAGTCCTCCACGTTATCGTCAGGTGGTTGCGCCGTCGCTTTGCACAGCTGCACTTCCCACTTCCCATGTAAAGCTCAGTACGAGTACGTCCGACACAATAATCGCCTCGACCCAGAGCTGATATTACCTAGTCGGGTTAAGTATCGAATGTGTATAACTTTATCTAGCCAAAGGCTACAGAGTCAAATTTCTATGCCAGGTGTAACATGAAGTAGAGGGATTGATGGGCTACAGAGCCAAATCGTGTTTGGAGTTGAACTAAGTAGGGGAGGGGATTACTAAAAAAAGATGGAATTAGACCTCGAAACAGACTTGAAAGGCAGGGGATTTGGGAAATTAAATAATTTCCGCGACAGAGCCCAGTAACTAAAGTCACTGGGAATTTAACCCCTCAAGAACTGGTCCCACAAATTTGGGGACAAACTACTTGGAATTACTCGTAGTGTGGGACACTTTTCTGAATGGGTTAGGAGTATAAGGACGATATTTGGGTTTGTTCGTTTTTCTGTCAAATATTAGTTTTTGTTTCTTGATTTGTATTTTTGGGCCTTAAGGAAGTTAAGAAACTGTTGTAAGATTGGGTACCCCAAATTCCGGGCGAAAACAAAAACAAAATAGAAAACACCCCGTTCGTCAAGGCCTCGGCAGGGGCTCGAAAAACACGTGTGCGAAATTACAGGACCTATCACTGAACGAAACGGAGTGAACATTTGGGCTTTGTTCTGTGCGGAAAACACGCGTATCTTGCTGTTGCCCGGTAAGTTTACTTAGTTTCAGTGTACGATCAGCTTTGGGCGTTGAAAATGACTTGATAATGACCCTACGCAGTCTAAACTTCGAGTATTTGCGCAGACACATGACTTGAAGTACTGTACCTGGAACCGGCTCGTTCAGAAAAAATGTGAAGAAAAACACGTTACGCAAGCACTTCTGAACAATTATTAGTAGTCAAGGCGCCTTCTAAGTTCTACAGAATAGACAAGAGGCAGGCGCCAAAGGAATAACTAAGGGGGCAGCGGGGTATAGAAGGAAGGGGTTGTAAACCAAGGCGCGAACGTCGGGATTATTGGTGGACTCTTTTACGCCCGCACCCATGTCTCATGAGGCAGGGCACTCTTTGCTTGAGCTGACTGGGCGACCCGATCAGAACAACACACGTCCGCGTCGTTCGACACCAACCGCGAGAGCTCTAGCTCAAAATCCTTGGGCAAGGCATCTCATTACGGGGGGGGGGGGCAACAAACAGCCGCGGGGAACAGCTACTCGTATTATAGCTGATGGTCGTCAAATATATTGATCTTGTGTCTGGTACGGGCGGGGGCGGGAGTGTGCTTTTCTTGAAAGCACAGCACGTATCAGGTAGAACGCAACGGAGTTGTCGCACACGAATTAACAAGATCCACATGTTAGATAATTTCCTATCAGGCATTTGTGTTGAATCCGGGCGCAGGGGGGGGCGGCGTCGAGTAGTGCCGTGAGCACGAGTATGCAGTCCCTGAAGACACCGCACGTATGGCTCGGTGACGCAGTAGCTCCGGCTGGCGCAAATGACGCGAGTAAGTGGAGTGTATGTTTGTTGTGCGTTCTGCGCGACGTACGAGCGCATGGACGTCCCGAAGGTCGAGAAACGAATGCTCCTTCCTTGCATGATGCTACCCACCGCGCCCAGACACGATGGGCACGTGCGTTGCAGACAAAACACGACAAACGCCGACAAGAAAAAAAAGAAAATAAATGCGCCATCCAGATTTTTTTTGTCGGTAGGGTGTTTCCTCCAACGTTTGCCGACCGTTCGGGTTGAAAGTCTCAAGGCACGAAGAATTAGCCCCTTTGCTAATTACAGTTGGTTTTCCGTGGGGGCTGCTCCCCCCGGAGACCCACGGCGGCCGTGTCACGTTTTCTCCACCCCTCCCCCTGCCCCCCCCCCATCATCCTCCTGGGCCAGCTGCTACTATTATTGTGTTGTACCGCGTGTCGGGCTACCGCACAACAGAGCACAGTGAGCATCTAACCGCGAGACAGCGAAAACAAGGCCTAGAACATACAACTAACACAAAAATATGGTACATAAAGGAAGTACGGTGGCATCACACGACGGCGGTGACGGCCACCGACCCCTTGTGCAGAGTGCTGAGGAGCGCCGTCCTCACACCTCTGCCAGCAGAGCCTTGTCTGCGTCCTCCAAAGCTGGCGTCAACCCCACGGCCTCCTTCTCGCGCCTGCCGGTCGGTAGGTAGGGCGGTCGTACGGACGGGCACAGAAAAGAAGTGCAACCGATCAGACGGGGGTGAGACTGCACCAAACAACGTCAAAAGGGTGTCGAGGGCCGGGGCTGCCTCAGGCAGCGGAGGAAGGGGGTCCAAACGCCGGCCGTAAACCTCCCGCAGGGAAAAATGCAGCAACAATCGTACACGACAGGCAGCGCGTGACGGACTTTTTTTTTTTTAATGCAAACCTGAGTATCAACTACTGTATCATAGATTTAACTCATAAACACCATATATTGTAAAATGAAACATAGAACAAGCACGCCCAATGAGCGTGTCTAACGTATCACGCAGCTTGCAAAGTTGAGTTTCAACCGCTCAATCGGTAGTACTCACAGCTGACGTATTTTGTATAGTTTTTTTAAAAGCCAAAACGCTTCAAAGCTTGCTGGATGTTTGACCGCAGCCCTAATTTCACCAGTTCGACCAAATTACTATACACTGCACCATTTTGCAAGCTTGTAGAAAAGCAAGCACGCCCGTGCTTGATGTACACCTGCTGCCTGTTAAGAGAAAACCCCTGCGGGGTGGCTCCCTACACTTGCCATTGCGTGAAGCACATTGCGCTCGACAGATTACCAATGCACTCCCGCGCGCGCGTTACACCACGCAGAAGCCCGTGGATAGGCGGTCCTCGTTACGTTGCGTCAACACGGAAGGGTTGATGCGCATGCTTGGCTATTGAGGCGCGCAGCTGGCGCAATCACCCTGCGCCTGGAGCATATCGGCATGCAAACCCCATCAAAATGGCGGTGAGTGTTGGCGGGCAGTTGGTTTCTGCGCTGGTGAGAAATACACCGCCCGGGGGAAGCAAAAAAAACTACCTCCAAACCGCCCGTGGTCACGCCAATAACAACAACGCTATCCACACGCTCCATTCAGGAATGTGCATAAACCCCCACAAACCCCGGGCATACATACGTGGTGTCATCATCCCTGCGTAAAATTGACCGCTTGCGCGCTACGTAGATTCCTGCCAAAACTTGCCTTTCGGGCGAAGGCAAGGCTTCCGGCACGACATCTCCCGACGCCTCCGCGTAGCGAGTGGACACTCTAGCCCAGTCCACGGACCCCCAAAAGTTGGTGATGTACACGTCTTTGCGGTTCTCGTACTGGCGGCGACAACCGAGTGCAGAAACATAGGTCAGGTGCCATCCGGGGAAAGGAGGGAGTGAGTGAGTCGAGCATGGCAGCACACTCGGAAACAACAAGTTACAGCCATGGACATGCGTGTTGGCGTACCAGGTAGTATACTCTCTAGCACGTACTTGAAAACGTTTTGCCGCTTTTTGCAATGCACCGACAATGACGATAAGGGCATCCAGCGTTGCGCAATGCTGATTTATTTCAGTGGCAAGGCTCCGCGAACCTGCGAAGAGCTAAATCTACGACTAGCACGACACCTGTCTGCGGATATATAGCGCTTGAGGGGATCGGTCCGAGGTTAGCTGTCAACCCTGATAGCTATGACAACGGTCGCTTGTCTTCGGACGCACAGGTGGAGTTTGGCTCTGCTACCAAGCAGGCGGCTGCAGGCGACAGCAACTACCATCGGGGGGGGGGTGCGTGATTACGTTCGCCGCCAAGCAGAATTGCTCATCGCCAATCACACCGGCCGTACTGAGAGAGAGCCGCTCGGAGCGCACTTTCACGGTTCACTTTTAATAGGTTGCAACCCGAATACCTCGAGGTATGCCGGGACCTTAGCAGTTCGGGCGAGAATGAAATTATTAGCGGCTTAGCGAAAGAGAAGGTACGCCCGGATGCCTCCACACGTCCGTGAGTTATATCTCTAAGCCTATCGATGAACAGTTACGATTTGCACACGGGAGCTCACGTCTAGATAGTATGCGTGCTCCCACAGATCCAGCACCAAGATGGGGGTGGTTTTCGGGTTCATGGCAGGCGTGTTGTTGTTCTCCGTCACGACGATGTCGAGGCTGGCCTCCTCGTGATCGTAGTACAGGAATGCCCACCTGTGGCAGACAGCAAGGTTCACGACGGCGACAAGACGCCGCGATGAGGAGGTCGGCAGGGAAGGGGGGAGGTTTCGCCGCCGTGTTCCGTTTTAGGTCTTCCGAGAAGGTGCAACACCTAACCACGAACAACATGGCAGCGTGATTATTTCCGAGATGTCACTTATCTCTGACCTCTCTACTCGTCTTCATCAAACGTCTCAAAATCCTCGCTTTCTTGTAAGGGACGGAGGGGGCGTCAATATGACAGGCCCCGCACAGCTGTATGGGTTTACTGCGAATTACATGTAGGGAAAAAAAAACACGCTGCGCTGCCGCTGCCACGTTTGATAACGCTCGGCCGCAGAGAAAAAAAAACCCCTGGCGGGGACACGGCGGCAGTCATCCCCTCACCCCGAGCCCGAAAACATGGACGCCGCGTTGGAGAAAGCGTACTGCATATCTTCGAAAGAGCCGAACGACTTGTCGATGACGGTGGCCAACCGACGCTCCTGCCAGCGGTCATAACGTTTGCAGACACCGGGGTACGTGTTAAAAGCTCAGTTGCACCTGGTATTACTACCACTCTCAAACCACTGGGGGCACTCCATTCAATTACGCGTCCTACTGTAGAAGGTTCTCGCAAAAAACATCTGCTCATCTCGGTGGCCGCAATATCGTTCTCAGAAACGGCACACGAGAAAATTGGTGTTGAGACGGCGACAGCACTGCCGCGGCTGGGGGCGATATTATCCGGCGGCACAGGAATATCGGAGGGACTCGAAGGGGCCTCGGACAGAAGTGGGGGGGGGGAGGAGGCGTTGACTTAGTCTCATGTTCGAGACAACAGTTTTAGTCTTCGCCCCTGCCTCGACACGCTTTGTCAATTCGTCGATCAAATATACGTTCATATGAGTAGCAAAAAACAGGGACAATGATGTATCACCTGGATAGTGTCCGACTCCTGGGTCGGCGGGTGCCCCCCCCACGGCGACAGCACGTTCCAGAAGAGGTCGTGGTTCACGAAGCCACCCCCGGCGCGACGGGCGTCCTGTCGGTATTCTTCTCGATCCCAACAACCGAACCAATAGCAGCCGACCGGCAGGCAGGAGAGAGGGGCGGAGCGAACGGGAAACCGAGGACTTATGAAAGCGAATGTGTCGCTCCGGGGGCGGGGGCGGGTGGGAGCGGTGGGAATGAAAGGTGTCGACCGCCGTCCTCCCGCTTGTGCCTCAGCATGGAACCTCCCGTACCGTCCCGGCGGAGTATCATAAGTGGTGTATTTCGACTCTACATATTACGCACTGTACAGAAGCTCTTCGAGCTTAAGCTAATTGCCCTTGTGAAATTATTGTGAATACCTTCGAATACGTCAGCATGTCTCACGGATGTCAGGGTTTCAAATTTACCGAGCAGATATAGACCTGTCAAGCACGGTCAAATCGCGCTATCACAGCAATAGATCGCCCGCCAAGCACGCATGACTGTACCGTCGGTGGAGCCCCCCCCCCCCCCCCCCCCCCCTCCCCCCACCCCTCCCTACAACAAGTTGTGGTTAATGACCCACACCACATATCCGGTGGTTGTGTCATGAAAATCTATGGTAAGTTCGCCAGGACGATGATCAGTGACACGTTTTGGTTGTTAAAAAAAATAAAGGACATCAGCGATGACACGGAGCGGTCCGCGTCCGCTCCACTCCTCCCTAGCAAGACGCGCACGGTAACGCACCCTCTGGTACAAGCTCGAGATTGTGCAGAAGCTCGTCGACTCCCATCTTGGCCAAGTGCTTGAGTTCCGGATTCCAGCGCAGATGCTCCAGCACAGCGTTTAGCTGCGAGGTGTACGACGCGTGGTGTCCCAGATGGTGCACCTGTGGACATCGCATTGCATGATGATGGGTCGATGTAGGTGCGGGCGGCGGAATGTTTTGTCTCAAAAGTAATTGTATTTGACACACACACGGGGGGGGGGGGGGGGGGTCGACTGTCTTGCGGGGTTTTCCGGGCAATTTTCAGTCGTTCGAATACGACGCGGCTCCCCGAAAAAAAACGTAGAAACGGCCACTTGGGATTTCCATCCACCCACAAAGAAATAATGTTGGTATATAACGCTGACTTCAGTCGTCGCTAATGCTTTACGAGTATACACTCTCTAAGGCGTAGGATGCACTTGCCCCTCTAGTATCATAAGCCAGCCAAAAGCCAGTTCACATCAACAGGTTATGCTCCTCGTTGCATGTACAAGTGCCACGTGTCAGTTTCGGGCAACGCGACAAGTCAAGCACACGCCTACCCGAGCTACTGTACACTCGGCCGGAACTGGAATCGAGACTCTCCTGCTCGTCGTTGAACCTCGACGGAAACGACGTAGGATCGTAGCCAGGAACAGTGAGTGAGAGAGAGCGAGCTACTGTTATGTCTAGAAATCCTATACGAATACGAAGTACATGTACTATTATTGTTGATGGTATAGGCTACGCAGCCGCCACCAGCGACCGCCACCCTGGGTCTCAAGACAACATGTACTGTTGCAAAACAACTGCCTGGTACAATTTTTACACTTTCACCAAGATTGTAGTATTGCTTTTGACTCGTACACTCGTACCCTTGTGAGATCGAAAACTTCCTCGAAACTTATATTTGCAAGCTGCCTGTGTGATGCATACTCCGATCGCACGTGCTACAGGTTGCGTACAAACACCTGGTACACTGCACACTGCTGTTGAATCCATATCATAGCCTGTGGTGCATGGTACACAAAGTAAGCTGCTACGACTGCTGTGGTATTATACGAAATTTCTCCGCAGCCTTCCTTCACATTCGTAACAGGTACGAGTAACAGGTAGTATTTGAAGTAGATACCCACAATGACACCAGGTTCCAAACCCTGCCAATAATCGCGTCAACATGTTCAAAAGCTGGCGCCTTCGCAGGCCCACACTATGCGTGTGCGTTGAGCATGTAGCGACGCCAAGATCCGAAACAGCTCGCAAACACGAGGCACGGACAGCACCAAAAAAACATCAAACTTGCTCAAGTTGCACTTTGGGCATACTTGCAGACATTTTGGGTTGCTGCTCCAATTCATACGGAAATCGTGGGATATTTCACATTTCAGTCCTGCTCGTAGCAGCAATGTAGAATGCAGACTTCAAACATCAGTTTTCCTTCTCACCCTGAGAGCATGCTCGCTGATGAACGGCACCAGAGAAGAGTAAGAGTACGGCAGAGGAGGGACGGGGAGGTTTTGGGCATGCGATCCCACGGCAATCACGAAGAGAGCCAAGCAGCGCATTGGTGTTGATCCCGCCCTGCTCATTTCGAACGTGAACTTTCCGCACGAAGCGTGCGAAGACTTGCTCTTTCCTGTGTTCAGCTTCGTTCAGAGCCTAGATCTCCAAGCCTTTTTGGGTTGCCCACGAATATTCCAGCCCAGGCCTGGTGCTTTATTGAAGTCACCGAGTTTTCTGTTGTTGATCCGGCCGTCGCAAAAGCTGTAGCTCACGTCTGTGTTCTCCACTGCTCACGAGTTCAGAGTGCAGATGGCACACATTTCCTGTTTCCACCCCCATGCTCTGTTTCGAAATCGATCAACCGCAACCCGCCTGCGAATTCTCTACGTACATCCAGCGAGACGGTTACAAAGTCGTTTCATGTTTCACGTTTCAAGTTGGTCGGTTTTGTATTTCGTATTTCGTACATCGAGAAACGAGCATTGCACGACGAGTAAAAGACGTCGTGACGTCGTGACTCGCGTAGTGAACGGTAAAGAGTACCGGTAAACCCGGTAACAATAAACATTGTGTTAGTATCGCAATCGAATGAGTAACATTCGCGTTGCTAGTCTCCGGTCTTCCCCTTAACTTAAAAAAAAGGTTTTGAGAAAGGGCCGCATTATTATCGACCAAGTAGTAAGTGTTGTCCAATGTGTTACCAGTAGTATCGCAATCGATTGAGTATCATCCGCGTTGCTTGTCTCCAGTCTCAATCTATCGTAAGAGAAGATTGTTGTTAATCAGAGTGTTGGAGGTAGGTGCTGATCGCGGTTCAAGCGGGAGCTGTATGATATGGAGGATGTCCCGTTTACTCTAAATGTGCGCATGCTAAAGGCCGCGAGGTGATGATGGAGACACTGCTGTACAGGTGTGTGACGTGGACCCTTGTCCAGGAGCACTTTGCTGAGCTCCGAACGGCACACCACAACTTCCTCATACGTACGGACCATTAGTTTCCATCGCCGACAACGCATCGACCATCTTATCATGTCGTCCGCCAAGGCTCTCAAGAAGGCACAATGCGTGAGCGTTGAGATGACCATCCGCAAACGACGCCTCCTCTTTGCGGTGTTCGTCAGCTCCAAGCAAGATACGAGTCAAAACACACCCAGAGACAAGCGATGGTTTGATGATTCAAGTCGTTTATTAGGGGTACGAATAGCAGGAAGTGACAGTGTGCGTCGTCACATATATATGCACCCAGTCGTCAAGATCCACATAATCCTCAACACATAAAATCCTGAATCGGCATGTAACTGTTAAACTGAAGAGGCATCACGAACATGAGAAGGCCGTACAGCGCACGACCAATGAGCGGCTGGGGAGGGTGTGAAAATGATAGTTGGGAAATGAAATCACTTGCATTTTGGGTGGGCGGTCCGGACCGTATGATCCGAAAAAAATAATACGTGCAATCAAAGTGATCCGCACGCGCAATGAACAAACATACGTACGCACCTGGAAAATCTGCCAAAAACGTAAAATAATCTCTCGGATACGCTGTACGCAGATACGGTACGCAGATAGATGCAGTGCGATAAAATACCAGGTGCGTATAAAGTAGCGGTGCCATCATCAGGCATGAGCTTTGCTCGTCAGATAGGCTCTCTCGGAGGGTGGATGTCACATGCACGCGGGAGGAGAGAACACTCAGCACAGCGACTGACTTCTTGACGTGGGTCAAGCTTTTGTGTTTTTATCGGGGGAGGTGTGGTTATTACCGCAGCCATTCCTACTACTATGCACGTTGTATTTGGAGGTGATGCGGTGTCTGATTCTTCCTTGTCTCTACGCTCTTCTTGGTACCACTCCGTCCCGAAATATAAGAAATGTATTGAAATTAATACGTAACTACATTAAAAAGTTCCTATATTACGGGACAGAGCTGTATGTGCAATGCAGCAGCTATGATACCGAGCGGTCTGGATACCTGCCCTCTACCTGCCTCTACTGCTCATTGTTGTTGGCATAAAATAAGCAGCGTTTGAACTGCCTCAGGTATTGGTATGCTCTGCCTGTGTCTGTGTGCTATACGCCAGCGCCAAACTACAGCCGGTATAACCCAAGCGTCGGAAGCCACGCTGGCTGCCTCTGGTCTGGCGGCGACGCGCCGAGTGCGCTCGAGTCGACCTGTCTTGGTATTATTTTGAAATTTGACACAACGAAGCATCCGAGCGTTGACGTACAGCAGTACAGGAGGACACCTAATAAGAAACAGGCTAATGAGGATTTAGAGGAAAATAAGAAATTCGGGAGTCGTTATCTTGAAATCAGTGTAGAAAGCACCCTCTCGCAAATACCAAATCGAGCCTGGACCATATTCCTTGTTTCTTATTAGGTGTCCTGTACTGTACTACTGCTGTTGTGCTGCTGCTGCTGTGATATGTACTCATACACGTGGCGAGGCGTTGCATGTACTCATACCCGCGCCAGCGCGACCTTCGCAGCTCCCAGATCATCACAACCCCCCTTCCCCCTGCGCAAACAATATTCATCACAGATGTGGAACTCCTCAAGGTCACTCAGTGCTCGGCGTGTTTGCGTGCTGATCTGCTCTGTTCGCGCTGTTGTCCTCGGCGTGTCGCGCACACCCCACCTCTGTTGCTGATACTCGGCCGAGGCCCATGGTGTGTGCTTGGCTGTCGAGGCGTGCAAAAACTGTCGCGACGCCGCTGCTGTGCGCCAAGAACGAGCTTTGAGGGTCGAGGGGACAAGGGGGTACCCGTGGTTTGATTTGAGGGGGTCACTTTTCTTACGCTTATTGACTTGATTTCGGGGGTCACTTTTCTGTCACGCTGATTGACTTGAAAACTGGGGCAACTTTTGTCACGCCTATTATCTTGAAAATCGGGCTTCACTTTTGGGATTATGCTTTCTGAGTCTCCGGTCCCAAGGACCGGAGAAAAGAGTACTCTTTCGTACTGGTTGTACGTGGACGAGCACAGTACGAGTAGTAACAAACAGTAACGGAGATCGACAGACAGACCTATACCTGCTGCTGTGTAGTAGTAGTACTAAAACTCGTACAACACGACCACCAAACTACTGTAACTGCTGTGTACCTGTTACCTGGCATGTCGTATTTCAAAGCACGCACAAGGGGCTTCACCGGCGGCCGTCGCCGCGTCGTGTGATGCCCACAATGTTAGCAACGTTTCTGCGGAGCGGAGGTCAGACTTATAATGCCAAGAGTCGAGAGGACTCTTTCCACGCTAACCATATACTTCAAGTAGTACGTCTTGAGTAAGTCCAGTAAAAATAATAAGCTGGAACTCATACGTAATAAATAACTCGCGTATGTACAAGATACCCTGCAGCAGTACGTACAGTAAGTAGGTCGACGGTCTCATCGCAAAGCGCTTGAGTTGTACCAGGTATGTAAACTATTGTCGAGCCTGGCGTCACCAGGGGTGCAGAACCACTGGCCTGTATCCAAAGTGCATCCCAATTTATGTATTGCCTCGTTCTTACGGTCTTCTCCAGCGTTCACTGCAATCTACGCCCCCCCCCTCACCACGCAATACACGTACCCAGCTTCTCCGAATGGGCACCAAGCCGCACGCACTGCAACAAACGCAGCTATTAATACGCTCGTAGGATCAAGTAAACGACCCGAATATATCATCGATCGCGTCTCGACCGCCCCCCTGGCCCCCGGCGGAGCGCTTCGTCGACCCTTTTGGAGACTTCTTTGTATTTTTCTTCTTCTTCCTATTCGCCATTTCTCCTCGAGCTTCGCTAGCCGGGCTCCTCTTAGCCCCCGAACCGCTTCCACTAAGTTTGCCGCCCGCCCCACTATTAATAGGTTCTGAGCGTTCCTTCCTCGAGGCGCGCCCTGCCTGTAGTACGGATGTCAGCGGTGGTAATGACGAGCCGCGAACATCCTCCGAAACCTTCTTATTGGCCTCGCGATGGGATGGTGCTGCGAGGGGCAGGGCTGCCGTCGCCACCGCCGCCGCCGCCGCATCGGCAGCAGCACGCACCACCACGGCATCAGGCCGTAGTGCGGGCTCTGGCAGAAGCGATATGGCCGTGGGACTGCCGCCGATACCCCCCAAGTCCTTCTTCTCGACATCACCCCCTGCAACTGGCATTCCCCCTCCACCCGCCCCCTCACCACGGGTATCCCCCACAACGCTTCTCTTGCCGTCGCTGATAGCCTCCTCTGACGTTGGGGCACTCGGGCTCGGAGCCGCAGCCTTCCGGTCGTATCCACTAACACCGTCAACAGCACTCGGGGTCGGCATCGACGTCGTCGGCAGGGAAGAGGGCGGCCCCTTGCGCTTCAGCGTGGCCTGCTTCCCCCCCTTCCCCCCCTTCTTCCTGCGCCGCGTTTCTCCCATCGCACTACAGCTGCTGGTCAAATCCACCGCAGAAGAAGACGACCGAAAGAAACTGACGGAGGAGGTTGGAGGGTCTCCGGCAACCCCCCCGACCCTTGGCGCCGCTGTGCTTCCTTCGATGCCAGCCACACTGGAGAACGCCTGCACTTCGGACAAGTGAGCTCCCTCGCCCGTCGTTTCCCGCGTGACAGTGGCGCCCGGGACATCTGCGGCGGCATCAACAACGCGCGACCCGTTGTCGACGGATCTCCCGTCCGACGACGTATCAGCTCCGACCGTCAACCCCTCCACCTTGCCGCGGGCCCCATCCGCAACCCCGTCGGCCACATCGCTTGGCGCACCAGGAACCCCTAGGGAAGCCTCTTCGCCGTGAGGAGACACCGCCGCCGCCACGGCCGCCGTCGCCGCCGCCGCCGCCGATGATGACGGCGACGGCACAACGTCATCTTCATTCTTACTGGCGCATTGGGGCGGCGTAGCAGCAAAGGTCGGTCCTCGATCGATCATCCATCCCACATGCCCCTCGGGTGGCGCCTCTTCTGGCGGCGCTGAGGCTCGGCCCACGCCAACCACACCCGAACCGTCGCCACGATTACCGCCGGCGCCAGGCTGAGGGTGGGAAGGCTTGTTCGCCGAGGACGAAACTGGTGCGCGCGGGGGGAGAGAAGATCGCCGTGGGCTAGATTCTGGACGCGACGCTTTGGTTCCTATCGGCGACGTGGCTGCTGCTGTTTTTCGTGATTGTTGATGTTGTTGTTGTTGCCTAGATTTAGTGGTACTGCTGTTGTCACTCTCATCGTCGGAACTGTCGCTGAATTCGCTCGCCAGGATCACCTGAGGGGGCACCAAGGTTACCAAATATCGGCGAAAATGTAGAACAAAATAAAGCCGGCGGCAATGTTGCACAGGGTGAGAAAAGCAACCCTTCGATGGCGTGCAGTGATGGCGGAACAATCAATAATCGATCAATCACGTTTGGGATATCTGAACTCACACAAGCAAACACACACACTATCGGGCCCCAGGCAGGAGCGATTGGCGTCGTTTTCATGAGGAACCCGGCCGGGGTACAAGTGGCTGGCGCCGAGAGGCAGAAAAGTGAACAGGAACAAGAAGAAACGAAGGCGACGACGGCAAGCGCCTTGAACAAAAACCTGATATTGATCGGGGTGCTGCGTTGCGGAAACATCCGACTGAGCGGTGATTGAAGACAAAAAGCAGAGTGCCAACAAAACAAAGCTGCTGAAATTTCTCGACATCGTGCAGTGACCATACAGAACGTAGGCGCCGAAATCGAACCACACGAGCGAGCCCCGGGCACAAATAGTCCAGGCTACCGAGGGGAGACTACTATGAGGACCGTATGGTGTGGCCCCTAAAATTACCCTGGGGCTATAAATAAAGCCAGCAAGGGAGTGTTTAGCGCAACATGCCCCTATACTTCGATGAAAAGACCGCCAGCTTCGAACGTACCTTCTTTCGGGGAGGCTCGACGTGACGTTCTCTGTCGCGACCTTTCCCATCACCCCCGCCCGACCGGCCGCCCCTTTCCGCTTCCCGCCTAGTCCTGGTCTCGTCGCTTTCTGCCTTCCCTCGCCTCCCGCTCTGCCTCTCCGCCATTTTAGCCGCCACCGTCGCCCCCTCGCCGCGAAACACCTTCCCCACTGTTGGGTTATTCTCGGCCTGCTCCACCGCAACAGCCCGCCCAATGCGCACACCGGTATCGTCGCTATCGTCCCCGTCACCATCGCCGTCAGCGTCAAGGACGCCGCTCGCCCCGTCGAGGTGTCCGCGGCCTTCGACTGTGGTGCCGCCTTTGCCTCCGGTACGGCCTGTCGTTGGAAACAGCGCTGGTATAGACGACCCAGTGGGTGCTGCACCGAGAAAACCCCTGGAGCCGGCCGCGACAGTGGCGGCGGAAGCGGCAGAGGCAGCCGCAGTCCTGTCCGGTGCTTTCAACCCTCGCAGCTTAGTAGCACGCCCCGCACCCCTACACTCGAAGTCGAAATAGAGACGCAATCATGGGAATGAACAGGTCCAAACGTGCGATACATGCGGGTGAAAAAATGGAGCGGGCGGGTGGCGGAGCGGGGGCGGGGGGGGGGTACTCATGTCATGCATGGCAATAGTCGTATGACAATAGACCCTCGCATCCCTACAATGCCGGGATGGAGCACGTCGGGTTTGGGGGTGGTGGTACTGCAATTAATGCGTCCGTCTAATACGAGCGGTTGCCGGGGGTGTTAAACACGCGCGAGGGAGAACAGGGTGATCGCGGCAACACGGACGGGTCGAAGAGCACGAGCGTATGCAGCGTCTGGACAAAACAAAAAAGCCAGCGGGTAGCGTGAGCAGCGGGAATCGGGACCACCCATTTTGTCGTGTTTGCGCTGTGCCTTTTTCTGTAACGCACGCGGCACAGCAGTAGTCTGCATTCCACACGGCAATACTGCAAATAAGAACTACCAACGGTGTGTACGTGTATACTAATGTAGTTTAGCTTTCGACAGCACCGTTTCGAATTCTGTGGCGAAGCTGCCAACATACCATCTGCTCCCGATCTATCCAGCTAGCTATCCAAAGACAGGATCGAAACAAAATACAAGGGAAAACATCGTACCTCAGACGAGACAAGAACGTCGCAGTCTCTTCCGGAATGCGACACGCGGCCAGGGTGGCCGCCGGTAGGCATTCGGAAGTGGACGGCTGAGCCTGGGGTGAGCGGTCGCACATGTCCGAGCGCGTGAGTGTCCCGAAAAACGAGGTGTCGCGGGGGGGAAAGGCAAGCAAGGCAAGAGAAAGGCAAGCAACGGAAAAGGTACACAAAGGGCGGACTGCATTACAGAGCTGCGGAATAAATATCTCAGTGTCGCCGTGTCTCTCGGAAGCGGTTCGGGAAGCATCTAACCGGTATAAATAGCAAGTAACAGCTGCGTTTACACAGTACACATTTAAAAAGAAGAGTTCGATTTCGCACCAGCAGGGTGCGCAGCAGGGCCCCATGAACCTCGAGCAGCCTTCCTCCAAGGTGCAAGCTGCACACGAACAGCCGCGCCAGGCAGGCCAGGAAAACGACCGACAGGGCCATGAAGTAAGTTTGAGACACCTGTGCGCATTCGGCACAGCGTTACCGGCGACAGCAGTAGCAAGCAAGCGAGGGGGGGGGGGGGGGGTGGCAGTTGATAACGATGTACAAGGTGTACTACTGTAGCACGCGTGGCACCGGCATGCATGAGTACTGGCGCGATCGATGTTACAGGGCTCGAGCGTCACTGGCGATACGCCCTGTATTCCTGCACCGCTTGCGTGAAACTAAAATATGGGGCACGGGAGGTAGATCAAGAGGAGGGCGGGCCCACTGCACCTCCCACCCCGGTGGCACGGAACGAGAAAAAAAACGTTTTTTGAACGAGAGAGGTCGCTCTCCGGACTTGTCGACGACGCGTATCACAGGTTTCGCACGACTGACAGGGCAAGATACCACGCCTACATACCCATACATACAATCTCATAAACATTCGCGCGTTTTCCCTCAAACGTCAGGCGCGCAGCAAGCGCCGAACAGGCAAACGGCAGCGTAACCTCGGTGGCAGAAAAGTGTCGCATGGCTAGTTGCGACACTACCCCGAAACCCTCCGGCGTCACGAAGCTTATCACCCTTGGGCGGCTTTCAAAATGGCTGGCTTGCGCGTATAAGTGCACTTTTACTGCTGTAAAACCACAATATATATACATACATTGCTACCGTACGCATCCACGCGACTTCGGTGCCACCTGCATTTCCTACTGGCTTCAATTCAACACTCTCCATCAACCTCCCAAATACCACTTGTTCTCCCGCCACCTGCGGTGCAATCACCTGGTGTGCCAGGTGCTTGGACGCCTGGACGGTTGCTTCCAGGACCTCCGCACAAACCACGGCGGCGATGCTCATGCGCTGTAGAGCGGCGGCCGCGGAGCGGACCCACGCCTCTCGCGCCCGGCCATTCCTGTGTTCAGAAAATACGAAAAATACGAGAAAAAATACAACGTTGACGTTTCAAGACGGGCAAGACGGGCGGAGAAGAGCACGCAACCACAGAGCGGAGAGTCTAGAGCCCCGCCGCGATCGCGTCGAGGAGCTACAGGTACTGGACAGGAGGAGGCGCTACTTGCATACCTTTTACTATATGAGACGACTGCTGTACCAAACGGCGTCACAAATAGAGAGCGGGGTGGGCGCCGCACCAGCAGCTACTCTAGTGCTCCCCAGACAGTCACCCCCGTGTCACTGCGGCGCGAATCGCTGACAGTCTTTCACTTTCAAACCAGCTGCATGGAGCGTCAACGGCCGAGCAACAACAAGGGCAGCACCCACTCCAACGTACTATACGTACTCTCACGGCTTCTAATCCCCAACCATCATGACTCCTGAATGTGTAGTCTCAATAGAAAACGTATGCACCTGCTGTCGGGGACGCGTGCGAGGACGCCCAAGCTTTTTGCCAGAAGTTCAGGCACGTCCGGCGCCGCGAACGTCCTGCACGCTCGCCTCACCTTCCGAGACGAAAAAGCGCCACGTCATTTAAAAATAGGGGGAAAGGGAGCGGGGGGGGGGGGAGGTTGCTGGAAAGGGCATATTGCCGCTGCAATATGGTGTTCATCTCTTGGAATGTGCGCTCGACTGCGAGTCTCCCACCTCGCCCTGATTTGCTTTGGCGGCGTCATGGCACCGTCAATGCTCCTCCTGCCCCCGTCATCGTTGAGGTGGAGTGAACACGCGCGGTGGTCGAGGCGACAAACAGCAGGGGCGCATAAAGCACACCCACGGACAAATACCGATATGCTGTATTTCCAGGGGGCGCGGCAATACAGCCATTTCGTCTGCTTGGTACGGTCCATTCCGGTTTTCAAGCAGGGTTTCCAACCACAGCAATAGTAAGGACAGCAGCACTCAATCTTGGGCGGTGTGAATAAAGCCATCCGCACATCGCTACAAATTATGATGCGCGATCTGTGAGGACCAGAGCACAACAAGCAGGGCGACCACTCCGAAGATGCAAGGGATCTCTCAAGTACACCGGGCATATGAATACGTACTTATACGGACTGCTGTTGTAATATAGTGGAATTAAATATACACGTATTATCAGCGGCCGACGTGAAGTCAGCTAACATGAGGCTTTTCAACCGTTCACCGGCACAAAATATGCCACCAGATGCCGGTATAGCAAGCAACTCCCCGGTCATTTTTTATATGATGCCGTGCGGTACACCTCAGTTCTCACCTCGAGAGCGAGGGTGAAGTACTTGGCACTGCGGTGCTGGCTGCGGTTTCGGTACAGCAAGCGGTCTAGCACTAGCATCTCCTGCGAAAAACGAACCGGGGCCGGAGGCACCAAGAACGAAACGGGGAGGGGGAGGAAGCCAAAGGAATGCCGTTAACAGTCGCGGCAAACACATCAAAATTCTCCCACGAAATAGTGACGTCGGCGGTAATTAGTATGAGTTGGTTGGCGTTGGGTGTGGGGGTGTCAAATTAGAGCTCTCACAATCCGAATGAGATTGGGTGCGTTGTGTGTTTACCAGCGCGAGGGGCTATTGTTTTATTTTTATGGGGTTTGGTTTTAGAATTTGATCTTTGTGGATCTCGTTTTTTTTGGGTCACCATCATTTTTCGATATTTCCGGCATTTCTAATTCCAATTACCGAGCTGAGGGGCTGTTGCTTGCTGATTATGCGCGTACTCGGTTACTATGAGAATACAACGGTCCAGGAGATTCCTAGAGATAATAGGCTTGCTCACCCTGCGGGGTTTCGGTATGTGTCTCGGGTGGCTTCCAACGCATTTCCTTTCGAATCCTATATCCTATGATACCTGGTTCCATTTTACAAACCAATATTTCAAGGGTATGTTAGGTAAGGTACGTACTTAGCTATACCCAGGTAAAATACCCGGGTATGTACCTTACCTAACCACTTAGGTACGTTAGGTACGGACCCCGATACCTTACCTAAGTGTTAGGTACGTTAGGTACGGACCTCGATACCTTACCTAAGTTTTAGGTACGATAGGTACGTCGCTCGATACCTTACCCGGGTACGGGTATACACGTCGACGAAAATACCCGGGTTTAGGCATGAGCTCAGGGACGACCTCAATACCTTACCTAATTTTTAGATGCGTTAGGTACGAACCCCGACACCTTCCCTAAGTTTTAGGTACGTTAGGTACGGACCTCAGTACCTTACCTAAGTTTTAGGTACGTTAGGTACGGATTTCGATACCTTACCTAAGTTTTAGGTACGATAGGTACGCCGCTCGATACCTTGCCCGGGTACGGGTATACACGTCGACGAAATACCCGGGTTTAGGTACGAGCTCAGATAACTTACCTGAAATGTGCACGTAATAAAAAGTGAAATGCATGACGTCATCTGCGAGAGACAAAAACTCAAATTCTTGAACTGAAATACGTACACAGCAAATTGCAAAGTACTCACAGCCTCACAGCTCAGCTCACATCTGACGTATTTTTCATGTTTTCATTGATAAAAAGTAGGCATACGATCTCCCCGCCACACACTAAACACCAGGGCACTCGCCACCTGTGACACGCCCAGGAAACCTGTCGCCCAGACGGGCCCAAACCAGGGGTAGAGTAGCGTTGTGGATCGTGGCCAATGAGCAAAAGCCTTTGTGGAGACCCGGAGGGCCAAGCTTTGCCGAGCGAGGGACACAGGACACTCCCGGGCCAGCTCCCGAGCCTCTCACCCAGAAAAAAAAACTTCGATGTTTATGATTGTTTCGTCTCAACACTTGACTGTTGGTTGTACGCGATATAAAATACGTTTGACAGCGTCTTCTGGCATTCCCAACCAGTATATAGCTGCTGCGAGTAGATTTCTACTGCCAGTGCATACTGTTTTCAGTGCCCAGCCCTCCTAATTTTACCGTTTTCTTACGGGTATGTACCCCGGTACCCTTACCCGGGTACGGGTATACACGTCAGCGAAATACCCGGGTTTAGGTACGAGCTCAGGGACGACCTCAATACCTTACCTAAGTTTTAGGTACGTTAGGTGCGGACCCCTATACCTTACCCAAGTTTTAGGCACGTTAGGTACAGCCCTCAATACCTTACCTAAGTTTCGGGTACATTAGGTACGGACCCCCATACCTTACCTGGGTACGGGTATACACGTCGACGAAATACCCGGGTTTAGGTACGAGCCTTGGGACGACCTCAATACCTTACCTAAAGTTTTAGGTACGTTAGGTACGGATGTCAATACCGTACCTTACCTAAGTTTTAGGTACGTTAGGTACGGCCGTCAATACCTTACCTAAGTTTTAGGTACGTTAGGTACGACCTCAAAAACTTACCCGGGTATAGGTATACCTTACCTAACACACCCTTGCAATATTTTGTCTATCATCCCCCGTTTGTACAACCGGCAGCCCGACCGCGTTGAACGGTACCGTACAAAACAGGATCGTACCATGCCGGACAGCAGCAGTAGAGCACCAGCAAAAGTGCAATCGGCAGTATTGACAGCTGCATTCACGAGGCAGATCGTCGATTGAGGTTCAGCGTCTGCTGCTGCTGTCAGCTGTGGCGTAGGGGGCAGAATCTCTGCTGTCTGGTGTACGTATGTACGATATCGTATCATACGTATAGACAACCAGTACGTACGTGAAAACACCGAGAGCCTCATGTTCACAGCAGAGCGAAAGCGGCTGCTGTGGGTGGTGCAGCACTGCAGTTTTGTAGTTCATGATTGCGTCCACAGGTACGCACTCTATCTGGTATGTAATACCTGCCAATCTTTCTGCAAACCTTCGAGATGACATGAGCTGAAAGCGATCTGATTTTGCCCAACTTCAGACAGAACATCCTTATCCTTGCTGTCACTGCCTTTTGCGGCGATTCAAGTGAAGAATCTGAAGCTCGACGACGACAGCAGTAGTACTGCAGCCGACAGCCGTAGTACTGCTGCCTGCAGTACAGCAGTTCTCGCTCTCGCAAATACTTGTAAAGTAGAAACACGAGGCTATTTAGTTCATTCAGGCCCCGCAGGTGGCGTTGCGTCCATTGATTCACCACCCCATCGTACGGAACAGGTGGTGCTAACAGGTCGCCTGTCATGCCAGCTCCAGCCGTCGACCACCGCCGTAAAGTACAACCACAAACCTCAAAGACTCCAATTTTGAGACTTCAAATTAGTGAGCAGATACTCGTACAGCAGTACGTAGTAGCAGCGAATGACGAATGATGAGGCTGCCATATTAGCACCATTTGATGAAGAAGCGGATCGAAGCAGAGCGATCAAGGGAAGACACCCCTCGAATACAAGCCTCACCTGATTTGCGGCAACGGCGGCATCCTCGTCGTCAACGTCAGCGCCCTTGCTACCGCTCATGGAGAGCTTGGAGAGCACACTGGTTTCTGCTTCTCTCATCTCTCCTGTTGTGGGATGCGGCGGAATAAGGGAGTTGCATAGAACTGGAAGGCAGTGGGTGAGAGGGATTCTCACGTTTCTATTTTTGGCCGTTTTTTTTTTTTTTTTTTTGGTTTTCGCAGTGCGGAGTGCGGAGCGTTGCAGAACTACTCTCGGAGTAACGTCAAGGCAACGCCACGAAACCGTTTGGATCGTGGGCGGTTGAGCAATGGCTAAGGTTGGCCCCCAACATGCCCAGGCCAATACATAATTGTACGCTGTACGAGTATTTCGACCAGCGCGTTGAACACAGGCGCGGTCGAGAAGGTTCTACTATTTATTTTCGTCCCCGCGTCGTACGTAATGAACGGGCAGCGCCCACCGTTTCAAAGATAGATTCATATTAGATGTTAGGATGGCGGAATGGTCGACAGTCGACGTCGGCGGCAATCATAATTATTAGCCAAGGCTCAGGTTGTGTCACGTCACCTGGTCCCAATACAGCGTGGGTGCATGCCCTTTTATTTCGGGCCCTGTGCTTATTATACGTATACATACGTAAAGCATACCCAAAAGGATGTTGACGCTAACTCGGCGAGCGACGAAGTTTGTGCCGGGCACGAATGGATGTACATTATTTTACGTTTTTCTAGTGCCATGCCACGGCACTTCCGCGGTCACCGCCGTGGCAAGCCGGGCAAGGCCCACGGGTTGCCATCGGCCATGGCGCTGCCACAGCAAGCGTGCTATAGCGGTGTGTCCACGGCATGTGCCGTGAGGCATGTGCCGTGAAACTTGTCATGGCTGCTCACGAAATTCCCACGGCACATGCCACAGGAACCCCTTCAGGGCAAGCATCACGGAAAAGCTTGCCGTGGCAATGTCCATGGCAAGCCCCACGGCAATATCCGCGGCAAGCCCCATGGCATTGTCCGCGGCACGCGGCACCCCCGCGCGGCAAAAGTCCCACAGGAAGCCTCACGGCAGATGTCCACGTAAGCCATGGCGATGCTGTCCGCAGGGGCCGCTGGAGACCCACCCGCCCCCCTGGTCCCACTGGCTGCATTTTATGCAAATTAATAATGAAATGCATTATTTGAACTGCTGCACAGTACGCAGTAGTTACTGTAGGCCGGCGATATAAAAAAAACGATCGGCGTCATGTTCAGAACGGAGTCGCTGCCGCTGTTGCTGCGGCTGTGCGTGTGTGTGCTCTACGGCAGCCATGCGAAAATCTGTTATCTAGATGTGCGGCATGCTTCTCCTTTAAAAATAAAACAATCGCCGGCGAAACCCTATTGCCTAGGTCTGCCTCACAAAAAAATACCTTAGTCGTAGCGCATTACACTAACCTCACACCAGGTACTTCAAGCGAAGTACCTCTCTTGCCCCCTCCCCTCCCCCTTTCTCGCTACCATGCATACCACCATATTGTCGGTAAAACAAAAAACTACATCGGCGATTCTTCTACGCCTTCTCCCCGTATTTCACACCCGTCCCCCTCCCTCGCTATATGCATGCCACCATGGACTTGTCCGCAAAACAAAACCACAGCAGATCAACAACTCTTCCACACCCACTCCCCCTATATCGCACACCGGTCCCGCTTTCCACCCCTGCAAGAATGCCAGCACCAGGAGCCGCTACCGGAGTGCTGCACGCTACGGTGCTGTGCGAGCTCGTTTCGCGTTATTTCCGTCGGCTCTCCCGTCGGTATCATCGTCCTCGTCGCTATCACTCCACTCGCCATCGTCCGAGCTTGCATCGGCTCCGATCCCTTCCGCGCCACCTTCGCTGTTGCTGCTGCCGCTGTTCCTACTAAGTTTACTGCTCCCGCCACCTTCACCTACGTCTGCCCGACGCACAACAGCATCCAAACGTGAAGAAGGCGAGAAAGGGGTCGCGGTTAAATACGGCTACTCGTAAGGAATATGTTTCGACAGGACGCGACGGAGGCCGCTTTTCTTTCATTCATTACACCGGGGTTACGGCGAGGCAAATGTTTGCGCTCCCTAACTTGTCCGACCAACAGCCTGAGCCAGTTCGCGCTCCATACCTTGAATCTTCGTAGCCTTCCCTTTTTTTGCGACACCCGAAGCGTCGTTTTCCTCTTCGGCGCTCTTTTCCGTCCCCGTCGACACCGCATCCGCCACCCGCAAGTCTGGTTGCTCGGTGGCCGCGACGCCACTGGGGGGAGTGTCCTCGGCATCGGTTGCTGGTTCTCGTAAATCCTCGCCCGCCGAATGCCGTTCAGCTTTACCATCACCCGCGGGGACAGACGCGGCCTCGGCCGAAGTGTCCGCCATCTGCACGGAAAGCAGCAGAGACAGCAGTTAGATTCTACCAGGTAGTTACTACCCTGGTATTACTTGGTTATGTAGGCGTACTGCGAGCATGTCAGCTGTGAGTTCAAACGAGCAGGTAGATCCTCAACTTTTGCAAGCTGAGTGGTTCGCCGGCCGCGCGTGTTCAACAAGAAGAGCAGTTTCTATTGGACGGGTACAGGAGTAGATCGGTTGTTCCCCTGACAGCGCCAAGGTCGAGATGGCTCAATGTGCTCGCTCGGTTCTGCCCAAAACAATCATGCGAACGGGGGGGGAAACAATATACATCCCCCTTCGACGGGGGGGCAACCTTATTGTACTCGCACTGGGAAGGAGACACTTGTACGTATAAAGGGTCGCAGATATTTGTCGGGGGCGCTGTTTCTCACTGATTTTGGGTATCGAAACAAATGCACTACAACAGACAGTCAGCACCCAGGAAGTTGTGCAGGCGGGTCTGGATGTTTTGCACAACCAAAAAGCCATCCGCGGGTTTATTGACATACTCCTGCCGAAGGCTGCATGCCCGAAACGGCATAGCAATGCGTGATCGAGCACTCAGGCTGCTCGGTGCCGGAGGAACCAGGACGACAAAAACGCAACCAGTACAAACGCCTGTGATCACGGGTTAAAGAGGTAACCGCAAGCTAGCAGTCTTCATGCTTTCCACCGTGCAGCGAGCTCGGTCATTCCCGCCTAGGGCCAACACCCAAGAGCTCCAACCTCCGCGTTCTTGCAACCCCACCACCAGCACACAGCCCTGTGCGCCAAAGCTAGCGCCGAGGGGCACCTGCCACCGCAACTTACCTGTCGCGAATCGCCGACTTTCCGGTTCTCCAGGGTTCGTGGAGAGCAAGACCCTCGCCCAGACTCCGCCCCCTTAGACGCTGCTCCACAGGCGTCTTGCCGGGCGTGTTGCTCTACGTGCGCTCGCGCCACATCCGCAAATCGCGACGGGTTCTTTAGGAATAGATCCGTCTGGTCCGAACAGAAAAAAATACGCCAACAAACCGAGAGTACCCGACGCATGGACAGGAGAGTGCGTGGGGTGAGCGAAAGTACAGGGGTGGGTGGTACCGTGCTCCGCGCGTGGCGCTGGAAGCACCGCATGCATTGCCGTACCAAGTCGTGAACTTCACAATTCGCTCGCCACGAGCGTTGGCGGGGAAAAAAAAAATGAAATTTCGCGGACTGAGATCGCCGCACTACTCTCGTGGAATGCCCTGGGCCAGGTATCCTTTTTTAGCATCGCACTGGTGAGCACTATCAACGCTCTGCCTGTCCCTCCTCCACCCTCCCCATCGTGCACAAGGAAAAAAACAACATTGAAATCACCCCCACTCCCAATCGGTTTATAGCTCATGATACACCCCAGAGACCACCAGCCTGCAGACACGCCACCAGAAACCCACGGCAACATACAAGTGACACGCAGCAGCTGCTCCCCCGAAAGCTCACAATATCTGGCATCAGGCCGTCGTCGCCGTTAGGGTGGGCCATGAGGAGGCGGATCGTGGTGAGCAGGGTGGGGACGTTCATGGACGGGGCCCAGGATCCCTGCAGTCGGCGTGGGAGCAGCACCAGCGAAACGAGCGAAGAGGTTGCAGAGGGGCATGCCCGTGTTCGTAAGAGAGGGGTCCGAAAGTACCGGGAGATGCCGACGGCAGAGGAGAGAATGGGACGTCATATTTAGCCATCTGGGGTTTCATCGAAAACGCATATTGCTGTTGCGGCAAAGCTAACGGATCTCACTTATCAGGAGAGTGTTGTATGCTCATGCTTGGTGCGCATGGTATGACGAGCAATGCTTTCGTGTATTCACAGGAAACTAAAACCTCAGCAACGGAAACGCGAGATATTCAATAGTTGCAAATACCCCCAACAATCTCACCGCCGGTCTCATCTTGAGCGTGTCGAGACAGATGCGGCCCCCGCTGTCGATATTTGGGTGGTAAATGGGCGTTACGAATCGAACCTTGGGCGGTTCGAAGGGATACCTGGTGAAGTTCGTGCAGTAGGGTATGTAGGGCTGTTAAATACGACTAGGCAGTCGCGATCCTTTCATGCGTCAAAGAACGGTACATCGAAACCTCTGGCTGTCGTGGTAACAAGCATCACGCTGGTGAACGAGGTTTACGTCTTTGCTCGTACATCGCACGCGTTTTGAAATGTGGACAGCCTGGGGTGGGCATAACAATATGATACCCGAGAAAACCGTTGCTACGTACACGGACAAACAAGCGATGTGTGATTGAGCGCGCACGGTTTTGTATCACATCGTCGATAGCGCACGCCCTAAGCATCGAGCACGTTGCACAATGTTGGGTGGCATCGCCCATAGTGTACACCCTCAGCACCGGGCGTGTCCCCGTGTGGCACGCGGAAACAACGCCCAGAGCGCTTTGCCCTATTAGCGGAGCAAATCGCAGCTGCCGCAGGCGCGGCACCAACGTGACCGGTGGAATCCAGGCGAGGACACATGATTGCAGGACATACACCGTATATAGCAGTGCTGAGGGCTGAAATATACCTGGTGTGTGCCCCGTGTCGCTGCCGATCAAGCAACTGCCCAAAAACACAACAAGGACTCATCGAAGTTATACGGAGACACCGTCTAAAGCTGCACCAGTACGCGATGGCTGTAATGCTTTCCGCTGAAAAAACAAGGTCTTCGCGCTTCCACCGCCGTAAAATATACCTGGGACACGAATATTCGTTATGTCACCATATGTCACCATACCACCCATACGCAGCTCAAATTCGTAACTCAAAAGACAGCTGCCGATGCCGATCACAAAACTTCTGCACGAATCCCTTGGGCATGGTTTAAATACGTAAATAAAGCTCGAAATATTGAGTGTTTTTACCTCTGCCGTACTTGCTGCGAGGTATTATTTGCACAGACCAGGCAAGCTCACCTCTCCGGTATCTGCAGGTCCAACAAGAAAGTTCCGCGCTCGTAGGGTGTGTCTTCGGGTCCCTGGATCTCTGCGTATTTCGGGACGTTGTTACACAGCAGGCGGAAACAAGAGACGCGCGACAGCACATTTTCTTGTCAATAATACACCAAGCAATACGTGCCGCTCTTGTCGGTACCAACACAGGTAGCAGGTTCTTGTCTTCTCATATTTACGTCAGTGTCCTCGTTTGCACCGCACAGGTGCCGCACACCGCACACAACATTGACAGTGTACCCGTATGTAGGACGGTATTTTGTAGATATATATATATATATCAGGCACGTAGCTCTTCGGAGATGGGCGAGGCGCGAAGTAATCGCTGCCGCCAGGACAAGCAAGGGAACGCAGCGGTATGATATCCGCCTGCCCACAAGCCTCGAATCACTGCTGCTGTTGTGTGTACCCTCGTTATTATCGTAGCTCATGTCATGTTATGCCTCGTTATCAGCTGCTCGTTATACAAGACTGCTGTACGCAGGGCTACTGCTGTATGTTATCATGAAGAATGTAGACTACTCGTCCAGCATAAATATATACTTCGAAGTATATATTAATGCAGCGCTTCTGAGAAGACAACGGGGGTACTATCGCTCGACTTCGCTTCAGACCGGATTCCACTCAGAATCCCTTCGGCGCTCTCGCGATCGCTTTCTCGCCCGCTCTTCTCGAGGGTCGCGTCCCCCAGCCTCCCCCCCTCATATTCGCCCCGTGCGAACTCTCGGGTCGCGCGCCGTCGCTGAGCGCGGCGACCTCGAACTGGGCGGACCTTGCCACCCTCGCGGAAATGCCTCGCTTCTACTTGCCGCTCAACATGATATTCGCGTTGCTGTTGCTGCTCGAGGAAGATATTTGTGGCGCTGGGACGGAGGAATAATACGAGATATTTCGCGTCAATTAGAAAATCAAAGATTCACTGAGGAATTCGTACATATCTCGTTTTTTTTGTCGAGCTTATTAGATTCGAGGGTCAATTCGTTCGGAAGATAATCATTGGTATGGATCAGCAACCCCTTGGGAACAATCGAGAGGGCAGGTCGTCTTTAGCCCCTTCCACTCCCTCCGCCTTGCCTCGTGGGAATACGAGTAGAGTGTTAAGGCAGCAAGCACAGCACAGTCTTTATACACTGTACGATACAATGTGACCATAAAAAACTCGGCGGCTGAATAATAATGCCGTGGATCTTTTGTTTTTCACGGGTGAATTCATTTTTACTGCTGTATGTACTCTGTACTGCAACTGTTTACAGCAGCAGCAGCAGCAGCAACATCTGGTCGTATATAATTTAGTACTGTTGTAGTACTGTTGTGCAGTAGTAGTGCTGTCTCGGCTACCCTTGCCGAACCACTTGCTCGGCACGAAGTGTCAGATATCAAAACACGAGCGCGCGCCATCATATTGTCGTAAATCTTACCAGGGGCACCTTAATTTTATCCTGAGAACTGAGACTATTCAGAGAACACCGAAAACGGCTGATGATGATGCATTTCTGAGACAGCAGCAGTAGTATCTGGTCGTACCAGGTATATATTACTGCTGTAGTACTGTTGTGCAGTAGTAGTGCTGTCTCGACTATCCTTGCCGAACCACTTGCTCGGCACGAAATGCTTTTGCCGTACCAAAACTGAGCCCACCTCGGTTGATGATGCATTTCTGAGACTGAGAGGCCGTTTCCTATGCGGTTCGATTTCGAGCTTCAGATTTGTATTTTTCGATCTCAAAAACGAAGGCACCGTCCTATGCGGTCCGATTGTGCAAAATCTGACCGGAATTTTTTCGATTTGAGAATCTGATGACCCAAGTCGTCGGATTTTGGCCCGAAATCCGACGACTTGGGTCATCAGATTTTCAAATCGAAAAATGGCATGGTCTCTAAACTCAAGATGTTATCCACGCAGAAAGCAAGCAGCAACAGCAGCAGCAGCACGATCGATGAGTTGGATGGTGACACAGCGACGTCGCTTCGCACCCGACGCGCAGCCGTCGATCGGTGCGTCTCTCCGTCGCCAAACTACAGCCGGCTGGCGCGGGCTCGGGCCTAGAGACGAAGGGAAGCGCACTCGGCGCGCGCCTCTCCGTACTTGTAGACTTTACAGCAGCAGCAGCAGCAGTACAGTCAGTCAACGCTCGGGTGCTTCGTTGTGTCAAAATACAAAATTCCAAGACATGTCGACTCGAGCGCACTCGGCGCGTCGCCGCCAGAACAGAGGCAGCCAGCGTGGCTTCGGACGCTTGGGTTCTACGCCCAGTACAGCGCACTCGGCGCGTCTCTTCGCCGCGCCAGACCACAACAACAGCAGTTGGTCTCGCCGTTTGCTCAAATATCTGCACGTACGTACAACAAATCCGTGTTTTCTCGCATAAAGAAGACTGTTTCGATTTTCGAACAAGGTCGTTGAAAAATCGATCGGACCATAATCTGAAGCTCAAAAATCGAACCGCATAGAAAACGGCCTGTGAGACTGAAAAACAGACGAGGTTGCGAACTGAGCATCACCAATTCTGTACATATGCGTCAGATATCAAAACACGAGCGAGCGCCATCATCTTGTCGTAAATCTTACCAGGTGCACCTTATTATTATCCTGAGAACTGAGATTATACAGAGGAAACCAAAAACGGCTGATGATGACGCATTTCTGAGACTGAGAAATAAATGAGGTTGCGAACTGAATTTAAACACTTTACCTGTGGTAGCATTTTTTTATTTTATGTACCGGTAACACTCACACTTGGCATTGCCTTGATTATGTACGTAGGTGTCAGACATCGAAACACGAGCCAGCGCCAGCACATTGTCGTAAGGATGGCATTACGTATACCAAATCAATTATTAGTATGTATATTTTCCTATCCGAAGCATGGGTGCCGGCGTGCCCATGCGGAGCCCTTGTATGAACAACGATCAACACCGTTTTTTTTTCGTACATTTATTTGTTGGTGTTTGTCAGTTGAAGAATTCAAATTCAAAACCAATTCGGGGAGGTCTTGCGCTCGTACTGGGGGTGCATTTTAGGGAGCTTCGGTTATCTTGCAAACACAAAGTTATAAGTGCACAGTCAGCTAAAATAAGACCAGGCGATGCCGATAGGCCTTCAGGGGGTTTTAGACGGAGGCTGTAACCCGGTCCGTCGTTTCCAAAGCACTCATAGAAACGCACACGGCAATACTCACGCGCTTGGAGGTGGGTGATGCAGTCGTCAACAGGCCATGCGCAGACACCTGGAGGCGGCTCGTCTGTCAACATCTTGAGCTCTTTCCCGAGCCGGGCCAGCCCTAAGCCTGCCATAGCTCGAGTGGGGTCCAAGGATAAACTTTCAGTTCTCGGTGGGACTGTGCTGCCCACGAATCCCCCCCCTTGCCTTGTCAACTTGAGAGAGGGGGCACAGCGAGAGGAGCGAGGAGACGCAAACAAGGCGCCAAGCTGAGTTTTGGTATTGTGTTGGGAAGTCTCGGGTCGCGGGGGAAAACAGTGAGTAATCTCGCCGCATCTTGCCCGCAGCGCCACGCAACACGCAAGTGCTGTGAAATATTACGCCAGCTTGGGAATCGAGAGTAAACCCTCTAGCACGCATGGTCGGTTCGTACAGGGACAATAAAAGCCTACAGACAGTAGTGCTCGAGCTGCCTTGCGCGGTACGTATTGCCAGGCCAGGATTATCCCATATCAGGTACATAGAAACATGATCATAACACAGCAGTAAAGTAGTGAACATGAACACAAAAAACCCAACGCCATCAGAGCTTCGTAGGATGTAGCCAGCCGTGAGAGAGCCAGATACAAACTCATAGAGTGGGATCGGGCGCACTGTGGGCGGGAAATCCCGGCTACCTGGTGCGTGTCTACGCGTGCTGTACGCGCGTCGTAAGCCACCCATGGAAGTTATCGAGTGTCCGGTCATCGCGGGAGTGCGGGGGTGGTGGAGGTGAATGCCGACGCGAGCACGATGACCTGCAATAAATAACTGCTGCTACTTGTATCATATCCTACTGGTATGACAACACGAGTGACGACGAGATTGCTCCGACTGAGAAGCACACACACAGCAGTAACACTTGCCTGCCACTCTATGTGACTGCAGGCAATGGGCTGGCCCTATTGTCCACGGCAGCGCCGTTCTGTAATGGTATGAGCGAGAGACCACGAGTTTGAACGTTATGTAGGAAGTTGGACGCTTGGACCCGAAATTTGAATATTTGAATTTGTTTTTCGCAGATTTTTTGTTCTCTTTCCATCGACTACTCGTACGAATATATAGAATGCGTTGCCAGGCTTCCTTGTGCTGTTGTTGAAAACATGACTCAACTCGAATTCCACGTACGAATACTGCTGTATACTTCAGTTTCCTTCCCAAACATGGGTGCTTCGCACAGCACGTGTTACAGGTTGTTTTGAAATACTAACTTTCTCCACCCCCCCAACAGCATCCAGTAAGATATTTGTACTGGTATCACTTTTAGTGCCCAAGTACAGAAGCTGGTGCATGAACACAACACGGTGTGCTCAAGGGGAAACGAAACAGACACCTCCCGACTCACGACGATATAGCGCCCACGCACGATGATAGTACTATACGTAGCCGCCCCTCTCCCGAACTTTGCTAAATGAGGAGAGCGCACAGAGCAGTGCGGGAGAAGCAGGGGAACATGCAACAACACAAACATGTCGTTGCGTCCCCGCAAAGCCTTTATCAATGTTCGGCGCCAGCGCTTCCGTGGCAAACTGCTCGAACGGCTCTTATCGCTTGTCGAGCGGGCCCAGAACCAAGTGTAAAACGAATGGGAGGCGCGTCAGCATCTCCTACCGACGACTAACACCCTTTCCAGACATGCTTCCGGCATAATACGTAGATTCTGCGAGCCCCCAGGAATTCAACATGATAATAATGTCGTATTAATAGTAATGGGTTCGTAACAGAGACTCGAAACGGAACATGAGGCGTTCGTGCTTCCAAAAAAAGATAACACAAAAAACAACGCTCTTGCTCCTGTGGCCAGCCTTAAACTAAAAACGCAGCAGCACCAAACTAACGAAAATGTTTATAAACCCAGTCGCTAAACTTCAAGCGCCAGATCTGGCGCCCACCGACGTCGGCTTCCCATGTCTCCAATAATAAGAACAATAATTCGTAAAAAAAACGCGGTGGAATCGACCCCCCCCCCCCTTTACTTCATGGATTCCATTGCCTTTTCGAGCTTTTGCAACAACTCCGCTGTCTCCGGGTCTTTCTGGAGACTTTCCATAGCCTCAGGTCCGCCGGCCATGACCTGAATGAGCATCGTATCCATAACAAAGGAACCGCACGACGGTCCGGGCGGCGGCGCCTCAGCAATAAATCAAACAGTTCAACTTCGAAATAGGGTGGTCGTAAATGCTTCGAGGGATGACCAGGTGCAAGGGGACTCAACGTTGGATGGGACGGCGTGCCGTACAGCAGTAGTAAATCGAGGGCCCGTCCGGGAGCGCAGAGACCCAATCTGTCCTTCTTGCTTGCCACCGCATCGAAACTCTAAGCAAGCCGTTTTTGCAAGAGGCTACGTATTGAGAGCGGGCAATTTTTTCTCGGTACCTCCAATGCCTGAGAGCCGCACATTGGGTCCGGCGCGTAACAGCGCATGTATCACGTCGCCCGCACCACTGTTGCGATTCGCACGTGACGACTGCACTCCTGCTGCACGTGCCACACTCCTGGGCGGGCACACTCATATACTTGGGGGCAAAGGCAAGGTACCGCCGTACACCGACGTGCAGAACCGTACACTCTGGGCGAAACGTACGTAGAGTGCTGTTATACACCGCAAGCACCTCTCACAAGTCACGAGAGATACACGTATTCGATTTGAAAACAAAAACGCCAATAGTCAACAGCAGTGTCTGCTTTGTAAATGCAACACTAACTATGACCAGCAGTTAAGTTTGTAGAAACGTGCCTCACCTTCTTCATGACCTCTTGCAACTTAGAGTTCTGCATCAACACCATAAGCTCGGGGTTCGAGACGAGCTTGGACAGCATCTCCGGAGTCATTCCTGTAGCACGCGCATACCGTTCGGCAGCAGTCATCCGCCGATAGAGAGGAACCCGAGCACGGAGGTGCATGCGCGCCATCAGAAGAGGGCGGTGGTTTATACAAAATAACAGGCGAGGAGCGAACAGGGTATTCCCGCACGTGCGCCGTCGGGGGATAACGCCTGTATATATCATCACTGCCCTCCCCCCCCCCCCTTTACAGGGCTTCACAGGATTGGCAAACGCAGTAACCGCGAAAAGCCAGACCGATGACAGTAGTTCGCACGCGATAAAGATAACGCTCCCATCCACAAAAACAACGCGCTGTGTAACGCACCAATCACACCGCAGAGTTTGCAGCTGTAACAACCATCCTGAAATTGAAGCACGCGGGGTATCTACGGAACTGTTCGCGCCGTGGCACATGATATATTCCGGTAGAAAATCACAATTTTTGCACAAGTAGATGTTTCCTCATCAAATATGAAAAAGCAAACTCCAGTCAGCTGTAAAATCGACCACAGTCGTCGATCCTCCAACACAATCGCAAGCTGAGTGATTTAAACGAATATGCATACCAGGTATATATATGTATGCATCGGGTTGCGTTTGCTCTACAGTTCCTCGCGAAAGCACGCTTTTTATTTCAAACATATTTGCGCCATGCCGTTGTACTGCTGCTCGTGATTACCTCCGGGGAGAGTGCCGTCGGCTGCTGTGAGGTCCTTGAGCTTGTCCTCGTCCAGCAGGTCGTCCGCAAACGCCGCCGCCCTCTCGGGGTCCATCCTGTCAGACAGTTGTTTTCATCAGGCACGCGTGATGTGCGGGGGCGTATCATCAACTCAACCCCCGAACGGCATTCGAACCCGCCAAGACAGCCAAAAATACCCAGTGTTGTCCTCATTACAATAGGCAAAATCGTTTAGTTCTTGACACAAATGAAATCTAAGTAGTACCAATGCACATTGGAGAAGACGCCATGCGCGAGATTTGAGATGGTGTGCGTATAGTTGCAGTACTACAACTCACGTAAAACACCTTCGTACAATACACTTTGGGGGGGGGGGAGGGGGTGCAATGCGCATGCGACATACTCGCAGTACTCGTGGGAGCGAGTGGGATAGGGGCGAAAAGTGCGACCACCATCGATGCTTCACCGCCGCTATGCCGGCCAACTTCCATGGTCAGTGTTCGCGCGCCCAGGAGCCAGGTACGAGTATCCATATGCATGACGACGCGGCTAAATATAACACGAAACAAACAACCAAAGCCACGAAGGCCGATAAAATGCACGACGCGGCTCGGCATAGCACGAACCAGCGGTTCCCGATTGGTCCCCCGGTGGAGAGGGACTATACACTACTGCTGTATCGGCGGTGTGGGGGTGTACTCATGCCATGCATGACCGAAGTCGTGGTGTGTGGGAGAGGGGGTCGCAACCAGCGAATTTTCCTCAAAACACGTGTAGGGCAGCAAGCAAAGCAACGAAACGCACTTTCGCTCGAGGTTCTCCTTGTTGAAGTCGTCGATGAGGGAAGGGTTAGCTCGCCCTAAGCTCCGCGCCTCTATCAGCTTTTCCACCAGCTCGGTCTGCACGGTATCGCAACACGAGCGGCGGCGGCGGGGGAGGGAGGGACGGGACGGGGCGGAGCGTCGGCGTTGGTCGAGAGAGCCTCGGGGCACGGTTTCGTCCCGAACGTCGCGGACGCGACAACCGAGTGTTGCGGCTCGAACCACCCAGCGGTGCTCTGCACGGTAGAGCTAACCCCCCACACTCGACGCCGGAATCACCCTACGTAAGCTTCGCCGTTTCCCCAAGACGCCCTCACAAATGTATACTTAGTGCGCGATTGCACCCTCCGATCGACCCTCCCCCTCCACCCCCCTCCCCCCCACCGCCGCCGCCGAGTCATACAACTCCCAACCGAACCTTTTCGAAGATGCCTTCGTAGCTAACCCCTCGCATCTCCAGCTCCGCCTTTATCTCGCTCGCCCGCATCTTCGCCACCCCCTCAAGGCTCTCGTCAACAATCTCCTCCTCCTTGTCAAACTCGCTCTCCCCATCCGCCACGCCTTCCGCCGCGCATCTGACGGGCAGTCTGATCGGCGATCGGCAGGAGTGATGCCTGCCACTCTTCAGGCTTAGAGGCCCGGAGCTGCTGCTGGCGCGTGCGGTGTGGGGGCGGGTGGGGGGGGGGCGCGGGCGCGGGCAGAGGTCGGAGTGGCTTTTTAGGCGTGGCGGTGTGGAAGGGCAGGGCGACAGATAGGTTTTCGTATAATATAAACAGGTTTGGGTAGGTGGACAAGCCTTAGTGTATCTGCCGCCTTTTCGGTGTTCTGGCTGTACTGGCCGTCTAGTACAAGCAGCAACAGGTATAATCTGTACCAGGGTGTACAGGTACAGCAGAGCGCTGCGTTAGCTTACCGCACACCAGCACAACGGCCGCGGCCAAGGTCGACAACTGGCGCCACACATCGAGCCATTAATAGGAGTACTCGTACAGCGGATTGGGGCGAACTACGTGCGAGTACTATATCTAAAAATACGCCAGATGTCAGAAGCCAACGGCGAATCCACGATCCACATGCCACACGTCCACAAAGCAAAGGCAGCATTGCTTCAATATCATGAAACGCTCGTTCAGCAACATCAAGAGGACGACACATAAGGCAAAATACACGAAATGACACCCTCACAAAAACCTCCCGACCCGAACCCTAACCCGAACCCTATACGTAGCAGTGATCAGTGCTGGGATGCTGTGCTTGGTAAGACTCTACTACTCTGTAGGTTGATTCGGCCGGCTCGGGATGCTGTGGCTTGGAAATGCACAACTAATAGGTTGATTGAGCCGCTCACAACATACCCCTTAGCCAACGCGCAAATAGCTACTCGTACCCCAGGAAGATTCACTATCAGGCGATGTCCAATACTGAGAGGGTCAAAGGTCAAAGGTCACGACTGGGAAATCTACCTCCAGGACACGTGCACACAGCAGCAGTACTCGTACGTAGCAGTGGGATCGTCGTGCACACAAAACCGTTTGGAATCGCGAGCGTCACGCACGGTCCGGAGCGCGCCATTGGTGAAGCGGTGACCTCCTCATGAAAAACAACGTGCAGTACAGTAACTGCAGTATTGATTCCGTGTTTGCACTGGAGCGTTGACTGCGACTTGTCCACCGGTCATCGTGCAAGTTGAACCCTTGTCGTCAGCCGTACGACGTACCCGAGGGTACAGCTGATAGGTACAGAATGCGTACAGCAACAGAGTATGTACGTGTACCGAGAGTACAGCAGTGCAGTGTACAGCAATTATCGCTGCACTTATACTCTGTAGAGTCGTGTACTCGCAATAGGCGCTGGCTAGGGAGTTTAGAAGCAGCCTGTGTGCTAGAAGTACCACACGCTGTTGCAGAAGGCAACAACGAGAACTACGGTAGTCTCGTCAGGAACTTCGTACAGCAGTAGTAGTAGTGAAACACCCTTGGGGCGAGCGAGCACCGTCGCAAGCTAACTTCAATTTTTTCAGCCTTACCTCCTGGGAAAGATGCCAACATGGACAAAAGCAGCGCTCGATGCGAGGAACGATGCAAGCAGCACGGTGAGAGAGCGAGAAGCCATATTGTAGTTGTCGTCTGCCTGCGCTGCTGTCTGCTGTCTGCTGTCTCCTGTTGTCTCCTGCTGTTCATGTTCGGGGTGCTGGGATCATGAGAAAACGCTTCCAAATCTCCACGAACTCTACTTTAAAGCATTTCCATCCATATCACAGCGCGAGCAGAGGAACTCAATACCGTTGCGGCTACCCCTCAAGAAGCGATGCAGGACGAAGAATGGGCGAATAGCACGGGCCAAGAAGGCCAAGAGGTCGTCGAGGTAGGGAGTCAACCTATAAAACCCTAATGGTCGGGGGTGTTGTCCGATACGATAATAGCGTAAAATATCAAATATCCAGTAGAGTGAAGAGTCGTACCTCTCTGCCCCTCTCTGCGGTTGTCGGTTGGCTTGTGTAGACCACTCGCCGCCGCAGCATGATGCCATGAACCTGACAGAAGCACTTCATAGAAACAAATGAGCGTCTCTCAGCTGCTTGTGGATCAGCTGTCCCTCGTGTTTGTGATGAAAATGCAATTCACAAATTGCCGCCTTCAGATATACGATGAACGTGATGTTCCCTTGGTGTTTGAATTACAAAATCGGACGTAAGGATCGGCCTCTCTCCGCGACGGGCGAGGGACGTCCCATGAGTACCGGCACGCGAACACGATGTGCCAGGGTACCATATACACGTAACATCGGCCATATGTATATGTACGTAATTTATGCGCAAGAGGTCTGCGTGACAGCCCTGTGCATAGTCGCGAGCAGGCCGACGCGGCTTGGAAATCGGCCCCCTATCATATCGGTGCTGCCGATTCAGTCGCATGTGTGACAGAGTCAAGCGGAGAGCATTCGCGCGTGTATACCTTCGCTAATCCCTAAACACCTCACCCCCCACAACGCAGGAGCTCTACTTGAACGTGGGCGGCCTCGTCGGTGCCGTGGCGAACATCGAGGGGACGGGGCAGCTTATCACAGGCAAGTAGTTACTCACATTCGATCGAACCTGTCGTTATTCAGCTCCCGCCAGACGTGCCAGTAAAGGCGGCGATACAGCAGCTGTACCTGTACTGCTGTAAGGGCATGGCGTCTCGTGTGATATTCCAACACGAAAAGGAGTGACACACACCTCTGGTAGCACACAGCAGCAGGTAGGTGCGGACTGGTGGCGCACAACTGCAGTGACATGCCCGCCTCGCAGGAGGAGTAACGTAGTTAATTAATGATAGGGGCGCAGTAGTGTACAGCAGCTGCCTATACCGCCGTATCGTGTTCGATTTGTGGTATTATATAATACGTACCAGGTATATTGCAAGCATACGCATGCCGTGCACACCGCGGCTGACGCAACTGCGGTCGCGAGAACTCATGACCGCCTTCTGCAGCACACCCCAGAGGGCACCCCGCAGCCGCTCCTGTAGACACCTCGCTTGCGTCGTTTCCCCGCCTCTGCCAGTTTCCAATGCAAATACAGTACAAGTACAGAGTAATCGCTGCTGCGCACTACGTACTGTACTGCTTCTTGTATAACTACGAGGTATAGAGCTATCCATACCTTTACATTCATACCCCCGGTTGCCGGGCACGCGAACCCGTTGACCCCCTTCAGCACTGCGCATATTATCTATTATCCGCCTCTGATTCCTACTACCTGGTGCGTTTTAGTGTTCGTACGGTAGTTTATCCGGCCCGAAAACCGGGTGCAGTTTCCAAACATACCTACGTACTGCTGTGGTATACTGATAACCTGGTGCAGCTCTTCCGTGTTTGTTTTTTGGAGGGAAGGGGTCGAGAAGGTGCAAAAGGGCGAAAGGCGGGCGTAAGCTATCACGGTCGTATTCATGTTTTGTGTTTATGTATCAAGCAACAGCTCGGGACAACACACAACCTGCGCACATGTTCCTACTTACCGCTAGACTTATAAATCAACCATGTAACTGACTGAGATACATAATCAACCAACTCACTCACCCACCAACCAACGAACCGACCAGCCAACCATCCAACCAACCAAACACGCGTTCGGACACTTGCCCACACGCCCGCCACTGCACCCACCCCCCCCCTCAAAACAGGCACGAGCAACGAGGAACCCGAGTTGAGCTCGGACGGCGCCGGCCTCGGCAACAGGCTCACCGTACACTCCATCCGTGACACCCAGGGCCGGGTGCTAGGGCTCGGGCCCCAGCGCGGCATTGCCGGAGGCGGTAGTGGCGGTGGCGATGATGACGAGGAGGTTGCAGGGGGTTGGGAGCCCGTGATAGAAGCGTGGGCGGCGCACGAAGGGACCGTCACGGGCGTCGACGTGGTTGGCGGAGGCTACGGGAGCTTCGGGGGGGGCTGTGCAGGCGTGCTCACATCTGGGGGCGACGGGTGAGCTAGCTTGTCGGGGTGGGAGGGGGGGGAAGGGGCAGGGGCAGGGGGTGGGGGCGGAGGGGGGTGACTGGGTGCGCTATTGGTTGAGAGGAGAGGGAAGGAGTGGAGAGGGGGAAAGGGTGATTTGGATAAGTGTAAATTTCTAAAATATGTACAATAGTATGAATACTGCTGTGTGGTTCGTTGTTTATGGGACCGGCGGGCAGGGTGGACCGGTAGCGGTAGCGGTGTTGGCGGTGGTGGTGTCGCAATGGTGGTTGGTTTCGGAATTACAAACGGGCGGGGAGGTCTGGCCGTTGCGCGGTCACGGAGGCTTGTGTGTTCTTGTCCTCTGTCGTAGATGCCGCCACCGCCGCGGCCGCCGCCGCTGCCGCCGCGAGCCCTTTGAGCGCGGGCGAGCAGGCACGGGTAGGAGATAGGACGCACCGCCGGCTGGGTGTCGTCGAGGGGGTGGTTTCACTTCATACGCGATCGGTGTCACAGCATAAGAGTGGAGAGTGGCATCGCGCCGTGCACGATATTTCGCGCTTGCCTCTGTCTGCTCTTATTATGGCCAACGATAAGAGACTTATGATACGGTACGGCTGGTACTGCTGTTCCGGAAATGGTATCTCTTTTTTTTTCTTCGATGCCGATCCTCGCGGTAGCTTTTTCCTGTGCGTGCCGAGCGAGGGAAGCATCTCGTACCCGATGTTTTTTCGATTGGCCAAATGCAAGCACGGCCGAACCCCCCCCCCCCCAAATCGATGGTGACGTTATATCGCCGCGAAAAACGGCGCCGTCGTCCGCGGGGTCACGTTAAATCAGCCGGAATTTCTCTTTCCCAGGAATACGGGAGGCCAATCGAAAACCTGCAGTTGGCCAGTCGTAAATCTGGAGTTGGCCAATCGTAAGACTGCGGGTTCAAAATATCCCTCTTTCCCCACAGCAGCTCAGAGGTAGATACAAAGTATACACATACATATATAGCATGCCTAAGAGAGACAAGGCAACGCCTCCTTCCGCTCCCCCGCCCCGCTCCCCTCGCTATCTCCCTCCCCACCTCCACCGCCCACCCCCACCGTCACCCCCCCCCCCCCCCCCCCCCCTCAACCACCCTCCCCTCCGCCATGCCGAACCACCATCAAAAACGTGCCTCCCTCCCTCCCTCCCTCCCTCCCCGCTCCCCGTGTGCACTAGGTGCCTCCGCATGTTCGAGCTCACGCCCGGCGACCGAGCCGACGGCGGGGAGTCTCCGGCCCCCGGGCCTTCCCTGGCGCTCCAGGGCAAGGTTAACGCACACACCGCTCGAGCGACGGGGGTGGCGGCAACCCCTAGGCGAGCGGTCACGGTGGACGAAGACGGTGTCACCGTCGTTGTTGACCTGCAACGACTCGGCGGCGGTGGCGGTGGTGGTGGTGGTGGTCGGGGTAGTGGTGGTGGCCGAGGCGGTGGTGGTGGTGGTGATGGTTGCGTGGTGTGGAAGGCCCATGCGAAGGGGGCGATGCCGCTGTCTGGTGTCACTTTCCAGGGGGAGAGCGAGGAGGTGAGTTGATTTTTTCGGGCATGGAAACAGTGTTGTTGATGTTTTCAGGAAGGGAACGGTTGGGGGGGGCGGGGGGGGTGTACTCATGTCGTGCACGGCCGTAGTCGTATGACCATAGACCCTCGCATCCCGACAATGCCGGGACGGAGCGCGTTGGGTTTTCACCAACCAGGCAGACATTGCTTGCACCAAGCGCGAAGCGCCGTGAAGTATTGGGCGAGTCGCATGGAGGGTGAGCTGCATCCTGCTAAGAACCGCCTCTGAGGCGGACTTGCATATGAACGACAGCCTTCAATGAATTGATTTAATTTCTGGTGTGGCCACTTCCAGAGACAGCAATGGGTATTACTATGTATCGGGGGGGGTACTTGGTGTTTTTGCCTAAATGTGAGTGTCGCACGATTGCCGCGTTCCCGCCTTCGAAAAGGTATATTTTGGGTTGCTTGCTTGACGATACAGTATTGCCTGGTACTCGCTGTTTGGCCTCGCTAGAAAAGCGCACGACACCCTCCCGTGACGCGCCTTACGCTGCTGCAGCACCCGCCCAACAATAATGAACGGCACCTATATGGCGGGATTACGTACTCAACGCCATCCACGTAACGCCGCTGCGGCCACCTCCAACCCTCTATTTCCCCTCTCCCCCATCCCCCACATACGCCCCCCCCCATCGCCGTCCAAATGCTCTTTCTTGACCGCGAAAGAACCTACGCAGTCCGCGTACCATAGACACCCATACACGCACATTGGCCCCCTCAGTCCCACCCCCGCCTACCCCCTCCCTCCCCTCATTACCTCCTTCCCCCCTCCAACCCGCCGGTCTGTTTTTATCGTCGGCTGTTTCGTTGGCGCCGGCGCCGGCTCGAGGAAGGTTTTCGCGACGGTCGGGTGCGATCCGAGAGGGCAGCTCATGCTCTGGGACGCCCGCTCGAAGGGCCACCGTCCCGTCCACGCCGCCCTCGGGTGCGTGCGTGGCAGCGGCGCTCCCTATCTGTGCGTCACCAGCCAGCCCTTCAACCCTGAGGTGCGCGTTGCGCTTTGCTTTAGTTTTTTGGGCGTTCGCTCGCTCGGCGGGGCTGCTGCTGCTGCTGCTGCTTGTGGTGCCTGCGGTGACACGTTGACATGAGCCTCATCTGTTCGTGTTTTTTACCACAAGTAGTAGTATCGAAGGTTTAGTGCACAGAAAGGGGTGGGTGAATAGTTCTCGGGACGCCCTTTTTATGTTATATATATACCAGGTACGTACCAGGTTTGTGATTGCGGACACCGCGTGTGGGCCCTGCGGTGTGCCGTGCTGTGATGTGATGTTAGGATGGGCCGTGCTTTTGCTGTGCTCTCCTTCGACGGGCCGTGCTGTGTGCCCTGATGAAGCTGTTTTGTTACGTGGAGTGGCAATGTATTGGCGAGGTGCCCTCTGCCTCCCGAGGCCGTTCGATCGGCCGGTCGGGATGGCCGCAGGGCTTGTTACTCTAGTATAGGGCGCACACGTCCGAGGCGGGGGACACGGTGCGCTCGCGGGGGGGGGGGGGGGGGTAATCCAAGCGCATGGTTTTCTCGTTCCTCTGCCGGCTTTGCTGCCGGCTTTGCTGCTGGCTTTGCTGCTGGCTTTGCTGCTCTGCTGTATCATCTGCCGCCGGTGCCACTGCATTTTGATGCTCTCCTCGGGGGACGAATGAAGGAGCGTACACCCCCTTGGCCGCTCCACTTCTAATCCGTGCCCCTTGGTGCGGTTACAATGCCTGCGCTCATGGCTCATGTTCTCACGCTCACTCCCCTCTCTCTGACGCTCTCGCTCACTCCCCTCTCTCTGGCGCTCTCGCCCTCTCGTGTTCTCTCGCGCGCTTACGCGGTCGGAAGGTGTTTGCCTGCGGGGTGAGCACAGGGGAGCTGCTGCTCTGGGACGTGCGAGCGCGAGAGGTGGCGCACGAGCTACAGGTGGGTCATCGTTTGTTGGTTCTTGTTTTTGTAGAGCAAATAGATAGGTCGCAGATATACATGCATGGTAGGTACATTTTACGGGTGACAAATTGAGCACTGAATACTACTACTACTACTACTACTACTACTACTACTACTGCTACTACTACGAGTAAAACGGGGGGGCATTGTAATGGGAACCCACAATTGACCCGAAAAAACAGGTATCCCCCTTCGGTTTCACCCGATTTTTTTATTATGATTACTATCATGTGCTCCCCTGCTGTAATACGAGTACGTATATTCTTTACTTGTACTTTACTCATCCTGTTCCTCTTTTTGTTTTCCTTTCCTAAGATTCCTGTTGTTCCTATTTCGGGGGACCATAGTAAATAGGACCTACGGTACATACAAAAACCTATAGATTTACGTATTTTTACTAATTATATTTGGTCCTGTTTACTATGGTCCCCTGTAATACTACCCATCTTGTCCTGGTTCCGTCTTCTGCTATCCTTTTGCTATATTTCTCTTTTTTCTAGACTGTTTCCTCTGCTTGCATTGCAATCCTTGCCAGGTGTAGACATATCATGTACGGTAAATGCACGCCCTTTCTTGCTCCCAGCGCTCCTCGGCTTTTCTTAAACGTATTTTTTTTGTATAGCCTTTTTCTCGTTTTCTCGCGATGGGGTAACATCTCTCGGCTCTCAATTCTTCTTCCTCATCGCGCTCTCCGGCCCCGGCTACCGTCAACCCGACCCCCCCGCTCTTCACCCGTGCATCTCTGGAAAGCAGGAGCAGAACAGGGGCGGTTCGGGAGGTGGAGGGACCTGGGGCGTGGCATTTCACCCTCGAAGACCCAGGTGTGTATCGTATGTATTGATAGGGTGTAGCATAGACCACCATGTCCGTAAATGTAAGGGCCAATTGGGTGTTCCTATTAACGTCTAAACTGTCCTTATATTTTCGGACATACTGTTATACTTCCATGTTTTTGTCGACGGTCTGCTCTGTTTGTTTTGTGTGCTTTGTTGATTTTTTTAAAAATTTATTTTACGGACGAAAGCAGGTTCCGTTGGGTGCGGCATTGCCGGGTTTTTTTCCCCCCCCCGAGAGCGCTTGGGGCGTTACCGCCCTGCCGAGCACACGGTTCGTCGTCCTTGAGGACGAGCAAGGCGTCCGTCCCTGCTTTACGCGACCCCGCCGCCGGCGCCGCCGCGAGTGCTGTGCATGCCTATGGCCATACCCGTGAAGAAGAAACGAAACACCACTCACCAGCATTAACCGATTATCCCTCTCCTTCCCTGCCCGCCACCCGTTCTGACTGCCTCAACCCCCCCCCCCTCCCGGACGCCGTCGTCTGTTTTTTTGTGAAACCCCACGCGCGAATATCAACACCGACAACAATAACAACCAAAATATGGTAAAAAAACACAAAAACGTCCCCGAACCCAAAAGGCATCTGTTCTCGTGCACGGGAAGCGGGGTGCTGACCAAGTGGTACCTCCCTCCGGAGGGCCAAGCCATGCCTTCCTCCTCCGGCTTCGGCGGCGGTGGCTTCGGCGGCGGGGCAGGGGGGATGGGGGAAGAGAGCTGGGTGTGGCGCGGAGCAAGGGACTTGCACGCTCTGCCCTCGCGGTCGGCGTTGGTTGGCGTGTGTTACGACGAGGGAGCGGACACGATATCCGCCGTGAGCAAGCACGGGCATGTCGTCGTGGCTCAGGGGGTCCAGGGATTGCGGCTATGAGTTTTTTTGTTTTTGTGTTTTGTTTGATGGCTTGATGGTTGGAGCGGTTTTGATGATTTGGTTGGTCGCGCTGATGGTGGGGGTCGTTGATGATTGGTTCATTGGTACTTACTTGGTGATTTTTGGTCGGTGGCGAGTAGTCGTTGGTGGTTGGTCGATGATGAGATTGAGGGGTGATGGTGGGTGCTTGATGCTTGGTCGTTGGTACTTGGTCGTTGAGACTCTGACTGGTCGATGGTGATTGGCGGTTGTTCGTTGATGATTGGATTTGGTTGGTTGCTGTGGCCGTGGTCGGGTACGTCCTCGTTCTCCTCTGCTTTTATCATCCTCGTTCTCGTTCGTCGTTATCGTCTTTTTGTTTTTTCTTCTTGGTTTCGCTTCCCCTTTCCTTTTTTGGTTGTTGGCTTTAGCTGTGGTCGCATATGGCAGTGTTGAGGGGCGGGGCCGCCTTTCTTATTTGCTGTTGGTTTTGCGGTCCACGCGCGCGCACGTGACACCGCGGTGCATGCTTCGTCGCGCGCTTCGTTGTGGCACATGCGCGGGCGGACGGACAGGGTGGGCGATGGCGAGGCACGGTTGGGGAAATATACAATACCTGGTATGAAAAATGCCTGCTGTCACGTGGAGACCCAACAATGTCGTGTAGGGAAAGTAGACTAAAAATGTCGATCAACTGATGCTACAAGAGTTTTAGCCTTTTAAACTCGATTTCCACCACATTCTCCCTCACTAAACCTGACTTATCTCTTCGGTGTAAGTCAGGAACCCCGATGAGACTCTGAGTATCCAAGTTTTACCTCCGACTTTTCGGTACTGGACTCAGTATGCAATGATCGCATTGCTCTCATCGTTCCTTTCTGGGTGTTTTCTAAGTGAGTGAGTTTTACAGATTCTTGAACATGAGATTTTGCCCATTTTTTCGGTGAGGATCGAACCACCGACCTCACTCTTCAGAATCTCACGCCCTGCCTGCGACGCCATTGTAGGGAAAGTAGACTAAAAATGTCGATCAACTGATGCTACAAGAGTTTTAGCCTTTTAAACTCGATTTCCACCACAGTCGTGGGGTTCGTTCTTTTGAACCCAATCGACTGGCTACAGAAAGCGCCTGGCATGGTTATGTGTGCAATATTCGACGCGAGTCGACGAAAGAAGAAAGTGAGACATGCCTGCTGTCACGTGGAAACCCCCTATAACACTACTTACTGGCTGTTGTGGGGTTCTGTATTTTGGACCAAATTGACTACAGAAAGCGCCTGGCGTGGGTATGGGATTTTCGACGCGAGCGAGTCGACGAAGGAAGAAAGTTGTAGACGCATGCTACGATAGAGGTGCTGCACCATGTTTCTGCCCTTTGAAGGTGGTCACTTGAGGAGCTGTATAATAATATGTGAACCTCACCCAAAACCTGATTTCGGAGGAAAAATAAAGGGTTACCCGATGATCGCTCGCATGGCCTAACTGTACTGAAACAAATTGCACCAATACAAGAAGAATGAAATTCAGACGAGTATGGGGTAAGGAGCCCGATCGTTCAGAAAACGTTTCATTCAGCAAAAAAAATGCTACGACCTCTTATTATCGTAGTGACAAGCGTCATAAGTGCTTTATGTACCTTTCTCGCGATTAAAATTAAGGCACGTTCAGTAGTAGTAGTGGGGAGGGGGGGGGGAAGAGCCTGTTTTGTGACCCCGGATCTCTTGAGTTACGAGTAGGGAGGGAGAAGCAGGAGAAAGAAGGGCGAAGGTAAAATTGATGAGAACATAATGCCAAAACAAAAACAAGAAAAAAACAAGAAGGGGCGCGGGCGGGTAGTGTCGAGGCACCTTCGGGGAAATGAACAGCAGCAATAAAAATGCCTCCTGTCACGTTGAGACCCGACAAGAAGGGCGAGGAGGAGCGCAACAGATGATGATTCTGCTTCACGATGCATTCTCATGGCTTTTTTCGAGTCGGACGGATAACATATTTGGACTTTCCGCCACACAGCAGTAGGCCCCAGTTATAGCCTGGGGAATTATTGGAAAAAACGCGCCGTAGGTAGGTAAATAAAAAGGGTTGCAAAAGAAGGACATACATATTATATAGGCTCCAACATAATCTACTCGTGCTACAACTATTATTCGTATAACGTTTCTGCGACGGTGTCGCTTCGGCTAAAACAAAACAAAACAAAAACAATGGATGTATGTTCTCATGTGCTGGACCATACGTACACAGCTATAACTCTAGGGCAAGCATCAAGTACTACATATAGGGATGATGCGGTACGCCCCACCCCGACCCCCTCCTCCCCCCTCCCTCGGTCTGCTACTGCTGCTGTGCGAAAATTTACAAAAACATCGTGCCACTCACTCGCAACCGGCATTTTACCATACACAAGACCCCCCTGCCCAGCGAATTCCACTACTACTACGTATGATACTACGGAAACCCAGCCCATGGCCATGGTGGACACGCAAATCAGAAGAAAGATGGTCGCAGCGCAGCTCGCGTCCCTACGTACTTACTGCCTACTTCGTATATCTGCGGCTGCGCTGCGGCATTCGCTTCTTCTTCGTCTCCAGAGTCGGGACCCCCCTCTCCCACACATACCTTCCGCCCCCGCGCCTCCCAACCCCCCCCCGCGCCCCCCAACCCCCCCCGCGCCCAATCCTACAAGAACGCCATATCTTGTAAAGAAACACGGACCACACTCATGACGCAAGTATAGCACCCAAACACAACAACAACCGAAAACAAAAGGGGTACCGGGGGGGGGGGTAGGATGAAGACGAATATCTGTAGGGGGAGGGGGGTTCTGTGATCCCTGGCTCTTTGAAAAATACATACAAGGTATTAATGCTAAAATAATGCGTGTACGAGCACGCTTGTGATACGCGCTAATAATAGCGGCCCCCAAGAGCGACACAACCTGGGGGGGGAGCGCAAGAGATCACACACCTCGAAACCTACGTACCATCTTCAACGCTGAATCACACTGCTACTATTATACCGCTGGAACCACACTGCTCCTCTTCTTGAGCCCGCGGCCAGCTTTCGAGACTGCTACCTACCTACGAAAATGTCTCTTCTCTCTCTACTTACTTATTTTACTTTACGTACTCAAATGCTTCCATACTGGGCCATGCAAAATACGTTTCTTACTATTAAATATCAATGTCACAACACAACACCGGAGACACACAAAAAAAAGGAGTGCGTGTTTGTTTGTTTTCTTATCGCAACACACCTACTACCTCATTTTTCACCTCCTCCTTCTCCTTCTCCTGCTGTAATTAATCTACTGCCGGAATTTTTCTGCTCCTCTCTCTCCTAGAGCGGGGGAGCGACTGCCGTCGGCACTGCTGGTGCTGCTACTGCTACTGCTGCTGCTGCTACTGCCACCGCGCGTTAACCAAAAACAAATCTTGAAGTAAACAAGTCCCCAAGGGGACTAGCGCCAACATAGAAAAAGGCCCGGGGCGGCCACCGCCGTACAAGCACAGCGGTTGCGCGTGCAGCCCCCCTCGAATCGAATCAAAAACACGTCCTTATGCACCACGTCGTAAAGCGACGGGCGGAGAGCCCCGACTACTACTACCACTAAATGCCGGGTAGGACCCTCCACCCCTCGTAACAGACACAACCACAAGCAGCAGCAGCACACGCGAAGCGAGCGAGCAAGCAAGCCAGCGAGCGAGCAAGCCAGCACGCTATCATAATATTGCTGGGAACCACACGCGTATAAAATAGGCGTGAAAAAATAAACGATCACCATGCGCGCGCGCACCACACACAGCAGTGAGAGAGGACAAAAAGGTCACCAAGAAATGCCTTGGTACCCGCATATCATAAACGAAAACGGCTTGGGAGGGAGAGGGGCACAAGAAGCAAAGCAAAGCACGCACACACAAACACACACCCCTCTCCTTTCCTGTCCCCTCCTCTTGGCCACAGACAATTTCATAATCTTGGTATAATACATTCACTCCGCCGCGGCTGCAAGTAAACACACGAGAGGAGGCCGTGGACAAAAACGTTAAAGCCCTCACACAATAACGTGCTTCTCCAAAACCATATATAGCCGCCGCCGGCGTCGCCGCGCTTCCTTCCCCCCCACCCCCACCAGCGTCCGTGTTTCCCCCCCCCCCAAAAAAGTCCAAACAACTGGCTCCGGTTGAGCGTCAGCACGCCAAATCAAGGCACACGGCGACGACTCTTGCCTGTGTCAAAGCTCTCCAAACAGACAGAAGCAGCGACTAGCTGCAGCAGCTTAGCACCAGAAGCACCATCAGAAGCTAGCAGCAGAAGCCAGCAGCAGAAGCTAGCAGCAGCAGGAGCAAACGTAACCAACACACACAGGAACACGAGGGCTGCTGCAGCTAACGTCAAAAGCACCAGCAGCAGAAGCTAGCAGCAGAAGCAAACGTATGCCAACAAACACACACAGCAGAAACACGCACATACATACGCGTCGACCCCCGCCCCCGCCCCCCCTCCCCTCCCCCCCGGGGCCTAATCCCCCTTAACACACCCCCTCTTTCCGCTGCGTGCACACCACCATATCGGACGGGTTGGGGGCACCCCCGTCCTTTCACACCCGAACGCCTTTCGCGCACGAGTGGAAGCCCTCTCAACACGCAACCTCCCACCCACGTGTTTCACCAAAGTTAAAAGGTTCCCGCACAACATCATGGAAGAAAAAAAAACAAAGGCAAAACCCAAAAGAAAAAAGCAAAAAAAAAAAACTAACTACTAATAAACAATGGGTCTATATAAAGCCCTCACGCAGCTTTGTTTTCCTTTTGGTCACTTTTTGTTCAACCAAATTAGAAGGAAAAAAAAAAAAATGCAGTGCACCACTAACTATCGACTGCTGCCTGTGGCCAGCCTGGTGGCCCGATGTTACACGGCAGCAGACAGCGACGACGGTGATGCCTGCCCGACCTCGGAGAACTTAACCGAGGCCGCGCCCGTGAGTGTTTGATACCAGACTTCGGCCTGCCGCAGGCACCGCTGCGCGCACCCGCACCAAGCTGCGCCTCCCTCGTCTAAAACGGCCAGGTTGGCGGGTAGACGGACGGACGAATGGCAGTTTAGTGGGACAGGCAGGGAGGGAGGGAGGGAGGGAGGGAGGGGCGGTAGGAAGGTGAGATAAGAGAAGATAAAGTATACATCGATCGATAGATAGGTAGAGGAGAGGGGAGAGTAAGAGATAGAGCGTTAGGTAAGAGATAGGGAGATAGATATAACGGATAAAAACGAGGAACGAGACAGAGAACAAGACAGCCAGACCGAGAGACAGAAGAAACAGCGTGGCATATGGACAGCCGGACATAAAAAAGACAGATAAAAAAATAGGCAGAAGGCAGAGCGACGTGCAGACAGACATAAAATCGAGGCAGAAAGGCAGGCACACACACGCAAGATACTCGTAGACGGGCAGACAGACAGATACATGCTCGTTGACAGACAGGTAGGTAGGCACGGAACGCGTTGCCATTTGAGCCGGGCACTGCACCAGTGCACGAAGGCCAAGTGGGGGTGCTTGGTTGACCAAGATGATTCCTTCCTACCCAAGCAAAAGTGTTCGTCCGTCCGACCGTGACGCATACAATAAAACACCCGACAAAAAGGCGTTTCCGTGGGAGCAAGCTAACAAAAAATACCTCCGCAAAAAGCGCGAAACCCTCGTACAAAACCCTAACCTTTCCGAGCCCGCCGACCGGCCCGCCTATCCCAACGCTCACCGTCCGAGTCTTCCAACTCCCCGTCGTCTCTCTCCCTCCCCGCAGATTGCGGCCGCGCCTGATGGCTCTGCTGCCCCCTCCTCTGCCCCCCCATGACTCCGACTGACCCCGCCCTCCCCGCCGCCGCTCCCGCCACCCTTAATGGAGGCTCGGACGCCTTGTTTTCGATCTCGATGAACAGCGGCCTCGACAGCCGCAAGGGCCGCTTGCAGGCCCGCCCCGCACCTCCACCGCCGCTACCGCTACCACCGCCGCCGCCATCGCCGCTGCCACCGCACCGCCTCCCTCTCCTCGCTGCGGCACCCGCCCCCTTCCTGCCGCTCCCGCCCTTCTCCCCCGGCCTGCTACTACTACTGCTATCTCCCCCAGGGGCCAGAGCCACCGCTCTCTTCGCTCGGCCCGCCCCCACGGCCGCCTTTCGGGCGGCGCGTCTCCCCCCGAGCGCGAGGGACGCGCCGCTCCTCCCGGCCTCCGTCACTCCCGCTCCCACGCCCCCGCTGCCGCAAAATGGGGCTAGGAGGGCCTCCCTCGCCTCCTCGTCGCTAGCCCCTTCTGCGCCGCCACCGCCGCCGCCGCCATTGGTGCCGCTGCTCCCGCCGCCGCCACAGCAGCCGCTGCCGAAGCTTTCGGCGGTGCTTCTACCGCTAGAGGCTAACGGAGGCGTCGGCAGTACGCCCTTGCAGCGGGGGGCAGCGACGCCGCCGTCCGAGGCTCGTCTCCTGCCGGTGCCGACCACAGCGTATCGTCCAGCGGACGTAGTCTCCTCGATCTGCAAGCAATACATGGATAATTCACATATACGATGATGAGATGTTTCGTTAGTGTCGGGGTGACGTATTCGGTGGGCGATCGGGAGGGGAGGGCGAGGGGGGGGGGATCATTTTTGTTTTTTAGGATGGACGACGGGGAGGAAGCGCGTTGTTGTCTTTGCAGCTCTTAAGAATGGCCAGTGTTCGTACGAGAAAATCGTGGGCCTCAAGGGTGACAAAAACAACTCAAAGAGATGCTGCTGTCTTGCAGTATATACCCAGGATTTTTCTCCAGAGTTTGGGTGAGATCCGGCGCACCGTTGTCGCCTTCCGCTTGACGTTAGTGTGTGGTCTCTCGTGAACACTATCGTCCCTGCATACAGCAGTACCGTACCGTACCGTACCGTACCGTACCGCGCCATGCTGCTTTCACAGCTATTACGGGGGACCATAGTAAATGGACCTACGGAGCACACAAAAACCTACACATTTTCCTATTTTTACAAACAATATTTGGTCCCCTACTTACTGTGGTCCCCCGTAATGCAACACCGCACGAGTACAGCGCGGCATCAGCATACCACCGCACAAGCGCAGCCCGAAACCAGGCCAACCCAGCACAGGCCCAACACCGCACATGCTCAAGCACAGCACCACAACAACCACCACAACAACCACAACCACAGCAACACAGGCACGAGCTACGTAGCACCAGGCACACAAACAGCAGCAAAGCAGCCTCACCTCCCCCTCCGAGCCCCACGTCTCCTCCTCCGCCGAGCTGAAGCCGTCCTCCAAGCGAAATCGTATCGGCCCCTCATCGCCATCACCGTACCCGCTGCTCACGCCACTCGAGAGACTACCGCGGCTACCGCCGCTGAGGCTACTGTGAACTCCCTGGCTTCCGTCGTACAGAGAGTTCGAATACGACGGGCCGAAGTGGCCCACGCACCCAGACGAGCCGCTATCGCCCCAGCCTCTTCCCGGCAGAGAGAGGGGAGGGGTAGTGTTGCATGACATCCGGCGGCCAGGCGGCTTCGCTAGACCTGCTCCGTTTCGTGAACGCGGGGCACACCCGGTAAGAGTTTGAGGGGGGGGGGGGGGGGGGGGGGGGGGGGGCGCAATGGATTGTATGTGAGCATTATTTGCATCGAGGGAAATACGTAGGTCAAAGGGTTGGGGTAGGATTGTAGGATTGGATTGGATGGCTGGCGATATTTCATACTGCCTGTGTGTACGGATACCATATCATGTGATGCAGCGTTGTATTTGTATTGACTGTCTTGTATCAGTACGACGTACTCTTGTACTTTCGAAGTATCGTATAGATTGCTGGTATAATACTACGAAATACCGGTATGCACTTACAGGCAGCAGTACTGGTACCTATTATATCATTTATATGTATTTCTTATATACCAGGTACTGGCTGTAGTTTTGTTGTAATCAGCACAAAATTACTTGCTGCCTATATGATAAAATAGTATATATACACTGCTGTTTCCTCATGACAGGAGTTCGCAATTTATATATATATACCATGCACATGGAAGACTGTTACTTGCTCGCGTACTGCGTACAAAAAAAAATGATTAGGGTGTTATTTTAATAGTGCAAAACGGAAATTTGTTAAGTGGATGACGGTCGGTAATGTTCGTCCCTCTGCCTCGCGCTTTTGCAAATTTCTTGAAATTTTTAGTTTGGGCACATTATTAGGATCTTCTTGGGAAATACCCGATCGATTGCTCAATCCGGTTCGACAGCGAAGCGGAAGACCGCGCACTGCAGGTCTTCAGAGGCATTGGCTCCTGAATGCGACGAAAACATCAACCCTGCTGTAGAGCACAGCGAATCTCTCGTGCCCTGGTTTTATTGTAGGGAAGGCACAGAGACAAACTACAAGTACAGCAGCAGTACTCGCTTGTTGGTTGTTTCAAAATCGCTTGGCCGTTGGGAAACAAAAACGGGCTACGTACAAGTGTAGACAACACACACTACCACTACCACTACCACCACTGCCACCACTACCACCACTACGACCACTACCACGACTACGACCACTACCACTACGACTACGACCACTACGACCACTACGACCACTACGACCACTACGACCACTACGACCACTACGACCACTACTACTACTACTACTACTACTACTACTACTACTACTACTACTACTACTACTCCTACTACTACTACTACTACTACTACTACAACCACTCCTACTGCTACTGCTACTGCTACTACTACTACTATTAATACTACTACGGCTTGCTACTGCTGTGTAGGTGTCTCAGCGGGCACGGCAAACAAACACAGGCCAGCCTCGAAGTGGGCTTCCTCTTCTTCTCAAGGATCGAGGGCATCTCCTCTCAAGCCCCAAAACACACAAAAAAAACGGGTTCCATGTACAGCGAACGTATACCACCCACCCCCACCAACTGCCTCGATCGACGTGTCACCGTGGAGTCGACGGCTCTCCACGGGGTTACTCAGCAACCAGTGCAACACGCGCACGCGCGTGGTGTACAGCTGTTTGTAGTCGTAGCCCCCTGTTTCTTGAAGAAAAAAAAAATATGTATGAAGACTACCTGGGACAGCACATAGGCTATTATATAGAGTTTAGTGTAAGTACCCGCCGCTGAGCACGAAGCAGTAGTAGACGTTATCAGCTACCAGGGTATATGTACTCTGCTGCTCTGCTGCTCTGCTGCGGTCCTGCTTGCTGTCCTGCTGCCTGTGTGGTACAGGTTTGTTGCACCTGTTCCAGGTAGTCTTGCCATGTGGGAGCCGTCGAGACGGATTGCTGTTCGACGGATCGCTGTTCGCGCTGCGCATGGCCACAGCAGTCTGTGTGTTTGTGTGTGTGGAGCGGTGCGTGATTTCACTGCCGGCGGGTGGCGGTTACTTCTTGTCGGGCGTGCTTGGCCAACCACGGTGGTGTTATCTACAGGCTCGGGGAGACGTTGACCAACCATACGCTGTGACCGTTGTCCATTTCGGCTCTCTAAAAAAATCTGACTCTTGACAAATTTTACCCGTCACATATTACATGTATATACGTATAGCAGCCGCAAAATTGGGGATATTTGGCTGAAATTTGAAAACAGCAGCAAGCTGAAAACTGTCGGAAACGGGGGAATATAAATTATCTTTGTACGCAAAAAAGTGACATTGCGCGAACACACGCTTAACACTTTATTAATAGACCTCTGCTGATCAATGCCGATCATGACGTCACGTATATCTCCGAAGACCCATTCGATCAAGAAAGCGCCTTGGTATTCCGTTAACGACAACGACGATGCCAAGTCGGAAACAAAAAAAAACAAAAAACATACAAAAAAACTTGCAATTCAGCAAAATAAAAAAGTTGTTGCCGCAGTGGTACAAAAATGATAAATTACGGGGGGTGAGGGGGGTAATTGTTTATTTTGTGAATTCGGGGAGACGAATTAGCAAAAATGCGCTATTCAGTACCAGGTATCACGTACCAGGTAACTGGTATTACTACGTAATATTCTGTACTTAAAATAGACCGGTCTCTCGGGCAGTGTGGTGCGCCCGCTGGGTCATGTCGGGAGCTTGGAGGACCCGGCGTCGGGGGGGTTCGCGACGGGCAGGGGGTTAAAGGGGAAAGCTTAAGCTTTCAATCGCCTTTACAATCTTGAAAAAAAAAGAGTATCTTGAGACTTGCGACCACGGACTGGAATGTGGCGATGAGGTTGAAAATGAGAACAGCAACAGCAACAACAACAAAAATGTCAACTTTCGTCTTCACATCCTCGTAAGGTATTCTTGTTTTGTTACTGCAGGGCTTTTCTTCCGTTGCCGTCGAAATATATATGCATACTCTGAATATAGTTATATTTACACATCATACTGCATATATACTGCGTGCGTAACGTTCTCAACTCTCCCCCGGGTCTACATTCTCACGCATATATATCCTGTCCTCTCCATTTTTGGGACGGAAGCGGACGGCACCAACCGTAATTTTTTCGTTCTTTCGCTGCCGAATAAATGGACCGTGCCGAATCGTAGGATTTTTGCTGTCGAATGAACAGACCGAATCGGATCGAACAAAACCTTGCATTTTCGTACCAGGTATTTCGTACCTGGTATTCCGTATTCCGTATTTTATGTTTTACTGCGAGTAGTGTTTTGGTATTTTTGGGTGGCGAGATCCGACCCTACAAACAACAAAATACACACAACTGCAGTAGTAGCGCCACAATGCTCAAAAAGCAAAAATCAAGCAGAAAACAGAACCAAACCGAAGAGAAAGAACAAAACACACAGACAGGGGGCTGAATTGAATGTACGTCAGAACATATCCGTGCAATGTGGACTGCTATTCTTCGCACAATGAGCAGTTCGGATCGACGACGTGCCCAGGTATGGATCTATGGAGAACCGTTCAAGAACAATCAAACAGTCTAGGTCATATGATACGAGCATATGATATTATACGACTACTTCAAAACGGAATGGATCTGGATCTATAGACTAATAGGGCCCAGCCCTAGAAAACGCGGACTCCTTCAACGGTTCTCTATTATGATATATAGGTATATATAATAGGCATATAGCTACGTACACTACCTCGTAGAGCAGATATGATATACGCTGATTTTGGGGCATGTATCAAAGGCAATTGGGTGGTGAATTAACTTATACTGATACCACTCTGAACCGGAATATAAAGGACTGTTTGAATGTTAACATGTAATTCAAATGGTGCTTATATTTCGGGTCAAAGTGGTATATACTGCTGTTGTAAAAAAGTCGTCGGGAAAAATTGAGAGAAGAGGCGGACAAAGTGCACGAAGGATGATGATATGATGATGCAGGAGGGACTCACAGAACCCGAGCCATGGTTGAGGCGGGTTATAGTCCATCGTCGTGCCCACGAAATCTCTTCCTGTGTGCGCTGTGCGCGTGCATGTGCACGGACACTGGGTGTGCTAGATGTCGACGGGTAGAAAGGAAGGTTTAATGTGAAGAACACACACACACACAATGTGCGCCGCCCCCGCTTGGTTGGCGCCGCGTGTGATTGGGGACGGCCCCCTATTTGCACACCGGGTGTGCAAATTGTATGTACTCTGCACAACCTTTGGCTTACGTATTATGCTGCTTTTCGTGTATTTTGTTATTTGCTGTGGCCATGTGGTGGAAACCCTCGAATTTGATGGATCATATCAGGGGGGTTACGGGTTTTGTGGCCGTGCCCAGCCAACCCTCACCGTAACCCTAACCCTATGCCATAGGATGCCATAGATGAGTGCTTTGATCAGGGTGCCAAGGGGAGCAGGGTAGAGGTGTGCAGATTATTATTTGCACATACTGTAAATACACGGTGCGCAATCTGCAATATACAGGTAGGTCTCGTCGTGTTTGGGTGGTTTTGCGCTATATTTTGGGACGTTGTGGGACGTACTTACGTGCGTAAGTCAATGCACTCTGGCAGCCCCCTCAGCCAGCACGGTGGTGGTGCTGGCAGTACATACTGGACCAGGAGCCCAGCCCTACGTAGCGTGTCTGTATCCGCAATTGCGGTGCGAGGGTCAAAATCCAAAATCTACCACATGTGGTGTGAAAAGTTAAGGTTGTACGAGTACTCGTAGTTATAACCCTTTCAGATTTACAAAACTTATCCCATACTAATTCCAAGTACTTTGTCCCCAAATTCGTGGGACCAGTTCTTAAGAGGTTAGTACACCCACGTTGATGTGCAGGCGTTCGTTTCTGAACCGAGCCCCTCGTCCTTAGTACCCCACATCAGATCATACCAGTAGGTTTTTATGCACACCATGGAGCGCATGTTTTCGGTCTCACACACGATGAGGTGTGCCCTTTTAAACTTTTATATGAAAAACATTGTGTGTCGTGTTTTTTTTCTCTAGTGTTTTTGTGTTTTTGGCTCAAAAACTCTTTGACGAAAGCCCCCCGGCTCCACATATACAAGAATCTAACCGAACGTTCATTTTGTATATACGAGTAGGATTTTCTTCTATTTTGGGGCAATCCGAAACATCTATTTCCGTAATATGAATACCTGCTCGTAGTGAATGGGTCTGGTTGTATATATATATGTAGGACACGAAGGCGAAATTGTTGGCCGCTTATGCTTTTTATGTTTCGACCTCCACGTGCACTCGACTCACTTGGGCCTTTTTAGGGCTCACGTGGGGTACTTCGGGCAGGCATGTTGGCTTACTTGCAGCGGAAGATGAACACCAGTTACATCACAACTTGAGCACAAGCACAAATATATGATATCACAAGTGTGTATCGAACTTCGTGCCAGTAACAAGGAGTACCTGGTACTACTGTACTTGTACACAATAATAGCACAGCAGCACAGCAGTATTACACGCAAGTGATACATCATGGTATATACCGGGTAGTAGACTGCTGATTGCTGATTGCCTCTCTCTGTACAAGTGTGCGTGCATGTGTTCTTTCGTTCTTTCCGGGGAAGGTATGCTAAGTGTCATATACTTAAGTATACACTGACAGCAGTATACACCAAAATAGTAGGCGAGGGCCGAAGGGCAAGCAAAGGGCAGGCACACTGACGGCCAAGCCGCTACGTATTATGTGGTATATACTTCGTATGAAGGATGCACGAGCGGCTCTCGCGGAGGGTGCCCACACAAACGTAGGGCGGGTCTGCCCTGCACCCCTTCAGTATATTCCAGGTATGAAATGTTATCATAGCAATTTGTAAATACAAAACCGATTGTAGGCCGTAGGCCGTGCGAGTATTAATAGTACCAGGTCTCCTACATCGTAATACGAGTACTCGTAGGCCGTACGAACGTGTAAGTAAGTACATGCCGCATTACAAGACTACAGTAGAAATCAGAGCATATATACTCGTTTTCTGGGAACAGTAAAATCACGACGGCACTTGGCACTTGGGTCTGCCTAACGTACTGATAAGATGACCTGCGTGCAGATTAATGCAGATTTCGAATGCAGATTTCGTTTCGAATAATGCAGGCTTCGTGTGTCGTACGTACCAGATCAGAGATATTATGCTGTACGCTGGACTGCTGCGTACTATTAACACGAGTGTATGTATAATACGAGTATCAATATCTGAACCGAAGAAAATTTCAGATTTATTTTTGTCCCCGATAAAAATATGTTCAAAACTTAAACTTTACATGCGTGAGATAGGAATGTATGCGTATCATATGGAAATCGGAGCGCAGAAGCCCTCGTATTGGGCCTTTGACCCCGGACTGCTGTCCTGTATACTCGTACTGCTGGGGAGTTAATTGCTATATTCGGCAGCTGGTCATTCAGCTGTTCATGCGGGCGAGGGGCTGCAAAGCCTTCCGTCAAATAGATTCGGCTGGTGTGCGGGGCTCTGATGCTATGCACTGCTACTATGCACTCGTACGTAGATACTCTGTAAAAAGAGACAAAATACAAAATGCAACACGCAGCAGCGAGCGGGAGTGCATTTGCAATTCGCCGAACCGTGGAGCAGGGAAAATAACTGGAAATGGAAACAAAATAAAATAAAATAAAATAAGGCGGCGACAGCTGAACTCACCGCAAGAGTTGACGGCTGCATCGGCGTTGACGCCAACAACCTGCCACGCACGCACATGACCCAGAAGCGGCAACAGAGGGTGGGATTGAGGTGGGGAAGCTTAGGCGGGCGGTGGCTGTACTGGGACGTTGCGCGTTGCAAGCAGGCAGGCCACATGGGAGAGAGCGAGTGCTTTGCGCGGGTGATAGCACTACACCGACCTGTCAAACAGCCTTATTTCCTCATGAAAGGCAGAAACAGGGGGTACTGATTTGCAGAGCTACAGCAGTTGTAGCTTCAAACACCATCGCCCCCGAGCGTCACTCCCCAGAAAAACTGCAACGCAGGAAGCATGGCATGCAACACCAGTGCAGTGCTGATGCGGCGAGCCTACTACACAGCCGGCGACACACGTTCCGAGGGACATTCCGATATAGGCTCGTGCGTACATCAGTGTAATAATTGTTGATTTCGGTAAAACTTTGTTGACGCCCGGGAAGCGGGCGGCACCGACAAACAGGCATGAGGGACATCCCACCTTCCGGACGCTCGTGCTCGCCACCATGTCGGAGCTTTCTCCTACTCCGTGCTCCTGGTGTTCGTCGTCCAGACAGAAAATCCTTCCTGCTGACCACGTACGAGAGGATACGTCGTTAAAAAGGAGTGCCGTGAATATGCTTGTCGAGAGAGCATCATATACCAGGGGACGGCAAGGCACCGTTGGTATTTTGGAGAAAGCCACTAAAACGTTTGGAACTCCCTACAATGCCGTCGCAGGTTCTGCCTCAGCCACCACTAACACTGCCACACCGCCCACTCAGCGATCCCACTACTACTGAGAATCCACTATCCGCAACGAAGCTGTGGCTGCCACCCTGTTACTCCTGTGGCGTATTTCGTTCTGTTGCCCACGTTGCAGCAGTGCGGTATACGGCGCCATCTTCCTGTTCCATTGGTGTGTCCTTGACGTCTGTCTCTCCCTCTCTGCCAGGAAGGCCGCGTTTGGCGGTTGAGACATGTTGCGCTCTGCCGCATGGTTGCGAGGAGGCGGCGGGCCCGTAGTGCGCTACTGCAGCGGAGGTAACAGACCTTCCGCCACCACCCGTCGATTGCAGCCTCTTGCGCGAAGACGTAACCTATGTGCCTTCGCGAACCACAGCGTCGACAGGAGAGACAGCGATAGAGACTGCAAGGGGGAGACGATTCTCGCTCAGCCCAACGCCATGCCACCATATCATCGCCGTTTGTCCAACGGGGCATTCCTTCCTTCCACCAACTCCTCAAGAGGTGGTGGTGGTGGTGGTGGTGGTGGTGGTGGTGGTGCGATACTCGGTAGCTTCGCGAAGATCGAGGGAAAAAATCAGCTTGCATCGGTTGCGGCAAGCAGACGACAGCTGAGCACGAGGCGCGGCCTGCCTCCGCGGCGCACGCTGCCAGAGAAGATTTTCGCTGGCGCGGTGGTGGTGGTACTTGCCGCATGGGGTCTGTTGTTCGGAGGTGGGTGGGTGATTGGTGGGTGGATGTTGATGTGACGGCGGTGGAGCCTATATTGGTCGAGAGAGGCAAAGCACACTCTCTCGGTCATGTTCCGATGCATACTGGTTCATGATAGATGGATGTAAGGGAAGTTACGATTGCACGAACAGCGGTCATCCCCCTTCTGCTGGGCCGCTCGTTTGCTTCTGCTATGATATTGATACGATAGCTACAAAATAACACCTGGCGTCTGGCGTACACAAGCACGCATGGAAGGGAACTGCTGTACGTACTACTGTTGCTGTACGGAGTGAGTGTGGACCTACTACTACTGCTGAAGATCGACAACGGTAAAAGAGCCAGTTTTAACAAGGGTCACGGGAGGCTGCGATAGGCGATCTACGCTCCAGACTCTAGACTGAATATGTTCATGTTGTCTTTGTGTGGTGTTGCGAGAGGGTTCATTTTGTTTTCGGTATAAGAGGCTCGTGTAGTTGGTGAAACAGGTGTAGTTGGTAGAACAGGCGGGGGCAGGCAGCTGGTTCTCTTCGCGTGTCCTGCCCTCGCCACCATGCGGACCCCTATACCTGGTATTATATCGGTACGTACGTACCGTTTTTATTGATTCCCTACCCATGCCCTCCTGCCCTACCCTAACCATCCCTACCCTAGCCTACCCTACCCTACCCTACGCTCTCCTACCCCACCCCCAACCCGACCCCACCATACCCGACCCTACCGTGTACCCCCCCCTCTTCTCTTGCGCTCCGCTCCTCCCCTCCTGGCCAACCCGTTCTGTTCGACACGCCACGACAGCGATCACCCTGGTCCTGCTCCCATTCGTCGGCATCGGCTTGTTCCTGTTGAGGCGAAATTTCCGACGCGGCGGGATTTCGAGGGAAGTGGTCGCTATGATGGCCCGCAAGATGGCAGAGCGTCAAGGCCAGTACCCAGCGGCCGGCGGCGGTGGTGGTGGTAGTGGTGGCGGTCCAGGCCCGATGGGCGAGTGGATGCAACGGGCGCCCACCGAGGGCGTGCTGTCGTCGTTTCTGGCGCGGATGCTCGGGGGTGGGATTCGCGGCATGAAGCTCGTCAGCGTCCTCCGCAGGTGTGTACGTATGCAAGATGCTCTAGATTTGTGTGTTTCGTGGTGTTGTGTGTGTTCATCCTGTATGTGTGTTGTCTTCACATTAAACCCGTTATTTCTACTCAACCACATCAGTACGCCCAGTGCCTGTCCTGATTCCTAATCCTAGAGAGATACAAATTATGTGGTCACACACTGTGAAACAGAGAAAAAACAAAACAAAATAAATGCAAATGAATGGGTGAAGCAAGTGAGATGCTAACGTACCGGGTTCGAGAACACAACGACACGAGCCGAAACAAAAAATAAGGACCAAAAGACAATTAAAAAAAAACGTACTGGGTATATATGATATCGGGTAGCATACATATAAAAATACGTAGGTGTTTTGTAGTTTGTGCGTTTTTTTGGCGATTGTGTGACGGGGTGATGTGAATCGCCTATATACAGCAGTAGTAGATATATTGTTGTACAAGCGTTTCTGATGCAAGGTATCATAGGGCACCCATTTTTTTTGGTCGCCTTCCATCGTGCGTTGATTGTCAAGCACTTGTGTGTAGAAGCTGTATATATATGTATGTATTCTAGTACTGTCGTACACAAAAAAATGGCCGTGCTAGATGAGCTGCTTCGAGCCCCCGTTGGACTGCAAAAAAGCGATTCAGGATGCGTTTCGCCAACGTTTACTGCAGTAGGGTTTATCCCATCTATATACCTCGGCGGAATATTTTTTATTCCGGCACGCTCCCATCGTACCAGTCCAAACCTCACACACGTGCACAGCACCACCACCGCCGCCGCCATCCTTCGAGTTCTCTTCTTTTTTTTTTCCAATGTTTCCGCTCGGGGGTACATTTCATACGACTCGGTTTTGTCACCCGCGATCAACCACACCATCACCAACATCCCACACATTCCACACCCAACACGCCCACACCCCACACGAACACCCAGCGAGGTGAAACGACGGGCCCTGCGCAACCCAGGCCTCGCGAGCGCATTGGGCGGGGACATCGGGTCATTCTCTGACGTGGAGATGTCCACGGTGGGCACGACGGGTGGCAGCTTTGGCCCCGGCGGTGGCGGTGGCGGCGGCGGCGGCAAGGGAAGTGGGCCGTCGAGGGTAATCAAGGCGAGGTTTCGATTTGTTGGACGGCGAGGAGGCGCGGGGTGGGCGGAGGTGGACGTGACCGACTGGGAGGACGCGGGGGGGGAAGACGGGACCGGAGGGATGGAGTACGATCGCGTTTTCGGTGAGATAATTTATACCAGGTATACCGATAGATATATATAGCTAACAGATACCTGGTAGTGGATAGATTCATACCCTCTGGATAATCGACCTGCGCAGATTTGTAGCACTGCTGTCCATCGGTGTTAGTTATCAGGGAACAATATTAAGAGTATAGCGCGCGCAAGTTCCTTAGCGACAGCTATTCATACACACGGCATACTGCTGTCGCATCTATTTAACAAACAATTGTCACGCTCGTCTCGGCGCCCCGTGTGACCAGTAACGCTGGACAGCGGGAAAAAGTTCGACTTGACAAACGATGTTGCGGGCGCCGGCGCCGGCGGAAAGACCACGTTCTCTCACCGGCAAGGACGCCCTACCCCCGCGGGAAAGGCGAGGAGGAAAGGGTCATCAAAGAAGGAGGGGGGCGGCCGGCCGGTGGAAGCGGAGTTCCGCGACAAGTAGGCCGTATATACACGGGGCTACGCTGGGTGGGAGGGGGTAGGGTGGGGGCGTCAGCGACGTGTAGTATCAAAATTTTGGGGTCTCCAGGAAAAAGGAAAGCGGACGAGGGATGGGATACACATACCAACTCTGTCCGGAAATGTAAAACAGTTTTGGTATTCATAGTAGCACCCAAACAGTATCACAGTCCTTACTTTTCCCCGGGTAGATTGGTATGCATCCTGTTTCTTTGGCCGATGGATTTGGGGAGGCCCTCCGCCCCACAGGCAGTGCGTTGCCTCTATATTCGTATGGCACGGGGCTTTCATTTTTGCAAGGCCGCCTTTTGCCGGCGCTGCGAAGTTTTTCTGCGTGTGTCTAGCTTCTTCGAGAAAGCACCAGGCGCAGTGCAGCAGACACAGCGCGACGTTTTCGAAGCTCGTTTTCGGAGCGCCGTCCCGGTGCTTGCTTCTTTTTTTTGCTGACTTTTTTCGAGGAAAACGGCAAAAGAGCGTGTGAGCTGAGATGCGGGCGTCGCCGGATCTATATATATAGAGAGAGAGAGGAACGAACCATCATCATGGCGTGTTTTTTTCCCTTTTTTTGTTTCTGGCATTATTTGCTCGTTTTGTGTGTGTGTGTTTTCGTGATGGTGTTTGGTTTCTCGTTATTTCTGCCGTTTGAGCCTCGAACGGAACCCACGCCACGCTGCTGGACCGCGAGAAGTGTATATATCTAGTGAGGTTACGAATTATGACGTATCAGGACTCGCCGGCTTGAACGGCGAGAGAGAGACGCACTCGCATTTTTTATTGTCTGTATCGGCGGTGGTGATGTTACACCGCGTGCCAGGCATGGTAGGTATGCACACGGTATGGTACCAGGGTGATGATCGTCGGAAACACCTTCGCGGTGCGAAGAACACGCGAAAACATTTGTTGCTGTATGTACGCACTAAAGCGGCGGTGGGCGCGGGGCCGCCTCGCTCTCCCACCGCTATAGCTGGGCCTTGCGCCTTGAGCGTTGTTGGGGACAAGCCTGGTGGTCACTCGTGGCCTCTGCCGAAAGCACGGGCGCTACCGTGGGCAGCTATGAATAGCTCCCGCGAGCGAGTGCCTCCCCTGCGTGTTTCCGTCTTTCTTCTTCCTGCCTCCGATGGTTTCACTTGGCTGGAGGCGACACCTCATCGGCGCTACGTACGTACAAGCGAAAGGAAAGCAGCGTCGTCCCGGGTCATGAAGGTGGGTGGGTGGATGGATGGGTGGGTATATTGGAGATTGGGGTACGACGTAAATGCAGACGCGAAGGTATGGTTACCCGATTACGTTACAGCAGCAGTAGTACTGCACGGAAATGTTCATTCCCGACCACGATGTGCAGTGTAGTGCGTTACGCATGTGAAGTGTGGTTCCTGATTACGGTACAGTTAGCAGTAGCAGTGTACGAAGCGTATACTAGCGGTATACTACTGTACATGTACAGAGGTATCAGTCTTGATCGGAAGGTGTAAGGTAATTTTGTAATTTTAATACCACTATGTCACTAAATATAAGTACCGTTTTGATTAACTAATATTATACAAACGGTCCTTATATTTAGGGACAGAGTGATACCTTTCTAAGGTACCTATACCTATGGTGGACGACAACAAAAATTACCTTATATTTTCGATCAGACTGGTATTATAGGAGGTTACTGATTGCAGAGGTATGTGGTTATTGACTATATACATAATACGGTATACCGGTGTACAACAACACAGTAGTGGTGGTACGGGGGTACAACGGCGCTGCGGTCGAGCGCACCACACAAAGACATGTGGGGTGGGGGTAAGGAAACGCGCGCCAGAATAAAGAGGCGGGTCGCAGGAGACCCGCCGCCCCCTCAATCCGCTCGCCGACAGGGCGGCGGAGAGGGGGTTGCCGTCCAGGAGCGATAAGGGGTGTGTGGGTCGAGACCCTCCCGCGCCCCCCTCTCTCTTCCAGCGAGACGGTACATATATATATACATACTAAGTATGTATTATAGCACCTATAATACAATAGCACTGCACTGCTGATGTGTGGATTTTGTGTGCTTGAGGTTGTTTTTGTCAAGCCTCATGCTTCGATAGGGGTACGTTTTTTTTATTTTTTTGTTTTTTAATCCTCCGAAGGATTGGTCAAAATGCAGCCTGAGCTCACCAGATTTTGACATGTTCTCACATTTAAGTCAATCGCCACAATGCGGTCCGGAGTCGCTTTCATATGATATATATACGAGGTGCCAGGTATAAATCTACGTCTCGGGTGCCAATTTTATATTTATCCCGGGTCGCTCCCGTTGCAGCAGCAACATTTTTCACTGGTCTGGCTCCCCAATCAACTACACCAATCAGATGATTCGCTAGATGGGGATTTTTGGCAAAAACTATTTATTAGTTGGCAAGTTTTTGGCAAGAGTTAAAAATATGAACTTGCCAATTTGGCAAATTTAAGTTTTCACTTGTGTCGTTATCAACGCGACCCCAAGCACGTGGTTGGTATTTTGCTTCGCTGCCCCCCCCCCCCTGTCTCCACAACAACCATGCCCATGTTGACCTTGCGCTTTCCCTTTTCTGCCCCCCGCCGCCTCGCCGAACTTGCGCCTTGTCGCTCGTTGCTTTCACTCTCTCTGCACCTACTATATATGTACGGACGTACGTACGGTTTCCTCGGATTCGTTCAAGGCGCGGTCTTCCTCCGCTGGCTGCGTGCATGCTTCCGTAATATATACGACCCAGCCCAGCTTTTGGACCAGCTGGTGGATGCAGTATGACAGTGGTCCCTCTATAGTGTCGGTTGAGTAGTGCCGGGTGCCCGCTATATAGTGCCCCTTCGAAATCGCGTGGCACAGATGGGATTAACCAGTGTGGCAGTGTGCGGAGTAAATAGTGCCGGTTGTCGCCTATAGTGCCGGTATTGTTGCCTGGCGCGTATCGGCACTATAGAGGAACCACTACTGTAGTAGTCCACAATATATAAGTAAGTGACTTATCGTCACGCCCTAATTCCGAGAAAATTCCAGGGCTCTTCACGGATCGTGCGGGTCGGGTCAGGAATATTTTGAAATCTCACGGGTCGGGTCGGGTCAGGTCAGGAGGTTTTGAAACTCTCACGGGTCGGGTCGGGTCGGGTCACCCTTTTACCCGACCCGACCTGACCCCGCGAGGTTTGGCCCTAATCGTGAACAGTCCTGCTTTTATCCACCCATCGATTATCCAGCGCACCCAGTGTGCACGCTGATTCCTCGTTCTATCAGGTATTCCTTATACAATTTATAGAACTACTCTATTAATAACTATAAACTGGTTTGGGCTGGTCGGTGTTACTTGCTGCCCGGCTACTTGATCGGTGTTTTTTTTTTTCCCTTCAGCTTTGGAGAGTTTTGTTTTATGTTGACTCTCTCTGCACCTACTATATATGTACGGACGTACGTACGGTTTCCTCGGATTCGTTCAAGGCGCGGTCTTCCTCCGCTGGCTGCGTGCATGCTTCCGTAATATATACGACCCAGCCCAGCTTTTGGACCAGCTGGTGGATGCAGTATGACAGTGGTCCCTCTATAGTGTCGGTTGAGTAGTGCCGGGTGCCCGCTATATAGTGCCCCTTCGAAATCGCGTGGCACAGATGGGATTAACCAGTGTGGCAGTGTGCGGAGTAAATAGTGCCGGTTGTCGCCTATAGTGCCGGTATTGTTGCCTGGCGCGTATCGGCACTATAGAGGAACCACTACTGTAGTAGTCCACAATATATAAGTAAGTGACTTATCGTCACGCCCTAATTCCGAGAAAATTCCAGGGCTCTTCACGGATCGTGCGGGTCGGGTCAGGAATATTTTGAAATCTCACGGGTCGGGTCGGGTCAGGTCAGGAGGTTTTGAAACTCTCACGGGTCGGGTCGGGTCGGGTCACCCTTTTACCCGACCCGACCTGACCCGTGAAGTTTTACCCGACCCGAGATTAGCCGTTGAAAATTTCCAGGCGTTCGGGGTTGGTGTTAGGGTTAGGCTGAGCATTTACAGTAAAAAGTACCACCTGGGGCTGCCTGGGGTGGTATACCCGGTACGGTATTTTCTAACGATTTTGTGGAATGCGGGCCAAGGTCTGTACAGCAGTCAGTCAGTGTACAGCTTTGGCGTGGCGTGGGCTGTTCTACTTTTTTTACCGCCGCCGTTGCTCACTCCCTGTGGGGGGGGGGGGGGGGGGGGGGGGGGCGGAGGAGGGTCGCCCTGGGTTGCTGACCTACAGATCATTGTCGAGTGATTTGAGTTGTTGAGTCGTGGTTTCGCTTGTGAGCGCACGCACCCATAGCATGTATACCCGGGGAAGGAGTGTTGCTGGCATTTTTGATTCCGCGAAACGACATAAGTCGATCAAGGATTATGCACCAATCTAAATTCCGATTTTAAAAAATGGACCAATCAGAGAAGTGCGGACACGAAATGTCGCTTGTGAGCGCACCCGTAGCATGTATACCCGGGGAAGGAGTGTTGCTGGCTTTTTTTATTCCGCAATGACCACAAATGTCGATCAAGGATTTCCCACCAATCAAAAATTAAAATTCCCATCTAAAACAAATGCCCAACCAGAAAACTGTGGGCACGAAATGTTTCTCTCTGTAGGTAGGTACACATTAGGTTATTATAGGGCCCAGTGCTCCACACCAAAACCGAATAGTTTGGTGTCAGCCAAGGCCAAAAAAAAATGAAAGTCAAAGTTATTTTGCTGTCCTGTCAAAGGGGCGAAAAGAGCTGCCTCCTGACATCTTTGGTTGGAGGTGGCGTAAGATTTTCGGCCTTTTTTCTGGGGGGAGGGGGAGGTCGCGACTTCGACTAGAGGGTCTCTGCTGTTTTGGTGGTGATGGACTGCACAATACTTTCAGCAGTAGTACTCGTAGTAGCTCGTTTTTGGCCAAGGACCAAACGACAAAATACACCTACCATGTACCAGTTTCCAAGAAATAGTTTGGGAACCATGCGCGCTCGCTCGGCTCCTGCTGCTCCCGCTTGGCACCCTAAGCCCTCAAACTGAACCTTGATTTATTTATAGTTGAGCCACCGGTATGACCCACCAATCACCCTGATCCCATCCCATGCCGACGGTCACCAAACGGAGGGAAAATCGACCAAAACAGCACATATGGTGCCTAAAGATTCCTGCGAACGTGGTGTATAGTAAGGAGAGCTCGTGTGTGTGTGTGTTTGCTTGTTTTACCGCTACTATAGTTAGATGTGGTTCGATTGTCGGGAATGTCGAGTTTGATTAGTCGAACAAAGTGCTATGGACAACTTTCTTCCAGAGGAAATCGATCGTCGAACATTTGCTCACCACACGTACTACTTTAGGCAAAGTCAGTGCTGCTGTGAAATTCACCAGTGGTACACTGGGGACTCTTCTTAGCAAAAATGAAATGTTGTCCGTCCCGTCCTCACTACTCACATATCGTTGACCTCAGACATGACTCTGGCCGATTTTTCCATTCGCTTGTCTCACCTGAATTGTTGTCCGTCCGTCCTCACTTCTCCTTGACCTCAGGCATGACTCTTGCCGATTTTTTTAATTTTCTTGTGTCGCATGATCCCTGGCGGGTTGACCCCCTGTACGGCAATGAGTACCGATAGCCATCACGCAGACCCCCTGCCTGGGTCAAACCCCACCTCCTCGGGGTGCCGTGTGTGTTGATTTATCAGGTTTGACTTGAACATCCCCAATCAACGCATTTATCAATATGGACGGGCCGATAGTGCAATCGGCAGGTAGGTATAGTAGGTATAGATGATGAGCGGAAAGGAATGAAAACAGTGCATTACGAACAACGTTGTATTTTGACTACGAGCTGGGCCAGCCATAAAACGGATTTTCTGTTGTGAGCTTCTAGCGCCGCCAATTATTCGAGTTAGACTTAGAAATTTGGCAGAGATGATCCTGACATATTATTGGAGATGCAAAAAAAACAGTATATTATGAACTTTTCTTAACTTTTAAAAAAACCGACTCGATTTCGCCGAGATATCCGCGAAAACCCAAAAGTACCATAAAATCTATTTTTTCACCAGATTTCGACGCTAATTTCACATGACAGCTAAAAAAATCGCCATTCCCGATCAAGCTGAAATTTGGTGTAGACAATGCTTGAGACACAAGGAGACGATCGATGCAAGTTGCATTGCCCAATTCATCACCCATCAAGAGATATAACAAAAAAACGATTCTATACTGAAACAAGTAATTACGAAAACGGCAGTTTTACTGCGATGCCCCGCTCAATTTTTCACTTTTCGAACTGATTTTTTTACCATGTATTTGAAACACAAATGCGAATGTACTCCGTGTCATCCCTTTTTTTTCTTTATTTTTTTTGACTAGTTATGACCACTTTTTCATTTTTACGGATCGTTGGATCGGTCATATATCCTGAGGAAAGAAAAAAAGAAAAAGGGATGACATCGAAAAGGTTGATTGATACTTGAGGAACACCGTGTCAAAAAATAAAGTCAAAACACGCATTATTGAGCGGGGCATAGCCGATTGACTGTTCTAGCAGAGTCTTGGCTGGCCCAGCTCGTACGTATTGGGCGTGCTTCGCAATGGACGCAGCCACCGCTTCTGGTGATGGTGTTTGCGAGACGTCACAAGCACACAACAAACGGACGAAAACAACCGAAACCAAAAATCAAGACACCAACAACAACTATCAATAGTACTCCTTCTCCCGGGAGGGACAACAACAAACACTGCTTGCTTGCTGCATCTCTGGTCTTAGCTACGGTAGTAACAGGCTATAGCAAGTGCAGCAAAGGTCTGATAAAACGACAGAAGCCGCTGTCCCACGAGTAGAAGCAGCAGCAGCAGCAGCAGCATGCTCATAACTTTAGAAGAGGCAACAATAGCCGACAGCTATACGTCGCATGGTACAAAAAAATGGTTTTCGAGCCGTTTCGAAAACCTGGGTGACCTCTATACGACACGTGCCTCGGCAACAAAAATGTTATAACTTTGGAAACCCGCGGGTGGCCTGCCTCGACAACAAAAAACGAAAGGAAACAAACGCGCGGCAGGCCCGACGAAAAAAAGAAAAAAGAAAAACAGCCTTGTTGTGCCGAGAGTTCGCTCAAGAAAGAGAGAACCATACCGACAACTTTACCTTGGTACCAAGTACCCGGTGCCATCTATAACACAGCCATAGACATAAACATGACACACTTGTCTAGGTTGCCCCCTTCAAGGATGGGGAGGGGGACTGTCGCTTCGTCAGCTAGGCGTTGCTCGCCAGCTCTTCTTGACTCGTGAAGAAAACAATATGTATCCCAACGACTAGGGAGCATCCAAAAACTGAAAACAACTAATAAAAACAAAATGAAAAAAAAAACGGGGGAGAAAAATAAAAATAAATGCCCGAACCGTATTTTATACCTGGTACGTACGAATGAATGGACCGAGGGATGATGGCGCCTCAGCCGGTCTATAGCCATTGTTGTTGCAGAAACGCCAACGTTGAAGAAAAACCCACTCGCCATCAAACGTGCTCGTACGAAAGGAGACCCCGGTTTGACCCCCTTGACTGACCGCCCCTACACTAAAACTAGTATATTATAGTCAAAACAGGCCTAGACGCACCCCCAAAAAGACGGGTCTCCTACAATAATAGCATTTTTGTTGGCCATCGACCGTACCGCTAGCGACCTGGCGCACCGCATCCCGAAACCGTCCCGTCCACCAACCGTCCCTCTTCTAAGAGTAATTACAGTTTTGTGTACGACTACCATCATCGTCATTGTTCTCGTGCCTCTCTCTCCTCCTCTTCCGGTTCACCCCTCCCGCGCCCCGGCACATGCAAACAAAAAAGAAAGGTAGACGGCTATTTACTGCTGTGCTGCACTTTTTTTGTGACTTGGTCTTCCTTCACACGGTACAACTTTGGAATCGCAAGTTTTTTTCGTTTACCCCCCACGTCTCTTTCTCTCTCTCTCTCGCTCCGTCTTCCACCCACCCTCCTCTCCCCCATACCTCCCCCGCCTGCCTGCCCGCCCGCCTCCGCTCTCTCTCTCTCTTTCTCTCCCCCCCCCCCGCCCTTCTCTCTTCCCCCTCCCCATCTCTCTCTATCTCTCACCCCTCCCTTCATGCCCGCCATCTACCCCCATCCCCCACCCCGCCTTCCCTGTTCTGTCGGTCGCTCGCTCTCGGGAAGGCGCCACGGGTCCACCAAATCACCACCACACTGCTAGGCTACACCTTAGTTCAAACCTAGAGAAGGCACCATCGCACTATCGGAGGTCACGCAGAAATCCCAAGTCCAGCCCTTCAGCCACCGATCGCAGACGCCGGGTGTGCCGTAAGTCGTATCAGGTGGCTCCGATCGGACGGGGGGGAGGGGGGGGGGGGCATAAATAAACATGCGGGTCGGATCACGGAGTTGCACAGTAGCAGCAGCGCGACCAAATCGGCCAAAACAAAAAATCTAGCACGAAAAAAAAGAAGAAAAAAAAGAGACCCTTGAAAAAAAAAAAAAAAAAATCAGGACAGCAACCAAACAAAAACTAGCCGGGGTTGTGGCGAAAACATCTTACCACCATCAACCCTAAAAAAACATGTGGTGTGTTTTTTGTTTTGCCCTAGATGCCTCTGAACAGGCCAACAGGTATACCATATGGAGATGCCGGTCCAGTTCAGGGAAGCAGATTGGACTAAAACTGGCATCTTCCGCGCACCGCTCTCGTGTCTCTCCCGAGAGCCTTTCTTTTTTTGCCCCTCTAGAGCGTCTGCTCCACCCTCTCTAGAACCGTTCCACCCTCTCGAGCCTCTCCAACTCTCTCGAGAGAGCCCCTCCACTCTTCTCAAGAGTCTCTCCATCCCCTCGAAAGCCTCTCCGCCCTCTTGCGAGCTTTTCTATACCCTCCCCAAAAGCGTTCCCGTCCTCCCTCCCTCCCCCTCTCTCTCTCCAGAGTATTTCCACTCCTATCGACAGCCTTTCCATCCTGTCGAGAGCCCCTCGGCCCTCGCGAGAGCCTGTCTTTCGATCTTTTCGAGAGCCTTTCGTTTTTTGTTCGTCCTCTCGGAAGCTACGTACGGAAATTCGTGAGATTTTCCGTACGTAGCTTCCGAGCGCCTCATCTCTCTCGTCGCTTGGGGCACGCCCCCCCCCCGGCCCACGAGTCGTACCAGTGCCTGCCCCCTTCGCTACACCAGCGGAATGGATGCGTTTGCCGGGTGCGAGCTTGCCAGCAAACACACACACGCACGCCAGTCCGAAGGAATAACAGATAAACAAGGAAACGCAACAGATCCTCCCACTTCCAACGGAAAACAAATCAACAGCGTTGCAGAACCCCCTTCATCCGCCCCCGCCCTCCCTCTCACCCGCTCTCCCCCCCCCCCTCCCCTCTTCCTCTCGCCCCTTCCACTTGGAAACCCATATATACACAGCGTGACTCCTTCCCCCCCGCCCCCCTTCCCCCCTGCTTGCTGCGTGCGCGTGGGCGCGACACACCCGTCAACTACAGCAGCTTCGACACGGTGCTGCCGTGTGTGAAAAAAAAGTTTGCAGCCCGTCCCCCGTATCTACAGCTATTCGATCCCTTCCCCCCCCCCCCCCCCCCCCCCCCCCCCCCCCCCCCCAGCAAAAAAAAAAAACAAAAATCGGGGGTACGACGCGGAGACGCAATGCAACGTTTCGGGGAGAGAGAGGGCTCGCGTACTTTGAACGAACACCGTCCGTTCGTCCGTCCGTCTGTTCGTCCGTCCGTCCGTCCGCCTGCATGTGTGTGTACGCATCCTACGTACGTACCGCTCTGGGCGGAAATACAAGGAGCGTTTGTACGTTAATATCAATACAAAGCGGTCCTTGTATTTCCGCCCAGGGTGGAACGTAGCTTTTGCGCACGTACAAACGAGGCATACGCCCGCGCTTGGCAGAAGGAATATACTTTCCCATTTGATATCGATACCAGACAGATTCTAACACGGCGAGGGGGACTCGTACTACCTTTCCCTGCCTAAAGAGTGGGGGGGGGGGGGGGGGGGGGAGAAAAGAAAAGAAAAGAAAATCACCGCGCGCGTGAGAACCTATACCTCCCTCCGCTTTCTCGCTATGTATCATGACATGGCTTGGCATGCCACGGCCTTTAGTGTTCGTCTACGAAGTGCATCGCCCGGAAGAGGGGGCCGGTGCGAAGCGAGGCCGCACGGTGCTATGTGATGCGGTGCGGTGCTGTGCGGTTCGGTCCGTTCCGTTCCGTTCCGTTCCGGTCTGGTCCGGTCCGGTCCGGGGCCGTACGGTGCGGTGCGGGCCGGGGCCGCGTTGTGTGGTTTACTCTTAACCTGTTTCGCCTGCGACGAAATGCGCCCGCCGCTGGGGTCTAGCTGCGGCCAAAAACGGAGACCACGAGCGTTTCCCCGACCCCCCCCCCCCCCCTCCAGTGCCAAAGAGCGTCTCCGTACAAAGGACACGCAACACCAATAGTTACGCGCCAGCAGCCCGCCGGCCCGGCCCCCCCCCCCCCGAAAAGCAAGGCAGCACGCGCCCCAGTATCATATCATATTCATACGTGAAACCGACACTCTTCTCTTGTATACAGTATTTGGCGACATAAAAGTCAAGCTGGGTTTTATGATAAAAAGAGGGGAAGGAATCACGTGCCAGCCAACCATCTCTCGGTCGCATGGGGCCAGTCGAAACACACCGACCAAAGCAACGCGTCCGCCGGCACAAAGAGTTTGCTCGGTTTCCTTCCTTACCATTGTACAGAGGGAACGAACAAGAACGCATACTTTGCCCCATGTCCGCGCTCCATTGTCCCCTCATTTTCCTCTCCTCTCCCCCCCCCCCCCCCCCCCCCCCCGCGCGAGCGCCTTCCTTCTTCTGCGCGTTCTATGAATAGCCCGCCCCGGTGTGGTGTCACATGAGATGGCTGAAATAGTTGGCCAGAAGTGTTTCGTAAAGGCCTCCATTCATCATGAACTCTGCTTCAGTAATCCTCCCTGTTTGACGCAAAAGCGGCCATTGTGGGAAGAGCGTGGGCGCGGGGTGGGGGGGGCGTACTCATTTGTTGCTTGCCTTAGTCATTTGGCCATTGACCACGCATCCCTTTCGAGACGGAGCACGGGGCGGGGGAGGGGGGGGTGGGGGGGTATTCCTGTCATGCATGGCCGTAGTCGTATGACCGTAGACCCTCGCATCCCTACAATGCCGGGACGGAGCATTCACCGACCGAGGCCGGCCTTATTTGAGTCGCATGAAGGGTGAGCTGCATCCTACTAATAAGAACCGCTTGTAAGGCGGACTTGCATGTGGACGACATAATCGGGGGGAGGGGGTGGGGAGGGGTTGGGGGGGGGGCGATGGAAGCAGACGGTGGAGCGGGCGGGCGGACTACGTTTCCCGAGGACAAAAATGCCATTCTGCTCGTCCAACGATAGAAAAAAAAAACGGCAGGCGCACAAAAAAACTATTTCTTCTCGTCGAACGACGAAAAGAAAACGCGCGGGCGAATTACGATTTGCCGACGACAACAAAAAAAGGCCACTCTGCTTTGTCAAAAAATGAAAAGAACGCGCGGGCGCACTGCGATTTCCGACAACGAAAAAAGACCTTTCAGCTCGTCAAAAGGCAAGAACGGGTGGGCGCAATACGAATACCGAGGGGGTGCGGGAACATTCTGCTTGCCGAACGCTTGCCGAACGATGACACGAGCTGGACGGGCGAGACCCACTTTCTGGGGACAAAAATACCATTCTGCTCGCTGAATGTACCATTCTGCTCGCTGAATGTACCATTCTGCTTGTCAAATGGTAAGAACGGGCCGGCGTTTTTACGATTTCCGAAGGCAGAAAAGACCATTCTGATCGGATGGCAAGAAACGGGCCGGGAATTTAAAGAATTCCGACGGCAAACGAGATCAATCTGCTCGCCGAAGGACACAATAACGCACAAGCGGGATACGGTTTTCTGAGGACTAAAAATAAACAAAAAAAATATGCTATTCTGCTCGTCGAAATGACCGAAAAAGATGAAGCGGGTCTAGCTTTCTCCTCCACCGGTTACGGCAAAGCCCCTATTATACGGCAAGCCCTCGCTCGCCACCAAAAGCAACGGGGGGTGGATGGATGCGGTCAGAAATCAAAAACAGCAGCAGCAGCAGCAGCAAAACACGCCAGGAATCGCCCGACGATATTTTACCAGCGCTTGCAGCAGGCAGCAATCCTCGTCTCTCACCGTCCTGATCCGGGTCGATGACCGCCCAGATCGACCCGAAGGTTCCCAGAAGCCAATCCTCGTCCCGCCCGCTCAGCTCGGGGACCGATTTCATCAGCGCTCGCACGATCTCGGGCCGCTCCAGTGATCCGGATCCATCCTAATCGACCACGGCGACGACGTTAGCACGCGCGAAAAACGAAAAAAAAAAAAAAAAAGTCGACCACGCCGCCAGTTTTAACTCCGAAAAAACAACAACTCCTATACACCAAGTGCAGTCATACCAGCCGTCTAATTTACTTGTTTTGTTTGTTTTGGTTCATTTCTTTTCTTATCTTCGTCCTTCTTTTCTCTCTCCTCCCTATAGTCGTAACTCAGATCCGGGGTCACAAAAGTAGGCTCCTCTCCCTCCTCCCCCACAACGGTTCTTGCCTTGCATTTTTATCGCGACAAGACTAAACTATTTCTTCCCTCGTCGACACACATCGAATTGTGCCTACCCACGCAACTAGGCGCTCGAGTAAACCTGTCGGTATTTTTTATTTTGACACAACGAAGCATCCGACTGACGGGCTGCTGCTTGGTGCTGCAGTAGTCTACGAGTACGGAGAGGCAGGCGCGCGCCGAGTGCGCTTCTCTCCGTCTCCAGGCCTGAGCCCGCCCCAGCCGACTGCAGTCTTGCGACGGAGAGACGCGCACTCGGCACACGCCTCTTCGCCGCCAGACCAGAGGCGGCCAGCGTGAGCTCGGTCGCTTGGGGCCTTCGCCCATTGCGGCGCACTCGGCGCGTCTCTCCTCGCGGCGCCAGACCACAATAACAGCAACAATAACAGCAACAACAGCTGTTCTCGCCGTTTGCTCGAATCTCTGCACACAAAACAAATCCGTTTTCTTCGCATATTATTAGGAAGACTTGACTGTTTCGATTTTCGAACTGCGAGTACGTCGCTGAGAGCGTCGACCGCCGAGTGCGCGTCGGGCGCGAAGCAACGTCGCTGAGTCACCATCTATCTCATCAATCGTTCTGCTGCTGCTTAAGCTTGCGTGGATAACATCTTGAATTCAGAGACCAAGCCATTTTTCGATTGGAAAATCTGATGGCCCAAGTCGTGTCGGATTTTGGGGCCAAAATCGGACGACTTGGGCCATCGGGTTCTCGAATCGCTTTTTTTTTTTTCCGGTCAGATTTTGCACAATCGGACTGCATACCAACCAGTACGTATATAATGAGGCAGACCATCGGATTCTCAAATCGTTTTTTTTTTTTTTTTTCCGTTCAGATGTTGCACAATCGGACTGCATACGTAAAAGCAGATGCTTTCAGTTTTGAGATCGAAAAATACAAATCTCAAGCTCAAAACCGAACCGCACAGGAAAAACGGCCTTAATATGGAAAATACCGCGCGTCTAACAAAAAATTGAAAAAATATTTAAGTCTAGCCAACCAATGACTAACCGGCGGCTTATAGAAACACCCAGCTCACAACCCTACTGTTAGCCACAGCTACAAGTAGTCAGCGATATGTTCCAGGCTTCCGCTTCTCACCTCGTCCCAGTACCTGAACCACTCCGCAGGCGCCTCGTGCAGGTTGGGCAAGACGGTGTCTACCCGCTGCCGCATATTGTTCAGGCTTTGCTCCAGGAAAGGCACGAGGAACTGGGTAAATTCACTGACATCTGTAAACAAATACCCGGAAAAAATATACCAGGGCGGTATAGAGAGATATTTACACCGGTAAGGAGCAGGCGGTGCATATAGGGGGGGGGGGGGGGGGGGGGAGTACTATGTTGTGCAGCGCCGTAGTCCGTATGATGACCTAGACCCTCGCATCCCTACAATGCCGGGACGGAGCACGTTTTGGGTTTCACCAACAGGCAGGACATTGCTTGCACAGCGCGAAGCGCCGTGAGGTATTCGGGCGAGTCGCAATGAGGGTGAGCTGCATCCTGCTAAGAACCGCCCTCTGAGGCGGACTTGCAAATATGAACGCAACAGCTTCATATTTGAGTTAATTTAATTTCTGGTTGTGGCCACTTCGGAGAGCAGCAAATGGGTTTTAACTATGTAACTGCCTCGCGGAATGCCTTACTATATTAACACGAACGTGATACGACGGCATTCCCCTTTGTGCGGAGGGGGCAATGGTTCTCCACACGCACAAATGATCTACTCGACGCGCACAGCTTGGTGACCGGCCAAAAAAAAAAAAGGAAAGAAAAAACGGCACCCTTTGGTTGTCTAGCTGCACGCAAGCGAGTGGCGTGTTTTTACAGCGTACGTTGCAACGGCGACGCCAACCCAAGCCTATAAATATATCATATATATTATAGGGGGGGCGGGACTCATGATGCATGGCCGTAGGTCGTGTGACCCCAGATCTTCGCGGTGCCACAAAAGGCCGGGACGTGAGCACGTCGGGTTGCCAGCCGACCAGGCAGAAAATCGCTTGCACCAACCGCGCCACGAAGAGCCGTGAGGTGTTCGGCGAGTCGTGATTGAAGGGTGAGCTGGCAATCCGCCTATTATACCAAACTGCTTTGTGAGGCGTGACTGGGGCTAGTAAAAAACAAAACAAACAACGGCGGTGGTGAAACACACCAGGCTATATAGTAGCAAATACGGTTTACTTTTTACCATCGAACAACGGTATGCAAAATAAACGGGCAGAAAACTCCTGGCAAAGATACATACGAATATAATATATATACTATATTTAGCCAGGTACTACCTAAGACAATCAGTAGGCGAAGTATAGCCGACTTGGGGGGCGAGGCTTCGATGCAAATGGTTGATATGATACCAACGTGCACATGAAAAAAAGCCCTCATCACAGCTTCGTTCCCAAGAAATTCCAAAGCGGTCGAGATAGGGGCAGGGTTACTTAAGCTAGAGACACAAATAGTGTTTACCGTCAAGCTATTTCCCAGCCCCTTTGTCCGAGCCGGGGCCCAAAAATCGTATACGCAGGTACAAGCACGGCTCTAATTGAATACAGGTA